>JAQQTP010000036.1:6505000-7105000 GCA_029884605.1 Ormosia emarginata
CTGAAATCATATGTACAAGCCGTTGGCACTCAACCAAGCCAACAACTACAACTAATAGAAGAAGATAATCAGAATAGTGAAGATGATCATGATGAAGATGACAATGATAATGAGGATTATTAAACTTTGTATTTGGACAAACTTTGTATGCGATTTGTTATGTTTGTTTTATGGATTGGTTAAATGCATTGACAGGTTGAAATTGATGTCTAAGTGGATTTTGTTATATTGTGGATTTTGAATATTCAATTTAATTTTTTTTAATATTCAAAAAAAATTGCGGCGGATTTTGCGGCTGAAATATCAGTCTCAAATTTGGGTAGATTTTTGCGGCGGATTATCCGCCGCAAAATCCTTCACAAATTGAAAAATTTGCCGCAAATTAGTAATGGAAAAGTCCGCCGCAAATCAGGCGTGGAAAAATCTGCCGCAAAATCCACCACAAATTACGACAGAAAAATTCACCGCAAAATCTGCCACAAATTAGCGGCGAAAAAATCTGCCACAAAATCCGCCACAAATCAAATTAGCAGTGAAAAAATCCACCGCAAATTAGCCCTTTTCCAGCAACTATTCCGACATGTCACTCGAGAGTTTTGCGGCGGATTTGCGGCGGAAAAATCCCCTGCAAATTTGTGGCAGAAATTAAAATCCGACACAAACTATATTGCGTCGACCATATTTGTGGTGGATTTTGAGTGATTTGCGGTAGATTTATCCTTCGCAAATTTCTTTTTTTCTTGTAGTGTCTTACTTCCAATCCTACATTCCATGAATGGACAAAACATATTGAAATCGATTGTCATCTTATTCGGGAAAAGGTTTCTACTGGTCTAATTCATCTCCTTCCTATTTCCTCATCTATTCAACTTGCAGATGTTTTTACTAAACTAATTGTTGTTACTCGTTTTTCCACTCTATGTCTCAAGCCTGGTTTGCTCAATCCATACAGTCCAGCTTGCGCGGGGGGGGGGGGGAGGGGTAACAGAGCAACACTCAGCACACTCAGTAGTTAGTTAACATCAACAGCTAGTTAGTTAACATCAGTTAGTTAGCATAGCAGTTATTTTCTAGTCAGTTAGTTTATTTAGGAAATGTTAGTTATGTTTGTAATATAAGAAATGATATCTCATTGTGTAAAGTAGCAATTCTGAGCTACTCTGATTAATACAGAAAAACAAAAATCAATGTTTTTCTCATTCTTATTTCAAGATCTTTTAAAATTTTAAGGTGAAAGAATAATTGTATTATCAATTCAAGATCAATGCATGTTTTAGAAAATTTATAGCTGACCAATCAATAGAAATTCCTGAATTTGAACTTAAATTTTCACGTTTGTTATGGTTCAAGGGCAACTAAGAAAGCTAACTTTTGTTGACTATTTGTTATTCTATATAAAGTATATAGATAAAGATATTTATTTTTAAAGTATAAATTATATTATATAAAGTAATATATATATATATATATATATATATATATATATATATATATATATATATATATCCTTGAATCATTTAACAATTGAGATAACAATGAGTTGGTAAGTTTTGATGATGATATATAATTTAAGTTATTTGAATATGTGTTTTATTTATTCAAATTTCCTTATTAGTTGTGATTTATTTATTTAAATCCCTTAATGTTGGTTAAATGTTAAGGATGACTTTTAGCATGTGCTTTATATTTGAATTTTAAACTTGAAATTAATAGGATTTTAACATGTAATTGATTCTTATATTGGAAGGTGTGCTAATTATAAGGCATTAGATAAAATGTTTGTAGCTATTAGAGACAATTTTTTTTATGACTCTTTATGATTAGATCAAGCATTATTAAGTGAGACTGAAAGTTCCAACGTTCAAAAAATTAGTTAGTTGTTGACATATATAAACTAGAGAAACTATCAGATAACAAAAGGAGAAACTATTAGAGTTATTACTGAGCAAAAGAGCAACTGTCAGATAACATAAGGAACAATTAAATGTTTTTTTACATGAAATTAATTCTTATTACTTTAAAATTTTACTTGCATTTGTATTGCAATTGTTGTTTAATTTTAAATTTTTTTGTTATTAAACTGTGTAGAGCCAATTCATTCTCCTCTTGGTTTTGTCACAATGAGTTTTAAATTAAATATACATCATTACTTGCTCACAATTCACTTTAAATAATTTTTTCTAAAATGGATTACGATGCCAAAATACATCTTAAATCTGTTTACTAAATATTGTTAAAAAAAAACTGTTTACCAAATATCAATTTAATCCAAAATGACTCACCAAAATACATTCTAAGATCCAGACCAAACACACCCTTATTTCACATGCAATGACATAAAGAAAAACATAAAAGGACATGCAAGGATTATGTGATGGTGTGATGTAATGTCATCTTCCATGGACGTGTTCTGGAACGTCGATAAATGTATGATTGAAGCAAATTGACAAAGATAGCAAACCACACGCATCAAGCATCATTTGATGTTTATTTTCTCGATTTTCTATTTTGGGTTTTATTTTGGGGGGATGGGGGACAAATTATTGAGACATATAGGAGGATCCTTAGACAATCTGGAATTGAATATATATCCCTTTCATGTGGAAGTTAACAGCATTCACATTTTATTTTAGATAAAAATATTCATATGTCTCTTTTAAGATCAACGTAAACTTTTTGACATTTTAGTTATTTACACTTTTATTCATTTAATGAAGAAAAAAATAGAAGTGTCTTATTTTAATTAAGAAAAAGAATACTTAGGTTCTATTTTAATGGAGATAATATGACTTTATTTATTAAATTTACTCATTGTTATTTAATTTTAAATTATTGAATTATATGAAAATCATGAAATAATAATTAATATATAATTTTATTCAATAAATAAAAAATAGGTTAAAAATAAACCATATATAACTTTAAAATTATTTTTTAATTATATTTTATGATGTGCTTCATTCTATTTCATTATGAGTTTTCATTGACCATGTATTTGCTTTCATTAAAAGTTTTACGGTAAGAATTCGATTCATGTTATATATTAAGGTCAATTTACATATCGATTGACGGATACAAGCAATTCTCCTTTTAATTTTGGTAATGAACAAGTATATTTAGGCTCTTATTTGCTAGGCATTGGAGCAATTCCCTGAGTTATAATGTTTGAGGAAAGCTTATTCTTATTATGCCTGAACTCATGAAATAAAATTTAAAACATAAAAGCTTCGTAAAACTTTTAATGAAAGCAAATACATGGTCAATGAAAACTCATAATGAAAGAGAATGAGGCACATCATAAAATATAAACAAAAAACACTTTTAAAGTTATATATGGTTTATTTTTAAACTATTTTATTTTTTATTTATTGAATAAAATTATATATTAATTATTATTACATGATTTTCATACAAATATAATAATTTAAAATTAAATAATAATAAGTAAAGTTAATAAATAAAGTTATATTAACTCTTTTCATTAAAATAGAATCTAAGTATTCTTTTTCTTTATTAAAATAAGATACTTCTATTCTCTGTCTTCATTAAATGAATAAACGTGTAAATAACTAAAATGCTAAAAAGTTTAAGTTAATCTTAAAAGAGACATATGGATATTTTTGTTTAAAATAAAATGTAGCGTTTGCTAACCTTCACATGAAAGTGTGAAGATTAGGAATCCTTATATGTATGTGTGTGTGCTTCCTTTATAAAAATATTGTTTCATGTAAGGATTTTGCATACAAGCTTATATATATAAATATGTATGATCTAATGACTAAAATTAACCTCTCTCACTAAATCTTTTATATATATATATGAAGGGGATTCACCTATTTTATGTGACTTACACCCAATTTCTTATCATTAGTTTTATTTTAATCTAATGATTTTAAATAATCAAATTAAATAATGAGAAAGAATAATAAACACTCACATTGATAAGGAGAGAGAATAATACAATGTGATTTTATTAATAAAGAACAAAATTTTAGTTATTACATCTACTTATGAATTCAAAAAATAATATTTATAAAAAATATGTGAAAGTTGCCTTATAATATTAGAGAAAAAAATATATCCATTCAAAATATGTTTATATTATCACATTAGTACAAACTCTAAAAAAATTGATATTATTGCAATTGCTTATGAAATAACAAAAAATAACATGTGAATAAATAATTTTAGAATGTAATTGAATTATTATAATAATTCAATAAAATTAGTTATACTTTATTGTTGTCAAATAATTATATAATATCTATTTTTTCTTCATTTATACAATATCTACGATGTTTAACTTTTTAGATATTTATATAAAAAAATATTATTAATGAATTTATATGATAAGTTTTAAAATTTGATAATTAAATTTTAATGATGGACACATACACAGGGAATATAATTCTTTTGTATGTTATTATATGGTGATTTAATATACTATTATTATTGGTCATTAATTTATTTTTGCATATAAAGTCGTTAATAATAAAGTTCATGTGATATTTATTCCGAAGTGATATTTTTAATGATAAACATGTTATAGGGAATCTAATTTTCTAAAAAAAAAAAAAAAAGATCGTTAAAATCTATAAAAAAGACAAAAATATTATAAATTATATTTAACATTATATTATTTTTATGTTAATAAAAGACTTAATAACTAAAATTTATTTCTTCATTAATGTTATATTTAATTATCCTTTCTCTTTATTAATTGAGAATTTATGTTCTCTTTCTTTTTTTAATTAAATTATTTAAAATCATTAAATTAAAATAAATTTAAGGATAAGAGATTGTCATACATATATATATATATATATATATATATATATATATATATATATGAGTTCTTTTAAATGTGCAACTATTAATAATTTTATTATCAATGTCAAAGTTTCCATAACATAGACATAGAGAATTTATATTTTTTGTAGTTTCCTAGAGGACAGTCAGATACTTAAATAAAAGCATCTTTTAATGATATTATTTACATACACATTGAATAATCATAATTGAATCCAAAGATATTCAAAATGAAATCCTAATTAAATTCAAAATCATAATAAGATAATAAGTTCCTCAAAATAAATATTCCTAAAAGATAAAATTCTTAAAAATATTGGAAGATAAAATCCTTAAATTACATAATTATTTATAAAATCCTAAATTATCAAATATATAAATAATCCTAATATATTTTGTATCATTCTTCTCCTTTGTGCGAACTATCATATGAAGATGTAGAAAGATGGTAATCCTAAAAAAAAAACATAGTCTTTGTCAAACAAGAAAAGGATGTGATTGGCCTTATTTTGTAGTGTTTCTAATCAAAACTTGTGAAAGGCTCCATCAAAGTCGACACTATAACATCAAATAACCTCAGGGACATTTTTTAACGTTGCAAATAAACACAAATGGTAGATTTCTGGAGAAAGAAGGTACTTGGAACCAAGAACACTCAAGGTTTCAACAATCAAGATTTTTCGAAATTCTAAAGCACAATAATAATAATAATTTTATTATCAATACCAAAGTTTCCATTACATAGACATGGGACATTTATAGCTTAAAGGTATTGAAAAATCTAATAAGATAATATTTTTCTAAAAGTAGATATCCCTAAAAGATAAAATTTTTAAAAATATGAAAAGATAAATTTTCTAAATAACAAAATGATTTATAACATTATAAATTATCAAAATCATAAATAATTTTAATTTATTATGCATCATTATATTTTAAGCAAATGCAACATATGGACAAATATTAACCATTAATTTTTAAAGAATACCAGCACTCTCATAAAAAAAGAATTAAATAAGGATTTAATTTTAATATTTAAAGTTTTTATACTAATTTTTACTCAATTATGATTATTATTATTATTATGTTATTCAAATAATGATTTTTATGTAGTTGATGTGGATACTAAACTTTTCTTAATGACGTATATTAAATATAATAGAGTAATAGTTTTAAAAAACTTTTATATACAAACAAAATAAATCTTAAAAAATCCCTTTATATATCAAATCAAAGATTAAGATTATATAAGCAGTACTAACATGTGTTTATTTGAGTGAAAGGATTCTGTTCTTTTTTAAATATGTAATTTTGAGTTTAATTTAGAATTTATATATATAAAAATAATATTTTTAAAAGAAGTCACAGTTTAAATATTTGATTATATTTTAAAATATTAGTCTTTTATTTATTGAATATGTGATATTCTTAATATATATATATATATATATATATATATATATATATATATATATATATGCAATTACTGTTAAAATTGCATGAGATCCCAACTTCAGTTTTAATACATGATAAATATATTTCTTAAAATTAAAATTCAATAAGCAGAATGGTGAGGTTATCAATTGCACTCGTCTAGATTTTCTTATAACTGTACAAATTTTTTTCTCTCCCATAAGTCAATCAGTAGCCCCAAATTCAAATCCAATTTTAGATTTATTTATCTGATTCATGCCCATCAAGCCATGTGAATGTGCATTGTAAAAGTAACTAATGCATTATACACCGCCACCTTATTTATTAGTTCACATGCCTTAACATCGCAAGCATTAATGATATGTACTGTTATTTATATATATTGTGAGAGAGAAAGGTTAAGATTTTATTGATAAAACACTTGTGAAGTTGTGATTAAACTAATAATTAATTTTATTAAAATCTAATAATTAAAAGATGGGCAAATTTTAATGTATATTTGTCTTTTGAAAAATGTCACACGAGTAGGCATGAAATCGTAAGCATCTCATTTATCAATTTTTCTTTAAAAATCTTATTAGCCCGAATTTACCATTTAGGTATTTTTATTTTCCGCATCAACATTAAACACAATTCACATATATTATTTAAAAATATTACATATATTTTATCGAAAACTAAAAAAATTAATATACTTATATAAGCAAGCACAAGATAAACAAAACACATATTGTTATATTATAAATTATTATATATGCTCACAGTTTTGGAGAGAAATTAAACAAGTTGTTCTATTAACTTATTAACTGAAGTTAGTTAGTAGTACCTGAATTAGTTAGTTAGTAGTTAGTTGGTTAGCTCTCAGCTATTAACTTTAGCTAGCTATATAAACTCATCATCTCTTCCCTCTGTAACTTAACTTTTCAATAATACAATTTCATTCAGCAAATATTATTCTTAATATTGTATCAAAGAACATCAATTGTGAGTCAGTATTTTACTAAACTTAAAGTAATTTGAGAAGAACTCTCTGATTTGAGACTATTGAGCAATTGCACGTGTGGAGGAGCTCAATCCTTGATTGATCATTCTCACATTGAGTATGTCATGTGTTTTCTTTTGAGTCTCAATGATAATTTTTCTCACATTCGTGGTCAGATCCTTCTCATGGAACCAATTTCTCCAATCAACAGAGTTTTCTCATTGTTGGTGCAAGAAGAGAGGCAATGTGAAATCAGTCATTCCAATTCTATGTCTGCTGAAGCTCAGCTAGCCTATGTAGTTAATTCTACTTCTAAGCCTATTCTTGATACTAAAGGCAAATGTGGTTTCAAGAAAGATAGGTCAGTTTGCATACATTGTGGTTTACTTGGTTATAAAAAGGAAAAGTGTTATCGGTTGAATGGTTTTCCACCAAACTACAAAGCTAGTAAACACAAACCTTCTCCAATTGTAATGACCAGTGTTAATCAAGTATCGGATCAGGGTCAAGAGCCATCTTTTCAGTTTTTTGCAGCACAATGTTAGAAATTACTTTCTTTTCTGAATTCTCAATTGTTAAAGACTTCTGCAGAATCCATTCCTTCTAAGAATGTTGCAGGTATTGTGTTTTCTAGAGTGTCATCTTCCTTTATTCATGATTATCATTCTTGGATCTTGGATTCCGGTGCCACATGTCACATTGCATGTTCTTTATCTTCTTTTATTTCCTATCAATTTGTGAATGATCAATTTGTTACTTTGCCTAATCAGTCTAGTATTCCTATTACTGCCATAGGAACAGTTTGTCTTTCTCCTGATATTATTCTTCATCATGTGCTTTATGTTCCTAGTTTCCATATCAATTTGCTTTCAGTTAGCACTTTGTTGAAATATGCTAATTTGAACATCCTTTTTTCTTCTACTGGTTTTTTAATTCAAGATCTCAATCATTTGAAGATGATTGGCAATGGTGATCTACTTGAAGGCCTGTATATCTTCAGAGCTCATCCTTCCCCTTCCTTGATTGAACCAAATTTAGTTAGTACATCTAATGCATGTTCTAATGCACTTTCTTCTTTTTCTGTTCAAAATATTATATCTGCCAATGTGTGGCATGCTAGATTGAGACATTTGTCAAATAAAACATTGTAGCATTTGAGTAATAAAATTCCCTTTTTCTATTTCAAAGTCTTATCTTTATCATGCATGTCTTGTCTGTCCATTAGCTAAATAAAAGAAACTTTTTTCATTCCAATAATCATTTGTCTGACAATCCTTTTGATTTACTATATTGTGACATATGGGGGCCCTTCAATACACCAACATATACTGGAAAAAGGTATTTTGTTACCTAGTTGATGATTGCACTCGGTTCACATGGACATATTTAATCCGGTCCAAGTTAGAAGCACCTCGGGTAGTCATGCAATTTTTTGACGTGGTGGAAACACAATTTGGGAAAGTAATTAAACAATTCAGATCAGACAATGCTAAGGAGTTAGCTATGACTGGTTCTTTTGCCACAAAAGGAACTTTACATCAATTTTCTTGTGTGGAGAGGCCACAACAGAACTCAGTGGTTGAGAGGAAACATCAACATCTTCTTAATATCGCCAGGTCTTTGTTTTTTCAATCCAAAGTACCATTGGATTTCTAGGGAGATTGTATATCCACTGCTACTTACCTCGTCAATGGGGTACCCTCTGCCTTTCTTTCTTTCAAATCACCTTTTAACTTGCTTTTCAATTTTGAACATGATTACTTACAATTGAGAGTCTTTGGTTGTCTTTGCTTTGATTTTACTCTTTCCTTTAATAGGCATAAGTTTAGTACTCGAGCTATTCCATCTATATTTTTGGGATATCCACCCGGGTATAAGAGCTATAAATTATACAATCTGCAATCTAAGTCATGTTAGATTTCAAGAGATATAGTTTTTCATAAAGACATTTTTCCTTTTGAGTCTCTTTCTATTTCTCCTGTTAATGATCCTTTTCTTGATCTAGTTCAAGATTCTACACTTTCTCATGTTCCACAAGTGCATTCTCCTGTTCCACAGGTACCTTCCCTTCCCTGTCTAATTGTCCGAAGGTCTTCAAGAGCTAGAAATCCTCCTTCCTATCTTCAAGATTATAACTGTAATTCTTTCATAGTTCTTTATCCTTTTTCCAATCATGTTTCCTATGATAAGTTGTCTCATACATACAAGAATTATGTTATACAGACTTCATTTATTTTTGGACCTTCATTCTATCATCAAGCAACTCACATTCTTGAATGACAGTAGGCTATGGAAGAAGAACTTGATGCCATTGAAGCAAACAATACTTGGATTGTGGTTCCTCTTCCTCTAGGAAAACTTGTCATTGATTGTAGATGGATCTACAAGGTCAAATACAGGTCAGATGGTGCTGTTGAAAAGTACAAAGCTTGAATTATAGCAAAAGGGTATACACAACAATCTGGCATAGACTTCATGTATACTTTTTCTCCTGTTGCAAAAATAACAACAGTAAGACTCTTGCTCTCTTTGGAAGCAGTTAAGAAATGGACACTTCTCCAATTAGACATCAACAATGCTTTTCTCAATGAAACATTGTTTGAAGAAGTTTATATAGACTTACCTTTGGGGTATTCATGCAAGAGAGAGAACATGGTTTGCAAACTAAATAAATCCCTACATGGTTTAAGACAAACATCAAGACAATGGTTTCACACTCTTTCTTCAGCCTTGTTGTCTCATGGCTTCAAGTAGTCACTGTGTGATTACTCTTTGTTTACAAGAGGGTTAGGTAGCACTTTTGTAGCATTTATTATTTATGTTGATGATATTATTATAGCAAGTCAAGATCTAGCTACTGTCTTAACTGTTAAAGCCATTTTACAGTCCTTGTTTAAATTGAAAGATTTAGAGAATTTGAAATATTTCTTGGGGTTAGAAAGTGCTCAGTCCAAGAAGGGCATTTTTTTGACATTAAGGATATATACTTTGTCTTTACTAGAAGAGTCTGGTTTTTTGGCCTGCAAACCAACTGCCTTGCCTAATGATCCGAATTTGAAGTTGAGTGTTTCTGATGGAGATCCACTTCCTAATTCATCACAGTATTGAATACTCATTAGCAAGTTATTGCACTTGACCATTTCAAGATCGGATATATGTTATGTTGTGAATAAGCTTAGTCACTTCATGTCTAGTCCTACAACTTCTCATCTATATGTTATCCATTATCTTTTGAGATATCCAGGCCAAGGTCTATTATTTTCTGCCACTTCATCATTCTGCTTCAAGTCATATGCTGATGCAAATTAGGGTAGTTGCACTGATACTAGGAGGTCTGCAACTGGTTATTGTGTAATTTTTAGGGATTCTCTACTGTCATGGAAATCAAAGAAACAACCTTCAGTGTCTCGATCATCAATAGAAGCTGAGTATCGAGCTCTTGCTTGTGCAACTAGTGAGGTTACTTGGCTTCAAAATCTTCTTAAGGATTTTGAGATTTCTATTGATTCTGCTATGCTTTTCTGTGATAGTCAAGGTGTAGTCCACATTGCTTCTAATCAAACATTCCATGAGAGATCCAAGCATATAAATATTTATTGCAACTTTGTTAGAGAAAAGGTTTTTGCTGGAACTCTCAAATTTGTTCATGTGCAATCCAAATATCAGTTGGCAGACATTCTCACCAAACCCCTCTCCATTGTTTCATTCAATTTCTTATTGTCCAAGATGGGAGTACTTGATCCATATCTTCCATCTTGAGAGGGAGTATTAACTTATTAATTGAAGTTAGTTAGTAGTATATGAATTAGTTAGTTAGTTGGTTAGCTCTCAGCTATTAGCTTTAACTAGCTATATAAACTCATCATATCTTCTCTCTGTAACTTAACTTTTCAATAATACAATTTTATTCAGCAAATATTGTTCTTAATATGTTCCTTATAATATGAAACTTTTCCCTTAAAACACATCATAAATATAATTTTGTAAATTTTCAAAAATTTGCAATTAAATATTCAATCAACTAAAAATTTATATAAACCACCAAACACATTATTCATATACCAACGTGTGTTAGTCTGAGTGTATGGAGTTTGAATCCTTTAAATATATGATCCTATGTTCAATCCTAGGATTCATATATATGGAAATAATATCGTTATGAGGGATCCCTATTTAGACACTTGATTGTACTTTAAGAAATTAGTCCCTCACTTATAAAGTGCGAGGATACTATAAGAAAAAAAACACACCACTCATACAAATGGACAAAAAAAAAGTCACCTTAAAAATATGGCATTTCTTGTTGATTACATATCAAAATCTATTTTGACTATCTCTATTCAAAGGTAAAAGGCACACAACCAACTTCAATGATAATTTATAACGATATTATAGATGATCTACCCATAAGAATTCTTAAATTCAACTTAATTCATACAATTGTCATAAATAATTTGTCTGAGTGAACCAACCTCCATTAATAAAAAAATCACTACTAATACTCAATTAATTGCAAAATACACACAACACATTGTGTTGATACCCAAATTTGTCCAAGACATTTTGGACTTTGAGTTGTTTTTGGGCTAGAATCCAATGAGACAAATAAAGAATAAAAAATAAAAAAATTAAAAAAAAAGAAGAAAAGAAAGACAGTAACATAATTTTTAAATGTGAAGAGAGAGGAAAGGAAGTGTAATGTTGTCAGGAAGTTTGGAGAAGAGATTGACATAAACTGCTAATGAATAAATGATAAAGATTGAGAAGATAGGAATCTTATTAGATAGAGAGACTCAAAACTGTAAACAGGTAAAGGGAGATAGAGTTTGGATACAACACTTCCTAGATTGAAGATTAGATAAGGATTCTCAAAGAGATAAAGTTTGTTGTAAATTCATATTCTCGCATTCTCCTGACCATGTTTCAGTAATTAGACCATATCTTGGGTTATAGAGATCAAATTGAGGCATCATTTATCGCATTGAAAAGCTAACAGAAAATCCTACAACTTCTCTATTGAGATTGAAGGCAAATTCAGCCATTTGGATAGTGATAAAAATCGTAGTATGTTACAAATTCAGATTCTTGTACTCTCCTGATCATGTTTTAATAATTAGACCATATTTTAAGTTATAGAGATCAGATTGAGATACCGTTTACGGCATTCAAAAGCTAACCAAAAATCCTAAAAATTTTCTGTTGAGATTGAGGACAAATTTAGAGACATAAAGGATGAGAAAAATAATGTAAGTTATATACAAAAAAATATTAGCTTTTCTATAAAAGGAGAATTCTCGAATGTGAAAAGAGAAAAATGAGAATTTCATCCAATCACAGAGAAAAGAGAGAAAGAGAGAAAGAGAGAAAGAGAGAAAGAGAGAATTCCATCCATTTGCAGAGAGGGAGAGATAAAGAATTCTATCAGTTACAGAGAGGCAGAGAGAGACGTACGGTATCATTAGAAAAAAGAAGCAGAAGATGGAACACATAAAGGTTAAGAAACGAGAAGTTGACATTTAAAACTTTGCCTACAACACTTCTTAAGTATTTCGATCTCTTCATCTATATTCTATCTCTCATTTTCACAACTTACTTGCTTTGATCTTCTGTAAAAAAAGGCACATCATTCACTAACACTTTTTTTTAAATCATTTTATAGTCATTAACACAAAGCCATAATTGTGGTATAACTTCAAAACAAAGTCGACGGCAGAAAAATTGGGAGAGGATTTAGGTGTCGATCATTTAAACTCTTCTCAATAATCTTGAGACTTGTCGTTATTGGATCTCACCAAGTGAGTTAGCTTGATCTAATCTTTTCAATAAAAAAATCTTTTTTTCTTACATCCAACTTTAAACATAACATCAAATAAAAATCAAGTAAAATTTTGAAATACGGTCGATGACGAAAAAATTGGGAGAGGATCGTGGTGTTGATCATTTAAATTCTTCCCAATAATTTTGAGGCTTATCTCTATTGGATCTCACCAAGTAAGGTGGCTTGATCTAATTTTTCAAGAATTTTTTTAAAATAAAACAAAATAAAAATGAATGTGAACAAATTTTATGCATCCCCAACTTTTTGAACATGGTGAGTTAAAATTTTATTTTTTATGAAAACCTGTTTGGAAATCACTACAAAAATCTCATTTTATCCAAAAATATTTTCTTGTTGAATGAGATTGTATTTAGTCATTTACTTTTCAAAAAATATTTTTTTTGCCTTAAACATATTTTCTTGAATTTAAATCTTATTTTCTCAAAATAATATTTTATTTCACTATTTTTTTCAAAAATTCGTTCTTCAAAAAAAATATTTTGATTCACCACTTTCATATCATAAGTTGCAGGATCAAAATTTGTTTCGTACAAAAATGACTATTTAGCCACCTATTTCCTGTCAAAGTCATTTATCACTCTTGATAATATCCTTGACAAAGTGAGATATGTTAAAAATAAAATAAAAATAAAAATATTTTTGCAAATAAACAATAAAGGACCAATTTAATTAATTTTAAAGGATAACACTAGATTAAATAGGTAACCATTCTTGAAATGGATGACGTAGGGTGCTAATACATTTTCTACCCGTAATCAACCCCTGAGCCTAAACTCTAAAATGCATACCATCTTTTAGGAATCCGGTCGAACCTTTTTATTTTTAATGGATAAATCGGTTGGTGGAGACTCCATTTTATTCTTGCATTCATTTGTATGAAATCGCCGCTCCACGTTGCATTATGTCGAGAGGGACATTGTGACATATTGTAACTAACAAATCATACCTGTGAACACCCAATTTTGTCCGAGTATTTTTGTAAAAATAAAAAAAATAAAAAGTTCAACCCATTGGTCCATTAGCTCATTTACCCATAATTCATTAACCTACCCATTGACCCAATATCCAATTTATTATCCATTATCCAACCCACAACTCATATCCTAAACCGACTCAAACTCACCATAAACAAACTCATCCTAAACAAATCCTAATACTAATCCTATACCAACCCCAACACTCATCCGAAACAAACTCCATCACTTATCATTAACAACTTCTAATCACACTACAACTCAAACACTTCTACCTAAACCCTTCCTATATTAACCCTCGCTTTTTCAACTCACAAAACACCTTCACCTAACACCTTCTCGGCTTATTCCCACTTACACCATTTCTTTTTGCCAAAACACCAGTTCACGTTTTTATTTACCAATAACAGCAACCACACCATTCATTTTCTTCAACTTCCCAAACCAACCATCGACAGCCCTTTACCACCCAAAAGCCATCATCTTCCAAATCCACTCAACCGAGTCAACTCAGCCACACATTGCACTGTACATCCGTGACTCACCGGACCAACACTTCAGACCGCACCAATCGCCGAAGCTGCCAGTTCTGCCACACGTAGCGCCACCAGACCCAAGACCGGCCAAACCGTCGCCGAAACCAGAGCCCACCGACCCTTGACGCCGCTCCTGCCAAGCCCCATGCCTGCACCGATCTACACCCGCAGCGCCGTCGCACTCCACCCGCAGGACCGCGTCGTACCGTCCGATCTACACCTCGAACACGATCCGTGCCGCTCCGTCGTCTGAACCGGTGCCGTCGAACCAGTTCCGGAACCCAGTTGCTTCGCGACAGTGATAATCACATATTTTATTCATTAAGAAACCCTTATGTTTAGTCATTTACACTCTCCATATTCTTAATTGATGGAGTTTGGTATGATTTTGTGAGTTTGAGCTCAAATTGGTCCTAATTGAATATTTTCAGCATTATTGAGATTTGACACTATTTCTGTATTTTGCCCATAACTTGAGTTCCTAATATCTGATAAACATGAATTTTACCTTGTAGGAAAGCTAAGAGGAAGCTCTACAACTTTGATGAAGAGCTCGAAGTCCCAAACAGATGTCTAAAGGACCTAAGTTTACATGGAAGTCAGAATACGGGTTCTGTCACTAGAATCCGAATAGTGTGCACTCATAAAATCATATCTCAAGATGTAATAATGGAGATGGGCTGAAATTTGGATAGTTGATATTCAAGATCCAAATAAACAACTTTCATGAAGAAAACTTTTTGAAAAAATGAAGTCTAATAGGTCAGTTTGAGCTTGCAAGTCGGAACAGAGGTGCTAAAGTTGGGTTTGAGCAACCTACGGTATTTGGGAAATATCTTAGGCTGAAGGAAGCCAAATTGGACGAACCAGATATGCATTTTATAGCCAAGACAAAGATCTACAACTTTCATGAAGAGTACTTTTCATGGATCTGAAGTATAATTGGTCGTTTTTGGCTTCCAAGTCAGACACGAAATTTTCGTCCTCAACCACCCACTCATCCATCCACTAATCCACTCATCCACTCATCCACTCATCCACTAATCCACCCACTCATCCACTCATCCACTAATCCAACCACTCAATCACTCCACCCAGTCATCCACTAATCCACCCACTCATCCATCCACTCACCCATTCATCTCCATAATTTCCCACTCACCATAAGTCCTTTGGCATTTTCCACTCAACCAACCCACTCAACCATTCCACTCACTCATCCACTAAACCAACCCACTCAACCACTCCACTCAAACACTCCACTCACTCACCCACTCATCCACCCACTCCCCTTTGTCATTTTGTTACCCTAGACTTCTATAAAAGGCACCATTGGTTATCATGAATAAGGGTATTCTCCTTCATTTTCTCTCATAGTTTCTTCTTGTTTCTTCATAGTTTCTCATAGTTTTTGTATATTTTGATGCTCCCCTTCATGGTAATGGAGGGCTAAGCTACTTTCGGTCAATTTAGAACTCTTGAAGAGATTGTGGTTTGGATTCTTGAGACCTTGGTTATGTATTGTATTTGATTTGTAATTGAATTCCTCTTTTCTTCTTCTTTCTTCTTCTTCTTGATCTTGAATGCATGAATGGTAATTCTATTTATGTTGATCTGATTTGATCTTGGTTTAAGATTGAGATTTGTGATGAAACTTAGAACTGATTGATCTAAACTAATCACATAAATGAAGATTGAGATTTGTGATGAAACTTAGAACTAATTGATCTAAATTAATCACAGAATTGAAAAGGTTAGGTTACTGATTTGTGCCTAAGTTAATTGAATTCGGTACTTGAAATTAACCTAGATATTCATGAATGGTGCGATTGCGGATTTGTGTTTATCACTTGTTAATTGAATTCTAGACGATCGTCTAGTATGAATTCTGGATTTGATGCAGAGATCTCGGTTAGATCCAAATTAACAATTCAATTGCGCTTCAAGTGTTCTATGAAGGGTCTATGATTGAATCCACCCAATCTTGGATAGGTTTCTAAATTGACTGCTCTTTAATTGTTATTTCTTCCTTTAATTTTGTTAAGTGCGATCTTAAACTGTCAAACCCCCCTTTGCTAATTTTCACTTGATTTGATTAAATTGCATCTACAATCCTCGTGGAGATGATCCGGTGTTGTCACTGTGCTACAAGCTTAGGTAATAACTTCGGTTATAATTTTGACTGAGTTCGGCGCTCATCAAAATTTTGGCGCCGTTGCCGGGAATTAGTAAGTGTAATCTTTTCATTTTAAGTGTTTTTACTAACTTTTACTTTTTATTAACTTTTCTAACATTTTTATCCATTATCTAGTATTGTTCATACTACACTAACAATTTTTTTTCTTAGATTTCTGAATTTCTCTAGTGAAGGAAAGATGGAAAACTGGTGATTATGGGTAGTTGATACAATTTTCGAACTGAACGTGCCGAGAAAAATATGAAACTTGGTGGTGAAGGAAAAAAACGACTGATAAACAAGACTCACAAAATTGTGAGGTCAACCCTGGTTTTTCGAAATTCTATCATTTAGACCATTTTTTTATTTTTTTTTATTTTTTATTGCATTTTCTAGTTTCATTTTTATGTAGATTTTGTCCTGTGTTACTCCCATAAATTTTAAAAATGTTTAGATACATTAACTAGATTTATTTTTGCATATTTTGAGTGTTGATCCCATACTAACTCTTTTTTTTAAATTTTTTCTTTTTCTTTCATTATCATTTTGTTGCATTCTGTTGCATTTTAAGGATACAATGGACCATGCATAATGGAGTCAAAACTTGAGGAGTTGACTTCTTTGGTAAGACATATAGTAGTGAGACAACAATCACCTGTGCAGGAAGCTACACTTGTGTGTAACATTTGTTTTTGTTCATCTCACCCCACATATGCATGCCCTACACTTCAGTATGGTAGTTCTGTTTTTCCAGATCAATTTGTTGCAGCAGCTGGTTATTTTCTTGATGAACCACAGTTCCAGCAGCAGCAACAGAGTTAAACCCCTTCTTCAACACATACAATCCTAACTGGGAATACTATCCGGATCTGGGATATGGCAATACGGCATCACTACAGCAACAATCATTTCAATATGAGCAGCCATTCCAGCAGATAACAAGTCCATCAACCACAAAACTTGAGCCTTCATGGGAGGGCTTGATGAAAACCATAATTGAGTTCCAGCAGAATTTCATTGCCACTATTCAGGATTTAACAACCCAAATTGACCAGTTGACAACCACTGTTAATGAACTGAGATGTCAAGAGTCAGGCCAACTCTTTCCCCAAACAATTCCCAACTCCCTGCATTCTAATTGTCATATTGATTTACATGCAGACTTAGTTGAGGAAACTCATGATGAGTTGTGTCTTTGAATTTCCGATTTAATTGGTTTTGATGATTCTATCAATTGCAACTCATGTGCTGATCATGATGGTGATATAAAATGTGTTGTGTGTGCTGAAATTTCTGCATATTTGAAAACTAATGATTCTGTTTATGCAGGATCTAATGATATAGAAGGGGCTATCAACAATGTAGTTGCAGAATCTGAAACATATAGGGAGGTGGAGTTGAAGGCCATTGAGGAATTTTTAAAGAAAGAGGAAAGTCAGCAGATGCTAGTAACTACTGAAGTAGATTTTGTTTTTAGGCCATGGTCCAGCATTATCAATGAAAGCAGAATTGCCAAATTACACGTGTTGCATGCCATTGGTGAAGTCAAGGAAATTAAGAAAGACCAATGGGACCCCAATGGGAGCTCTCATACTTCAAGCTTAACTTGGTCATTACACTTCAACCAATGGGACCCTAGTGAAAGCTATCATGTTGTGTCAACCATAACTTGGTCATTACGTTTCAACCAATGGGATCCTGGTGGAGTCTTTTCACCAACCTCACTTAATAAGACCAATGGACACCATCTCAAGCCGAAAAATGTGGAAGTGAAAGTGATGGGCTTTTACCATCCACATTATAAAGATCACTAAGAAGTGTCCCAACGTCGAGCTAATGACGTTAAACAAGCGCTTATTGGGAGGCAACCCAACTAGATTTGTTTTCAAGATCTTTGGGGATGGTTTTCGCAATCTGAGAAGATAAAAACATACTTCACTTTAAATGGCTGAGTAAGGAGTCAGTAAGTTATACCTTATTGACTCTTGAGACGCATTCTTGTGGCCTGGTACATCATGAACTTCTTAATTATGGAATCTCTTCAGAGATGAACAAAAGTGTTACAGTCTTGGGAATCTGACTCTAAAAGACCTGCATTTCCTCTTTAATTTTATATTATTCCAGTCATGTTATTTTGGTTTTACATTTTACTCATTTGTTTTGTGAGTTTTCAGGTTCTGTTGCAGCTTTGATTTTTACGCATCTTTTCTGCTTGCCATTATCTCGCCCCTCATTAAGTTGTGTTGCTCTTTTCTTTCCGTTTTATTTATCACTTTCACATTGAGGATAATGTTTATATTAAGTGTGGGGGAGAGATTTTAGCATGTTTCTTTTTTGTTAAAAAAAATAAAAAAAAAAGGTTCATTACATGATTGAATAACTCTTCTCCCTTCTTGAACTGATATGCTCGGTGATGGATGATTGAATTGATGAATTGAGTTTGATGGATGCATACCTTATGAGATTTTGAGCCTAATGGATGGATTCAACATTTATGTCATTCTCTTCTTTCTTGTGTGATTTTCACTCATGTTAATGATTATTCTAGAACTTGCTTTGATTCTTTTTGAGGCTACATTTCACTTACATGCATGAACATGATTGAGGCCCTCTTTCTCAGTTAGCTAGTTTAACCAAATAGCCAACCTTATTTTCAATATGATATCAAGCACTCTTTTGACTTCTTGAAAATTCTCTGATTCCTGCCAACCTTGTATATTTTCCTTTACTTAACCCCTTTGAGCTTATTTGACCATTCCTTGTTTCTAGCTCATTATGTGCCTTAAATGAAAAATCGTGTTCTTACTTTACCTTAGGGAATAAAAGAACATTAGCTTGGTTAATGGATGAGTTTTTGAACAAGTGTGGGGGTGTGTGTACATAATGGTTGTTGAAAAAGGAAAGAGTGCCTAAAAAAAAAAAAAAATGTATGTATATAGTTATGTTCATATTAAAAAAAAAAAAAAAGGATTGGGAAATGAATATGTAAAGGGATATACATTAGAGTTGGGATGAACTTTTATGCTTGTTATTTGAACTCAGCTCTCATTTGCTTCTATTCTCTTTGGTATTTATCTTCTCATATCCATTTTATCCTCTTCTGTTACTTTGACCTCACTACAACCTTAAAAAAAGTCCTCATGATTTGTGTGTGCATGTGTTTTGAGTGGTGGAGAAGTAGAAGATAAGCAAGCTTATGGTAGTGCAATTTTCATGGGTTGAATTGAGTGAAATACCTACCTTTTAAACACTTGAGAGATTGAGAGGGAATCTTGTGAAGATCTATCATTCTCGATTCATGTTGAAGATACCTTGCTTGTTGGTTTGAGATGTGGAGAATTGTTAACTCATGAATGTTTTGATCCCTTGAACCTTTGGTTGTTCTTCTTGATTGTAAAATTTTGGGCTCTTGAATGTCGTTGGAATTTAAATTTTTGTTAATCTCTTATGTCCTTGTTTTGGTCTTGAGTTTTGCCCAGGAGTGCAAAAAGCTAAGTGTGGGGGAATTTGATAATCACATATTTTATTCATTAAGAAACTCTTATGTTTAGTCATTTACACTCTCCATATTCTTAATTGATTGAGTTTGGTATGATTTTGTGAGTTTGAGCTCAAATTGGTCCTAATTGAATATTTTCAGCATTATTGAGATTTGACACTGTTTCTGTATTTTGGCCATAACTTGAGTTCCTAATATCTGATAAACATGAATTTTACCTTGTAAGAAAGCTAAGAGGAAGCTCTACAACTTTGATGAAGAGCTCGAAGTCCCAAACAGATGTCTAAAGGACCTAAGTTTACATGGAAGTCAGAATACGGGTTCTGTCACTAGAATCCGAATGGTGTGCACTCATAAAATCATATCTCAAGATGTAATAATAGAGATGGGCTGAAATTTGGATAGTTGATAGTCAAGATCCAAACAAACAACTTTTATGAAGAAAACTTTTTGAAAAAATGAAGTCTAATAGGTCAGTTTGAGCTTGCAAGTAGGAACAGAGGTGCTGAAGTTGGGTTTGAGCAACCTACGGTATTTGGGACATATATTGGGCTGAAGGAAGCCAAATTGGACAAACCAGATATGCATTTTATAGCCAAGACAAAGATCTACAACTTTCATGAAGAGTACATTTCATGGATCTGAAGTATAGTTGGTCGTTTTTGGCTTCCAAGTCAGACACGAAATTTTCATCCTCAACCACCCACTCATCCATCCACTAATCCACTCATCCACTCATCCACTAATCCACCCACTCATCCACTAATCCAACCACTCAACCACTCCACCCACTAATCCACTAATCCACCCATTCATCCATCCACTCATCCATTCATCTCCATAATTTCCCACTCACCAAAAGTCCTTTGGCATTTTCCACTCAACCAACCTACTCAACCATTCCACTCACTCATCCACTAAACTAACCCACTCAACCACTCCACTCAAACACTCCACTCACTCACCCACTCATCCACCCACTCCCCTTTGTCATTTTGTTACCCTAGACTTCTATAAAAGGCACCATTGGTTATCATGAATAAGGGTATTCTCCTTCATTTTCTCTCATAGTTTCTTCTTGTTTCTTCATAGTTTCTCATAGTTTTTGTATATTTTGATGCTCCCCTTCATGGTAATGGAGGGCTAAGCTACTTTCGGTCAATTTAGAACTCTTGAAGAGATTGTGGTTTGGATTCTTGAGACCTTGGTTATGTATTGTATTTGATTTGTAATTGAATTCCTCTTTTTTTCTTCTTCTTTCTTCTTCTTCTTGATCTTGAATGCATGAATGGTAATTCTATTTATGTTGATCGATTTGATCTTGGTTTAAGATTGAGATTTGTGATGAAACTTAGAACTGATTGATCTAAACTAATCACATAAATGAAGATTGAGATTTGTGATGAAACTTAGAACTAATTGATCTAAATTAATCACAGAATTAAAAAGGTTAGGTTACTGATTTGTGCCTAAGTTAATTGAATTCGGTACTTGAAATTAACATAGATCTTCATGAATGGTGCGATTGCGGATTTGTGTTTATTACTTGTTAATTGAATTCTAGACGATCGTCTAGTATGAATTCTGGATTTGATGCAGAGATCTCAGTTAGATCCAAATTAACAATTCAATTGCGCTTCAAGTGTTCTATGAAGGGTCTATGATTGAATCCACCCAATCTTGGATAGGTTTCTAAATTGACTGCTCTTTAATTGTCATTTCTTCCTTTAATTTTGTTAAGTTTGATCTTAAACTGTCAAACCCCCCTTTGCTAATTTTTACTTGATTTGATTAAATTGCATCTACAATCCTCGTGGAGATGATCCGGTGTTGTCACTGTGCTACAAGCTTAGGTAATAACTTCGGTTATAATTTTGACTGAGTTCGGTGCTCATCAGACAGCCGCCCGTCCGAGTTGTCTTCGCCACACCGTCACTAGAACTGCTTGAATTCGAGCCGTCCGACCGTTCTGACCATACGCCGCCGCGCCTCTTTCCCTGCTCGCTGCCCGCGTCGCCGGCCCCCATTGTGCGTTCCCTGTGCTTTCCGTAGACTATAACGAAGAAGAAGAAAAAGAAACCCCCTCCCCTGTTTTACTTTTTAGTTTTCGTAAGTTTTTTTTTTATTTTTTTTCTTTTCATTTCTTTTTTCATTTTTTTGTTTTGTTTTAGAATTCTGGTAGTTTTTAGTTTTTTTTTTGAAATAGGTTTAATGGAGTTAAATGGGCTAAATAAAAAACTCTGAAAACTAAAAAATAAAAAGAAAGGATAACAAACAAAATATAATAAAAGAAAACAATTTTTTTAACAGGATTAACCGAGTTGTGACCGCTTGTTAATCTTGTAATTTTTTTAAATCATCTGAGTTGTGACAACCTAATGATTCAAATTATTACTATTTAATAAAGGCTAAAAAATTCATTTTTTATCATTATCATCCTTCACCTAATAATAATAAACTTAACAATCCGTGGGTGACGTCTAGCGTGACGCAAGCTTCACTCATTTAAACTTTAATTTGATTAACAGAGTCGCGACGACCTATTAATTCAAATTTTTATAAAGTAAAAATTAAAACTTTTAAATAAAATCAACTAACTCACACTTATTTTCTATAGAATTACGTGACTTTGAGTTCCTCATTGCACCTGAGGGTACGTAGGAGTGAAATTTTTATTTCGTCAAGCCAAATTTTAAACTTTCACAAATTTTTATTTCGGCCTTCTTGTAAGAAAATTTGGTAAGTACCTAAAGAAAAAGGGGACACAAAGAAGACCGCCTTTTCCCCCAAAGAAAGTTGAAAAGAAACCCTCCAAAGAAAGAAGAGTCTACATAGCATGGGATGACAATGATATGGACTCCACTGATAGCTCAGATAATGAAGAAGTCCATCTATGTTTTATGGCGAAAGGAGAAGAAGAAGAAGAAGAAGAAAGCGACAACGAGGTAAATTCTGACGTATCTCCTTCTTATGATGAGTTACAAGATGCCTTTGAAGAATTGCATGACGAAACTTTAAAACTCACAAAACAAATTTCTTCTTCTAAGAAAAAAATCTCTTCTCTAGAAAATCAAATTCTTATTTTAAATAAAGAGATTGAAGAATTAAAAATTGAAAATGAAACTTTGGGAATTATTGATGCATGCTCATCTCATCCCTCACATGCTTCTACTTCGTATTCTTGTTCTTCATGTCATTTGCTTGAAAATGAAATTGAAAATTTAAAGAACACCCTTGCCAAATTCACATATGGAAGAGATAATTTAAATATTTTATTAGGAAAACAAAGGGTTGTTTTTCAAAAAGCTGGAATAGGATATAACCCGAATAATCAACACAAATCCTATAAAAATTACTTTGTTAATTCTAGCATCTCATGTAGCCCATTTGTTAAATGTTTCTATTGTGGGAAGAAGGGTCATAGTGCTTCAACATGCAATGTAAGGAAAAATATCAATACAAAAATTGGAACCAAAATGGTATGGGTTCCTAAGGGCACTATACCCAAAACTGACAATCAAGGACCCAAGAAAATTTGGGTACCAAAAATCAAAAATTGAATTGTGTTGCAGGTGTGCTTGATAGCCAAGAGCTAACTTCGGCATTTTTGAAAGTGGTTGCTGCAAGCACAAGACTATAATAAATTCCAAGCTCTCCTTCTTGTCTCTATCAGGCTTGGACTTGCATTCATATGAGTATTTCCATCAAAAGGTAAGCTTTCTTATCTCAAATATGCCTTCTGGATGCAAAATATATGCTTTTATGTTTGAGTTATTCGAATACCTCCCTGTGGTATTCGAATACCATTGCTTTGTACGTGAAAAATCTATGTTTTTCTGATAGGTCTATTCGAATACCCTCCCATGGTATTCGAATACCATACATCAGTACATCAATTTTATGTCTTTATAAAGCTAGTGTATTCGAATAACTATATAGCTATTCGAATAACCAGATATCTATCATATCAGTATTTCTTACATGCTATCTGGAGTATTCGAATACCTTCCTAGGCATTCGAATACTTGCTCCTTCTGGAGTTTATAAAATGTGATGGGTATTCGAATACGGTAAAAGGTATTCGAATACCACAAGGCTGAAAGCAAGTTGTTCATCGTGATCTCTGTTTCGTTTCTCTCTTTTTTTCTTGCATAGGCAATACAAATAACATGCTTTTAATCTTATTTCATCAAGCCTTCACTTATGCCTTATATGAAAATCACATGATGTTCTTAAATGCATATTGTTGCTTGCTCTTTCATCTTATCTTTCTCTAGAATATGCTGCATATTTAAATCCTTTGTAAGGTAAATGTTCAAGGTAAATGTAATTGGCTATTGTTTTGATATACGATCAAGTGCAATAAGTGGTATATGAAATATTTAATATCTATGTTTTTATTGACATATGTCAGATTTATAAGAATTTGTTAACAAGTGGTAAATGCTTAGAACATCTTGACAAGTGATATCAAACAAGTGGTAAATGCTTTACATTTTGACAACAAGTGATATCAAAGTGGTATGAACATAATAACAAGTAATAACAAATGATAACAAATGATATCAAACAAGTGATTTCTTGGCCAAATTAATCGATAAATATATTTTTGCCCTTGAGAATCATTTGCTGCTTTTGCCTCATTGTTTTAAATGCTTATTGGCTTATGAGTTTGACTAACCCCTATGGATCCAACATTAATGGATACCAATGAAAGCACTCCGAATTTTGTTGTAGGGGGAACACTACCTCAAGCACAAATTTAAATGGACAAAATTCATTCAACTTGAGGACATGCATATATTGTTTTAATATGATAAAAGGGGGAGAAAAATACTTGCCCCATCTTTTTGATCATGACAAAAGGGGGAGAAAAAGTTTGAATTATTTGTTTGAGAAAAGTCAGGGGGAGAAAAAGTAAAAGTTCGGTAAGACAAAAATGGATATTGGATTCCAAAAGTAAGGGGAGCATTGCGCATATCTCTGATGTAAATCACCTCTTATGAAAAAGAGGGGGAGTAAGTATCTCTAAACAATCTTTGTGAATTCCAATTTCTATGAACTAATGATTTTCTCAATGATAGTTTGTCATCATCAAAAAGGGGGAGAATGTAATTGGCTAGCTGACATGGAAAATAGTTTTGATGATAACAAACATGATGAAGATGATGTATAGTCCAAGTACCAAGAGTAAGCATTGCAACAAGAAAGCAAAAATCTGATTTATGCTTAACTCACAGAGAAGAAGGTTTTGATAACAACAAAATCATGTCGAAGACCAAGTCCAAAGGAAGATTAAATGATATAGCTTATAGAACTTAAGGTCTTTTTGTAAGAAGCCCTCTAGATATCTCAAATATGTTTTCAAATATTTAAAAATGGTTTTCACATATTAAAATACCCAACAAACAAGTTTTGAAGGTTTAGTTATGATGGTAGTTCAAATTTATGAAAAATAGCAAAGTTTGAGTTTTGAAAATCTGACCTTTGGTTACTCTTTTGATCATAACTTTCAAAATAATTTGATTTTTGTTTTGAAACTTATTTCATTTGAAAATAGACTTAAATATCTTTCCAATGACTGGTCATTTGCTTTAAACGGATAAGAAATGAAGAAGTTATGACCATTTAAAGTTGGATTTCAAAATCGAGTGGTGTATTCGAATACACCATATAGGTATTCGAATACCACACCCCAGAAATGTCTCCAGAACGTGTTTTTAAGGATCTATTCGAATACCACACAAGGTATTCGAATACCACAACATAGAAAACGTTCCAAAACACATTTTTGAAGGATCTATTCGAATACCACACAAGGTATTCGAATACCACAACCCAGAAATCACGTAACGGCTATTTTCTGGAGCTTTTAATGAATGAAATTAATACCCAACGGCTCTTTTTCTTGGAACACTATAAATACATGGTTTTGGTCATCTTTTATACCAGCCCCATGATCTGAACTATTTTTGCTTGTGCCAAAAACGTGATTCTCTATTTTCTCATATTTTCTGTGCTCTTTTCGCCAAAACCTTGAGATATCATAAGAGAGCTTCCTAGTGCTTCAAGTTGTAATATTTTGCTCTGAGTGAGAGTTTCTCTTCTTCATCTATTTCTCTGATATACTGTATTGTGAGGGTGAGGTATCCCTCAGTAAAAGGGTGAGGTATCCCTTGTTGTAAAGAAGGTGAGGTATCCTTCAAAGGGGGTGAGGTATCCCTCTAAGGTTTGTGTAAGGGTGAGGTATCCCTGCAGGCTGAGGCTTTAGCACAAGGGTAGAGTTTCCCTGTGTGTGAAAAGTGCTCTATTGTGTAAAGGTTGCAAGCACCTGTTTTTAAGCTTGTATTGAATAGTAAAAAATCTCGAACTGTGTTTCGGGGACTGGACGTAGGCCACAAGTGGTTGGTGGTCGAACCAGGATAAATATCGTGCCTGCTTTTCTTCTATCCTTCATCTCTTTATTTTCAGCAATTTATTTATTATTGCTTAATTATTTATTTACTGTTCTTAAGGCATTTTATCATCTTTACACATATTAATTATATTGCTTCAAGAAATTTGTATTAAAAAGGGTTTACGAAAAAGTTTTCTAAATACTCAATTCACCCCCCCTCTTGAGTACTGAAGCCACTTGGGTAACAACATAGTCTCAGAGAAGAATGGAGGAAATGTTGTTAGCCATGAGGGAGACCCTCACCTTGATGGGAATAGTCGGAGGTATAGGAATGACTGGGGCACACCTGCACCCACCAAATATTACTTCCATGGGGGCAAACCCTGGGGCCACCACTGAGATGCCTTTTGTGGCTGAAACATCAAATACTACATCACTAATGATTCCTATTAGAGAAGGGCATCGTTTGTCAGAGGATACTCAAAATGAAGTCCATGGTAATGCTGAATTCACGTGGGAACCACCGCATATGTCAATCCCGACATCAACGGGATTTCCTACTAGTACTGGTCTTGCGGCCGTTCAAAATGATAAGAGGGATGAAGAATGGATGGAAAAAATGGAGGAGCAAATCAAAACAATTAAGGGTCCTAGCACCTATGGTCCTCTTGGAATAGAAGAGTTGTGCCCTACTGCCAATATTATCATTCCAAAGGACTTTAAGGTTCCAGAATTTGATAAATATGATGGGAGCACCAACCCATTTTTTCACCTAAAATCATATATTACCAAAATGTCAATTTGGTCGAAGGACTGGAAGTTCTTTGTAAGCTTTTTCCATGAAAGCTTGACTGGACCTGCTTTGGAATGGTGTATCCAACAAGACCTCTCCAATATCTCTTCTTGGGATGACTGGGCAAACCTGTTTATAGGACAAGATGCTCAAGTTCGAAAACAGAGTCCCCTAACTTGAGAACAGTTAAACTCAATGCAGAAAAGAAATGATGAATCTTTTAAGCAGTATGCACAAAGTGGGGAGCCTTGGCGACCTAAGTTCAACCCTCATTAACACTGTCTGAGATGTGCTCATATTTCTTGGGAACCCTGGGAAATCCTTTTATCGGAGCAATGGCCGGAGCAGCTTATAAAGATTTCGCTGATTTGATCGCTGCTGGGGAAAGAATTGAGATTTTATCCAAAGCTGGGAAGTTGCCAATGAGCACTACAGAGGATATCACGCTAAGAAAGGATTCCGGTAGAAAAGATCGAGCCACGATGTGAATTACGTCAAGTATCAACGGACCTTCGGGCCTCGATATTCCCCACAATACCTAAGTCATCGCCCACCATATAACCCTAACCTTCATTTGCCATACCATACACCTACACCTCCTTACCGCCTCCACACCAAATTATACCAACTACAAACATCACCCCAACTCCACAATTCCAAATCAACAACATCCCCATACCCCAACCATATGTACTAACTCGCCCAACCTATACTCGATATCCACCTCCACCCCCACAAAATTACCCAAATCAACCACAACTTCGGCCAAACTTTTAAAATCAAGGTCGCTTTCGCCCTCAGAAGCTACCCCATTTCCCAAGATTGTCCATTTCGAATGCAGATCTTTTTCAGAGGCTATTTGATGCTCACCTCATTTCGGGAACTCCTGTACGTCCCTTAGAACCACCATTCCCAACGGGGTATAATCCGAGTTTAACTTGCAAATACCACATGGATGTCACAGGGCACTCAATTGAAGATTGTGAATCCTTTAAGACTGCAATAAGGAAACTAATTGCTTATGGGAAGCTTGACAGTGACGAAATAGTTGGAACTAGTATTGTTAACAACTCACTAAGTGATAATTAGTGATGTTGGACTCATGTAAACCTTCTTGAAACATTAATGTAATGAATTTGCATGGGTACCTTGTTTCCTTTCATCACTTTGTCTTTCTTGATAATTATTTTCCTTCATTTCTTTAGAGCGTCTTCGTTGGTAATTCTCAGTTGTGTCCGTGTATGTAAGTGTCTTTGCAAAAGAAAAAAAGAAAAAAAAAGGAAAAAATAAAAAAAATAAAAAATGAGCTTATAAGTAATCACTTGGTTTGCACAATCTCTTTGTCTCAAAACTAAAGTTTTGAAAATAAACAATCATGATTTGAAAATGAAGATTGGCCATTTTTCTTTATCTTTTTAAAAATTTCATCATTTTTATCCCTTGTTACCCCTTTTGAGCTTGAATTTTTTTAATAAACCCTGAATAAGGATCACTCTTATACTAGTGGATGGCATGAAACAAAGGTTGATTGCAATGGTGAATGTTCTGAAGCATAATGGAAAAGGAAGAAAAAGTGAGAAGGACAAGAAGTAAAAATAAAAAAATGATGAAACAAAAAGCAAAAAGAAAATATAAGGGAAAGGAGGATAAAAGAAAATGAAATGAAATGGGAAAGAAAAGGAGAATAATAAGATAAAAGTGTTTGAAAGTGGAAAAGCAGTTGATGAAGCTTAATGATCCTTAGTCTCATTCCACCCTTAAACATTTGTTTGAGCCTTATATCTTTCCTTTCATAACCCCTAGCCTTGGCCACGTTACAAGCCTCAAAAAGTCCATTCTGATCAATGAAGGGTTGTTGTCATTTTCGTTAACGTTAATTTTGAGGCAAATGTTATACTCATCCAAGTATTTAGTTCATTGTTCCTAAAAAAAATGAAAAAAAAAGAAAAAAAAGAGACTTACACTAGGACAAATTCGTACCCCGTTCGACTCGATTCTAAATTGGGGCAATTTTTCTTTCCTGTCCTAGACTGAAAAAAAATTTCTTCGGTTCAATGTGGCCCTACACTAGGACAAGTTTATACCCCGTTCGACTCGGCTCTAAACTGAGGCAATTTTTCCTTAGTTCAATTTGTCTTAGGCAAATCTTTTAGTCGATAGGATAGGTCTTGGTCCTACTTAAGTCAGTCCTAGACAGGGGTAAATTTCACTTCAGTTCAATTTGGCTTGATGTAGATGTTCAGCAGAAGAAAATCCTTAGCCATAATGTCTAGTAGGTAACTAAAGATTGGTCTCATGAAGGTCAAACCTATTCGTATCGGGTCAACACCTCTTCCTCATTTGGGTTTTTTATGTGGAGTCAAACTTCCAAGACCAAATCAAAAGTTGTTTACCCAATAAATTCTTTTTATGTCATACTTTTGAATCCATGTCCATTTGTTACGTATTGTTTCAAATAAGGTGAATAAGAGTACAACATTATGATTTGACTATCTGATGGAAATCCCTTGATGAACTTTTCAGATCGAAAAGAACTTAGAAGTTTCGAAGCTCATTATGTTGAAAACTCGAAAAGGCAGTTTAAGCAAGAGTCAAGGCAAATAAATTAGAATTGCTTAAACTGTGGTAATTTTAGTTGCGATCAATTGGCTACACAGGAGCAACTTGGTTCACATTCAATTAGCCATACTGGGCCAAACTTCTGAGAATATATGTTGAGGGAAGTAGTAACAAAGACAGCGACTTAGTCATCAGGCCGCTGCAGGAAATCAATGATCAAGGAACGAATACTGGACAAAAATTTTATCGTAAAGACTGGTGGCTCCAAGCAGGGGTTCACAACAAGAGATTGTCATCTCAATTCCTAAAAAGAGAGTAGTTAAGAGTGGAAAACAGGAAAATAAGATAAAAAAGAAGGAGAAGGTGAGAAAGGATGGGTAAGTAGGATCAAGACCATCAGGTCCAACAGGCAAAAACACGTGAACAAGGGTTTGATTGGTCAAAGCTTTCCAGAATTGTCGTTGGTTTATTTTTCTTAAGAAAAAAAAAGAAAAAAAATGGGAAAAAGAAAGGAGAGAAAAGAAAAATGGAAAGGAAAAAGATTGAGAAGGAAAAGATCTTAAGTCTATGACATACTGGCACAAATTGTTTCATGCATTTTGAGCGCATCGGCTCCATGCATCATTGAGTGCACCGGTTCCATTCATCATTAAGCGCACCGGCACCATATGTCATTGAGTGCACCGGCTTCATGCATCATTGAGCGCACCGGCTCCATTCATCATTGAGCGCACCGGCTCCATGCATCATTGAGCGCACCGGCTACATGCATCATTGAGCGCACCGGCTCCATGCATCATTGAGCGCACCAGCTCCATTCATCATTAAGCGCACCAGCTCCATGCATCATTGAGCGCATCGGCTTCATGCATCATTTAGCGCATCGGCTAACTTTATTTTGAGCGCATCGGCTCCATGTTTTTAAATTCTTTTGAGCACATTGGCTCCTTACTTTTTAAATTATTTTGAGCAACCCAACTCCTTGCATCTTGAGAGCATCAGCTCCATACTTTACAAATTTCTGTTAATTATTGGCTCTTTGCATTTGAAATCCCTTTTAGGCATATCAGTTTTATGCATTTTAAATTTCAGTCATTTTCTTTTTAAGCGCATCAGCTCATGTCATTTTATTTTGAGTGTATCGGCTCCCTGTCATTTAAATTTCTGTGATTTAAGTTTGGAGCGCATCGGCTCCTGTCATTTATTTTTGAGCGCATTGACTTTAGTCATTTAGATTCCTGTCATTTATTTTTGAGCGCATCGGCTTTTGTCATTTAGATTTCTGTCATTTTACCTTTGAGCGCATCGCTCCTTGTTCTCACGTTGTTTCTTTGTTTCTCCCGTACAAAATTTGAGTTCATTTCTTTACTCATTCCTCACTATGATAAAATGAAAAGTTGTGGTTATTCCTTTTATCTAGTAAGAAACAAGTAAAGATGGGCAACTGTGAACACCCAATTTTGTCCGGGTATTTTTGTAAAAATAAAAAAATAAAAAAAATAAAAAAAAATAAAAAGTTCAAGCCATTGGTCCATTAGCCCATTTACCCATAATTCATTAACCTACCCATTGACCCAATATCTAACTTATTATCCATTATCTAACCCACAACTCATATCCTAAACCGACTCAAACTCATCATAAACAAACTCATCCTAAACAAATCCTAATACTAATCCTATACCAACCCCAACACTCATCCGAAACAAACTCCATCACTTATCATTAACAACTTCTAATCACACTACAACTCAAACACTTCTACCTAAACCCTTCCTATATTAACCCTTAGGTTTTCAACTCACAAAACACCTTCAGCCTAACACCTTCTCAGCTTATTCCCACTTGCACCGTTTCTTTTTGCCAAAACACCAGTTCACGTTTTTATTTACCAGCAACAGCAACCACACCATTCATTTTCTTCAACTTCCCAAACCCACCATCGACAGCCCTTTACCACCCAAAAGCCATCATCTTCCAAATCCACTCAACCGAGTCAACTCAGTCATACCTTGCACCGCACATCCGTGACTCACCGGACTAACACTTCAGACCGCACCAATCGCCGAAGCTGCTAGTTCCGCCACACGCAGCGCCACCAGACCCAATACCGGCCAAATCGTCGCCGAAACCAGAGCCCACCGACCCTCGACGCCGCTCCTGCCAAACCCAACGCCTGCACCGATCTGCACCCGCAGCGCCGTCGCACTCCACTCGCAGGACCGCGTCGTACCGTCCGATCTACACCTCGAACACGATCTGTGCCGCTCCGTCGTCTGAACCGGCACCGTCGAACTAGTTCCGGAACCCAGTTGCTTCGCGACAACCGCCCGTCCGAGTCGCCTTCGCCACACCGTCGCTGGAACTACTCGAATCCGAGTTGTCCGACCGTTCTGACCATACGCTGCCGCGCCTCTATCCCTGCTCGCTGCCCGCGTCGCTGGCCCCCATTGTGCGTTCCCTGTGCTTTCCGTAGACTATAACGAAGAAGAAGAAAAAGAAACCCCCTCCCCTGTTTTACTTTTTAGTTTTCGTAAGTTTTTTTTTTATTTTTTTTCTTTTCATTTCTTTTTTCATTTTTTTGTTTTGTTTTAGAATTCTGGTAGTTTTTAGTTTTTTTTTTGAAATAGGTTTAATGGAGTTAAATGGGCTAAATAAAAAACTCTGAAAACTAAAAAATAAAAAGAAGGGATAACAAACAAAATATAATAAAAGAAAATAATTTTTTTAACAGGATTAACCGAGTTGTGATGAACTTGTTAATCTTGTAATTTTTTTGAATCATCTGAGTTGTGATAACCTAATGATTCAAATTATTACTATTTAATAAAGGCTAAAAAATTCATTTTTTATCATTATCATCCTTCACCTAATAATAATAAACTTAACAATCCGTGGGTGATGTCTAGCGTGACGCAAGCTTCACTCATTTAAACTTTAATTTGATTAACAGAGTCGCGATGACCTGTTAATTCAAATTTTTATAAAATAAAAATTAAAACTTTTAAATAAAATCAACTAACTCACACTTATTTTCTATAGAACTACGTGACTTTGAGTTCCTCATTGCACCTGAGGGTACGTAGGAGCGAAATTTTTATTTTGTCAAGCCAAATTTTAAACTTTCACAAATAATTTATTTTTTTAGTTTTTTTAAATAAAAAGGGTAAAACAAACATATTATGAGATTATTAAGTTTTGCATAACTAATTTAGAGTAACTGCTTTAAGACGGATGTTTTAGGGGTGCTGTGGGGTTAAGTCTCCACACTTCCCTATGCATAACTGACTCCCGAATCCAATCTGGTTCCAAAGACCATTTTCTAAAAGGGTTTTTCAATTTTTTCTAAATTAAATAAAATTAGTGGCGACTCCTAACTAGTTTATTTTGTTTCGCCGCTCCCGCCGCGATTACGGTTGCGACAATACCCACTCAAAATTTTGAAAATATCCAGTTGGTTCTCCCCCTATGATGTGTAATTTTTTCTTGAAACAAGTATTGTATTTAATTGTATACAATTTCATAAATTCACAAAGAAATACGCAGTCAATTCGATGAAATTTTAGGCACCTTACCATTCTTTTTATTAATTAAAGTGGAAAAACTTAAATTTTCATAATCAAGTCCCTTACTTATTCAGTGAAAAATACAATGGTTTAATATGTTAATTTGTAGTTTTTTTAGTAATCTTAATATAAAAAACTACCATTAAAATATAAGGATCTTAGCATTCATGATTCTCATAAATAAGAAAGTATGAAGACATTAACCTTTATCCATGAATAATCACCAGACATTATTTTAAGAGTATTAGAGAGATCATAAAACTCACTTTCTATTCATTTGTCTTTCTTTACTCTCTCTTATACTTTAGTGATGGTGAGGGAAAAAGAAACCATGAATGCCAAAAGTAGGACCTTGAGTTTTATGCAGAAACTGTTTCTTAAATATTGCTAACTTTCATCAAGTTGCCAATTACTATAATTGCAAAACTACATTTTTCCTTTTACCTAATAAAAGTTTAGCCCATTAACTTGATTTAATTACTTATTAAACTAATAAGATAAGTCACATGTCCATCACATGAGATATTTAATACAATATTCTCTCACTTGGCATGTGTGGCATTACATTATTTATAGTTTGATAAGTCTCTCAAAACATAACATGAATTCATATATATATAGTCAAGTTATTCTTTACATTGGATACAACATTCTTCATAACCAAGAATGAAAACTAACATGAGTCATGGCGGTCGTATATCATTTAATCGACATAGTCTCTTCTATGTACTACAGAGTTAGTCTTCTCTTTGACATGACCTATAAATAATATGCACATAATTGGTCCTACAATAATGTCTTTATTAAAGACAGAACCTATTATCATCATTCCTAATAAATCATGTATACAAACTCAAAAAGCAGGTAAGACAGAAATATATTCATTCATAAGCTCAGAGTGTCACAGTACATAAAACATAAACATTAACATAATGTACAATAATGCCTACTTGGCAACAATGTCCATACTTTCAACATGTCCACTAAATGTTGTAGGCGGTAACCCTTTTATTAATAGGTCAGCAATCATAAAGTCGGTGCTAATGTGCTCTATTGACACTCTATGTTTCTAAACTTCTTATTTGATGACAAAGTATTTTAATTCCACATGTTTAGTACCTTTAGAATATTTGTCATATTTAGAAAAAGAAGATAGCTGTGGAATTATCATAATAAATTTTTAGCGGCCTGACAATACTGTTGATTATTCTAAGTCTTGAAATAAAGTTTTGCAACCACTTAGCCTGAACCATGGCCTCAATGTATGCCACAAATTCATCTTCCATGGTGGATACAGTAATGATTGATTGCTTCGTACTCTTCCATGATAACATTCCTTCAGCTAAAATATACAAATAGCCAAATGTGGACTTTCTTGTATCTACACAACCGACAAAATATAAATCTGAATATCCAACCACCTCAAGATGATTAGATCTTTTATAAATATGCATGTGATCCTTTGTTCTATTTTAAATCTCTCTAAAATTTTATTGATATATGCTTTCTAAGACAAGCTTAACAATCATTGTGATTTGTCATAGAATATTTCTATTCCAATCACATAGTTTGCCTCTCCCATATCTTTCATTTGAAAGTTATTAGAGAGAAACTTCTTAGTCTCACTTAATAAACCAAGATCATTAGTTGCAAGCAAGATGTCATCAATATACAAAATCAGAAAGATAAACTTACTGACACTGACCTTTAGATATATACACTGATCAACAATGTTTTCCTTAAATTCGAAGGATACAGTGGTATCATTAAACTTGAAATACCATTGTCGGGAAGCTTGCTTAAGTCCGTATATTGATATCTTAAGTTTGTATACCATGTGTTTTTTTCTATCAACTGAAAACCCCCTTAGTTGATCCACATAAGCATCTTCCTCTAAATTCCCATTTAGAAAGGTGGTTTTCACATCCACTTGATGCAACTCTAGATCATAATGAGCTATTAATGCCATGATAATTCTGAAAGAGTCTTTACTGGAAACTGGAGATAATGTTTTATTATAGTCAATGCCACCTTTTTTAGTAAACTCTTTGGTAACAAGACGAGCCTTGTAGCGTTCAAGGTTACCATGAGAGTCACGCTTAGTTTTAAAGACCCATTTACACCCAACTCATTTGCATCCTTTAGGTAAATCTCCAAGGTCCCATACACCATTATGTTTAGTTAATTTAAGCTTATCTTTCATGACATCTAACAAATTATCAGCATTATCACTATTAATGGCTTGTGAAAATGAAACTGGATTATTGTCATTAATTCTCAAGTCATTTTCTAACTCTTGTAGATACACCACATAATCATTCAGAATAGCAAATCTCATTTCTCTTTGGGATCTTCTTAATGTTATTGCTTGTGATTATTCTACTATAGGTTCATTGTTAACCTCATGATCATTAATTTGTTGTTCTTTTTAATTGTTAATTGGTTCAACAACATGAGGAACATCAATTTCATAAGTAGGAGCACAAGTCAAAGGAACTTGTATTCTAACTTCCTTAATCTCCATATTTCGTGAAGCTTCACTCTTACTAGTCTCACCATTCTTAATGAACCGAACATTTCCAGTTTCAACAATTTTTGTACTATAGGTAGGGCAATAAAATCTATACCCTTTAGACTTTTTCTGGATTTCTAATGAAATATTCACTAATTGTTCTTGCATCTAGTTTCTTTTCATATGGATTATAGATTCTTATTTCTACCTGACATCCCCAAACATGCAGGTGCCTTAAATCAGGTTTCCTACCTGTCTACAATTCAAAAGTTGTCTTTAGAATTGCCTTACTAAGAACCATATTCAACAAATATATGACAATTTTTAAAGCATACATCCACAATGATAAGGGTAAAGACGTGTTACTTAACAAGCTCTTGACCATATTCATTAAGGCTCGATTACGCCTTTTTGATGCACCATTTTGTTGCGGTGTACCTGACCATATTGAGCATATATGTCACTCTTTTTAGGAACTTAGCAACTGGACTTAGGTGTTGTCCAGTTTCATTAAATCTTCCATAATACTCACCACCTCTATTTGACCTTGCGATTTTCACCTTTCTATCCAATTGCCTTTCAACTTTATTTACATAAATTTTTAAGGCATTCACTACTTGAGATTTCTCATGCAATAAATAGATATATCTGTAACATAAATAATTGACAATAAAGGTGATAAAGTAATTTTTTTTACTGAAAAAATTAACATCAAAGGGTACACATATATTGGTGTATACAATTTTAAGAAGCTGAGTGCTTCTCGTGGCACATTTCTTTGTGTGTTTTGTTTATTTTTCCTTAATGCAATCCACACAAATATTAAGGCCAGTAAAATCTAAATCTGGAAGGATGTCATTCTTTACTAACTTTTCCATTCTTTCTTTGGAAATGTGACTCAAATGTTTATGTCACAAGTAAGCAAAACGTTCATTCATTAAACTACGTTTAGTGTCAACATTATGATGCAAGGTAATAAGAGTTTCTACATATAAATTATCAAGATTCACTTTATATAAATCATCACAAAGTATATCAGAACCAATCATATAGGTATGCTTATACAAATTAAAACATCCATTACCAAACCTAAAAGAGTATCCAGTAACATCAAGTTTAGACAAAGAAAATAAATTCATAGGAATACTAGGTACATAAAAAGTTTTAAATAAATCTAAATGATGTCTATTGTCTAGGATTAAATGATAAGTCCCGACACCTTCCACTAGAACTTTCACTCTATTCCCGTGAAGACGAACTTCTCATTTGGGCTTATGGGTTAGATTATAAGGAATCCCTGTATCGTACTAGAAACATGAGCTATACATCCAGAATCAATCCACCAAGTATTATGAGGAACTTTAGTTAAATTTGATTTGAAATATACATAAGCATTGAGGTTACCTTTCTTTTTGAACTAAGCCTTATGCCTTAGGCAATCCTATTGGAAGTATCCAGATTTTCCACAGAAATTATATCTATTATTGTTTGACTCTTTCTTCTGGATTTTGACAAAGGACTTATCAATCTTGAATGGTCATTTTCCCTTGCCATATTTCTTTTCAGCTTTCTTTCTAACTCCTTGATGGTTCATATAATGGATAAATTAATTTTCATGATTCTTAATTCTAATTTCCTCTCGAACTAACACACTGTGCAATTCATGCACATTCCATTTATCTTTCATAGCATTATAATTCATTTGGAATAGACCATACTCTAACGATAATGAGTTGAAAATGAAATGCATAAGAAAATTCTCATCAACTTCCATTCTCAATGACTTAAGTCATGCAACAATGTGTGTCATTTCAATGATATGCTTATATATAATACGAGAATCATCATATTTCATAGTAGTTAAAGTACCCATTAATATCCCAGTAAAAGACTTGTTTACTATGCTTATTCGCATAAACATCAAACTCAATATGTTTGACCTTTCCCAAGCCTTATAATTAGTTTTCTCTTCAATGCTACTAGCAGCAGTAATAATATATCTTTAGAGGATCCATAAATGTCTTATAACAATGAACTTCAATTTATCCATACACAAATAGTCATCATGTCATTCACAGTATTCATTCTATGGGTAATTGAAAAAAATAACTTTCATATAATTTAAAATTAAATCAACTTAAAATTTTTACTACTTTAATAATTTATAAATCTTATATAATATTGACCTTCCTGGGCTCGATAAACAGATTTGGCCCATGATAGTAATAGGCCAGGAGGAATACAGGTCAAATCGGCCTGAAGACTATGGAAAACATCCGACTGATGTGTCAGCATGTAGAGTTGCACATTCACCAATGGTCACTTTCCAACTGATGGAATCATGACCAACGATTGTGGACAATTCTGCACTTAATGACTAGTTGTAACGAATCTCAAAACCTTTGAAAGCCTTAAACGACAGGAATCTAAGCTGTTAGGATTCAAGTCATCTATATAAACCGACCTGGTTGTTTAAGCCAGACATGCTCCATTCCTAATCTGATAGTCATATTATCTGCATTATGTCTATCCTAAGATCGTTTTACTGACCAACCTAGTTTCTTTGAGCCTTGTTATTGTTTCTCTTGAGAAACTCTAGCAAGTCATCTACTATTGATCTAGATCATAGTCAGTGCCTGGAACATCTGGTGCCCACCGTGGAGTCAAGTAACACTTTCCTACTCCATAATCACTCAACTTTCTTTACAACCCATTCAACCATCTTTCTGACCAAACATGGCCACCAATGAAAACAGTGTTCTTAACAGAGTTAATCATGAAAACAACCAGCTCAATCCAATGGAGATGCTCATGCCGGCCATTAGGGATATAAACAGTCAAATTGATCAAATTAACAGGGATCAATACAGGATTGAACCGAAAAAAGAGAGGGAGAAAACTCCCAAGGAAGATACTTCAAATAACGAATTCCATCGACAGACTAGTATCCCTTGGATGACCAATCCTGGAGTTCGAAGACAAGCAAGTAATCCACTTGTCGCAAAGCATCCTTTCTCTGATTTTCTAATGTCAATCCCTCTTCTGGAGGGATTCTGGCTTCCGACGATAGAGCTCTATGATGGGACGATCGATCCACAAGAGCACCTTACAATGTTTAATTCTATGATGCTTCTGAATAGCCGTTCAGATCCGATCAAATGTAGGGCTTTTCCAATAACTCTAAAGAAATCGGCCTTACTTTGGTTTTCGGGCCTTGAAGCATGTTCAATTTATGAAATTTATGAATGGTCAATTAAGTTTCTTAACCATTTTTCCACGAGCAAGACACATCAAAAGACCTCGGCTAGCCTTATCAATTTGAGGCAGAGCCGAGATGAATCTCTTAAAGACTTCATGCGACGGTTCGGAGAAGAAGTAGTTCAGATAAAAGATCTTAATCCGGCAGTATCCCTACATGCTATCATGGCTCGCTTGTGCCCAAGACTGTTTACAGATTCCCTAGCAAGAAAGTCACCTTTAGATCTGGATGATTTGAGGAGCAGGTCTATATTTTATATCAACATAGAAGAAATTGCCCTTGCCAGAAAGCAAATGGAGCAACACTTCTTCGAATTGGAGCCCAAAGAAAAAGTAATCCTGATATCTCTATCCGACCAATTATTCATGATTGACAATATAACAAGCGAGGTTCAAACAAGAGAGGAAGGCCCATGACGAGAGAAGACCAAACTGACCAAAATGTCTGAATAGTAATAGATAGAGTACAACCTTGGTTCAATGAGTATACGTCGTTGAACACCCATCGAGATCGGATATTCCATGAAATATATAACTTTGGTCTAATTCGTCTCCCAAAAAATGCTGAACAACAAAAAACTTCGCCCAATATCGACAGAAGCAAAATATGTGAATTCCATAAAACGTTTAGACACACTACCAAGGAATATGTCAGCTTAAAAAATAGGATCTAGCAACTTATTCGAGAAGGACACCTCAGCAAGTATGTTTACCGCCGTAGGAGTCGGAGCCGAGAAATAAAAGAAGGAAATCAATCTGAACAGAAGAGCCCAAGTCCAAATTCGAAAAAGGCAGCAGTGATGACTTCTGACTCTCGAGATCAACTTATCAAGGGGTCATTGATTCGATAGCTGGGGGGTTCTCTGGTGGTGGATGTTCCAATTCATCTCTGAAGTGCCACCTCCGAACCATAATGTCATAAAGATATCATTCTCTATTGTAGCCCAAACAGTTTGAAGATGGACGTGTCATCTCATTTTCGAATAATGATTTCGCTGGGATGGATGAAAACTTAGATAATCCGATGATAATATCCATCATAGCAGGGAATTTTCAAATCAAGAAGGTTTTGGTTGATCAAGGAAGTTTGGCTGATGTCCTCTACATGTTCACACTTCGGAGGTTGCAGATATCATAAGAAGATCTTACTCCATTCAATGAAATTAATCGGATTCTCCGGAGAACAGGTAAATGTCAAAGGGTTTATTGAACTTTGAACCACTTTCAGAGCAGGTACTCTGCTTAAATTTATTCCGGTTAAGTATTTAGTGATAGACTGTTACACTCCGTATAACGCTATTCATGAGAGACCCTCTCTTAACCTTCTTGGGGTTGTAGTTATAACCCCTTACCTAACAATAAAATTCCTAGTCTCCAAGACTGAGGTTGGGGTAGTCTATGCAGATCAAAAAGAAGCCAGGATCTGCTACAACGAAAGACTGAAGCCAAAATCTGATAGGCAGATCAACAAATTTGACTGTAAGCGATCGATGCATAATATTAATATGGCAGAGTTGGATCTGAGGAGTGATGAACAAGATAAGCCCCAACCAGTTGAAGAGCTGCAGATAGTATCTTTGGGCCCCAAATCTAACCAAGTAACACACATTGGGGCTTATCTACCGATCGATTTGAAAAGAGAATTGGAGGAGCTGCTAAGGAAGAAGGTTGACTTATTCGCGTGGACTGCAGCTAATATGCCGGGATTTGATCCAAAGATCATTACCCACAAGCTTTCCAAAAAAACTTTGGATGCAGGTTTTGTAAGAGAGATGAAGTATATCATATGGTTGTCTAATGTGGTTATGGTAAAAAAGTCCTCATGAAATTGGAGGATGTGTACAGATTTTACCGACCTCAACAAAGCTTATCCAAAAGATTCATATTCGCTTCCCAGTATTGACTGATTAGTTGACGGAGCATTTGGTTACCAGTTTCTCAGTTTTATGGACGTATACTCTGGGTACAATCAGATCAGGATGCACCTCGACGATGAAGAGAAAACAACTTTCATCATGGAGTTTGGAAACTTTTGTTACCAAGTGATGGTTTTTGGTTTTAAGAATGCCGGTGTAACTTATCAGTGATTGATGAATAAGATATTCGAAGAACAGATCAGAAGGAACATTGAAGTCTATGTTGATGATATAGTGGCCAAAACTCTAGTTAGCGGAGATCATTGTTTCGACCTTGCTGAGTGCTTTGCGCAGTTGCGAAAATATAACATGAAATTGAATCCTGAGAAATATGCGTTTGGGGTTCAAGCAGGGAAATTCCTCGATTTCCATCTTACTAACAGGGGAATCGAGGCAAATCTAGAGAAATGTAGGGTGATAATGGAAATGAGGAGTCCCACAACAGTTAAAGAAGTACAAAGGCTAATAGGTAGGATCGCAACCCTTTCAAGGTTCCTTTCCAAATCTGCCGACCGATCACCCCATTTTTCCAATGCCTCAAGAAAGCAGCAAACTTTCAATGACGTGAAGAATGTGAAAAAAGCTTTCAGCAAATTAAAAATCTTTTTGGCTACTCCATCGATTTTAACTAAACCTGAACCAGGTGATGTCCTATTTCTTTATATTTTTGTTTCTAACAAAGCCCTAAGCTTAGTGTTATGAAAGGAAATAGGGAAGGATCACTGTCTAATTTATTTCGTCAGTCGAGTTTTCCAAGGACCTGAGGTCTGGTATCAGACGATTGAAAAGATGGCACTAGCACTGGTGATAACGGCCAAGAGGCTCCGACAATATTTCCAAAGCCATTCGGTCATTGTTAGAACTGATTAGCTGATTAAACAAGCACTTAGAAAACCAAAACTTGCTGGATGGATGATTTCATGGTCAATAGAACTATCAAAATTTGACATTCAATATCAACCTAGATGACTGATCAAATCCCAGGTATTATCTGACTTTTTCGTTGAACTATCTTCACCTTTCCCGTAAGATTTGAATAGTGACTTCTGGATTCTTTTTGTTGACAGAGCTTCTAATGTCAAAGGAAGTGGGGTTGGAATCATTTTGGAAGGTCCGAATGAGGTCTTAATTTAGCAATCTTTGAAGTTCAACTTTTGGGCGAGCAATAATCAGGCCTAGTATGAAGCACTCATTATCGGACTAGCGTTAGCCTCTGAAATAAGAGCAACATAGTTAACAGGGCAAGTTAGTGGCGAGTTCTAGACTAAGGATTCATAACTAATTAGATATTTACTCAAAGGATTCATAACTAATTAGATATTTACTCAAAGTACATGATGTAGTAAAAAAATTTGAACAGTTTAAGATTGTACACATTCCTAGAGAACAGAATGCTCAGGTTGATCTGCTCTCAAAGATGGCCAGCACAAAGGATCCAGGCAACAACCGATCAGTTACTCAATAAGTTTTGGACAGACCGAGCGTAGAAGCAGAGGAGACTTTTTCAATCGACAAAAGTCTAAGTTCTTGGAAGAGCCCAATTGTAAAGTACTTGGAAGATGGTGAACAGCCGACCGATGAGAAGAAAATGAAGATGCTACGTAAGTCGGCCAGTTATTATACTTTGATTGGAGGCGAACTATTCAAAAGAGGATTCTCTCTTCCTCTTCTGAAGTATGTAAATCAAAACTAGATAGGATCGATTATGGAGAAAGTTCATGAGGGAGTATGTGGCAGATATATTGAAGGGCGGTCGTTAACAAGCAAAGTTCTACAATCGGGAATATATTAGCCGACAATGAAAACTGATTGCCTCGAGTATGTTCAAAAATGTGACAAGTGTCAGAAGTTCGCTAATTTGCATAAATCTCTGCCTAAAGAACTTCTTAGCATTGAGATCCCATGACCATTTTGCAGGTGGGGAATTGACCTACTAGGTCCTTTTCCTATGGTGACTGGTTAATTAAGGTACATTATAGTTGTAATTAATTATTTTACTAAATCGATTGAAGCTGAACCACTTGCCTGTATAACTTCAGAAAAAGTTAAAAAATTTGTTTAGAAAAATATAATATGTCATTTTGGATTACCGTACTCGATTATGTCTGATATTAGAACACAGTTCACTGACAAAAAGTTTCAAGAATTATGTTTAAAAAATAGAATAAAGCAAGTATTCACTTCGGTCGAGCACCCTCAGACTAATGGTTTAGCCAAAACAGCTAACAAGGTAATCTTGGTCGGATTGAGAAAAAGACTTGATCATTCCAAGGGTCTTTGGCCGGAATAGCTTCCAAACATTCTATAGACATATCATACCACGCCTCAGTCGTCCACCCAAGAAACTCCATTCCGACTCACTTTCGGTGGGGATGCTATGATTCTGGTGGAAATTGGAGGACCGAGCTTCAAAAGATCGGCCTTTAATGAGGAATTAAATGTTGAAGCCAGGAAGACTGATTTTGACCTGCTTGAGGAAGAAAGGGAAATAACATATATTCGGGAAGAAGTTGTGAAAGCATAAGCAGCAAGAAAGTATAATCAGAAGGTTAGAACAAGAAAATTCGTTGAAGAAGATCTAGTTTTACAAAAAAATGAAGACTTTAGAAAGGTACCAGTTGAAGGAAAACTATCAACCAATTGGGAAGGACCGTTCAGAGTCCTTAAATATGTTGGCGGAGGAGCTTATAAGATGGTTGAAATCAGTGGGAATCCACTTCCTAGAACTTGGAATTCGGCATCACTTCAGAAATACTATAGCTAAGTTTACTTATTTTTTTCTTTGTTGCTTTCATTTTTCTGTATAAGAGTTAAGGTAGTTTACTCTATTTCTTTATCAGGATTTTTTCCCACTGTGTTTTACCTAAAAGGTTTTAACGAGGCATACCTTTCAACTCTGGTTTGTTAATATATTTTAACCAAAAGTTAAATAATTTAGTAGTTTTTCGATACTAACTCATTCTGAAAAAATGGCCTTAGAACCAATTCTGGTCAGAGTCACCGATGAAAAATGTACTTAGAGCCAATTCCAGTCAAAGTCACCGATGCTGGTCAAAGTCACTGATGAAAAATGACATTTTAGTTGATTCCAGTCAAAAGCTAACAAAAGTCAGCTATGAATTAGTGCTGAAAAAGATCCCCGAATTGCCGACCTATATTTTGAAATCAAGTTCTTTATGATTTACTAAACGATGTTACAATGTTCCTTTAATTCCAAAATTTCTCCAAAGTCCAAAGTAGGCTATCATAAAGTTGAATCACCGACCTATATTTTGAAATCAAGTTCTTTATGATTTATTAAATGATGTTATAAAGTTCTTTTGAGAAACATGAATCGACCAAGGTTTTTTAAGGAACAAGTTCGGGAGATTCGTGAAATTACCTAATTGTGATGTGTTTTTTGGCAAAAAATATGTGGTCAAAATTTTGAAACTATATTAACACCATGTACAACTATTTTCGAGTTAATATTGGTTAAAAGGTCAACAAAATTCGAGATGCATTTCATTATAAACAAAATATGATCATGTTACATTGAAATTCTTGAAAATTACATTTCTCTATTTCCTATGTCTTCATCTTTATCCTCCTTTTCGATAATGCAACCATCGACTACTTTTTGGAATGGGCCCATCTCGCTTAAATGGTTATCAAAGACTTCATCGGGATTCAAGAGCATGACTTGCTTGAGACAGGTTTCAAAACCGGCAACTCTTTGATGTGATTTCATCTTTTAACCCCTTCAATTCAGCAAATAATTTGTATTTTCCATCAAGTGCTTCTTTAAGTGCATGGTAGGAATCTACCTTATTTCTTAGAGTGACTGATAAGTCCTCTTCAATTTTTTTCTTCTCTTCCTCTAGAAGCTCTATTGAAGATTTGAGACCTTCGACTCGGCATGCCTTAACCTTCAGAATTTCTATCTCTTTTTAAGATTGGAAACCTCATATTGGTGAGCTTTTTGAGCTTTCTCCATTTTTTAATAGGAAAGAAGGTTGTAAGAAGACAATTTCTTTTTTGTGGCTTCCACTTCTAGCTCGGCTGAGCGGAGGACGCTAGCGGATCAAAGAAGTTACACTTCAGCCCATCGAACAAGTCCAACTGCTCTAACCTTCTCTTTGTGTTCTTTATCATCTGAAAGAGAGATGTGATTGTCTAATAACGACTCAAATGGAAAGTTAGGTGACCAAAGGGAAGACATATTTCTTTCAGTCGCAAAACTGCTTAGTCCTTTGAAGGCAGTTTTGATTCCCGAGCTTTGTGAGGAAGAGCCCTCACCTATTGGTTGTTTTTTTGAAGTCAAGGCATCTTGTTTAGAACTCTGACCTTGACCTTCTGACCGACGCCTTTTTTGTACCATTAGATTGAAATTTGTCTCAGAGGATTCTGGTTGTGGAATTACATTCATCAGTTTCGACTGGGGAGTAATATCATCGGCAGCTGCTATGACAGAAGTTCCTTTATTCTTCAATTTCTTCAGTCACCTTTGTATTTCATAACGTTAATCTTGGGAGCCATTATTTCTGCAAGAAGATAAGACAATTAAAATATATTAGTAGAAGATCAATATTAGCAAAATAATAAAATGACAAGACTTACGTATGATTTTCAATAATTCGGTCGGATTATTTTTGAATTTTACCAAAGAAGTTGTGTCCAGCTGTCGCGACTGATATCGTGGTGGGATGCGGCGAAACAAAATAAATTAATTGGGAGTCGCCACCAATTTTATTTACAATTAGGAAAAATTGCAAAACCTTTTTAGAAAATGGTCTTCGGAACCAAATTGGATTCAGGAGTCGATTATGCGTAGAGAATGGTGAAAACTTAATCCCACAGCACCCCTAACACACCCATCCAGAGACGGTACCCTACATTAGTCATGCAAAATTTAGTAATCTCAAAATATATTTGTTTTACCCCTTTTAAAAAAAACAATGAATTTGTGAAAATTTAAATTTTGGCTTGACGGAATAAGAATTCCGCTCCTATGTATCCTCAGGTGCAATGAGGAACTCAAAGTCATGTAGTTCTTTATAAAATACTTGTGGGTTGGTTATTTTTAACTTAAAACTAAATCATCAAGCTGTCGCAACTCAGTTAATCCCTTTTACATAAAAAAAAATTCAATTATTTTATATTCTTCACTTTTGTAATTTTATATATATATTTTTTAAATCATTAGGTTGTCGCAACTTAGATGATTATAAAAATTATAGAATTAACAAGTTGTCACAACTCATGTTAACCTTATTTTTATTCTTTAAAAAAAGAAAAGTTTAACGATAATAGGTTGACTATTTTTATTTAAAGATAAATCATCAAGCTGTCGCAACTCAGATGATTATAAAATTATAAAATTAACAAGTTGTCGCAACTCAGTTAATCTCATTTTTACTCTTTTAAAAAAAATATTTCAAATTTTATATTTTTCACTTTTGTAATTTTTATCTTTTTTTATATCATCAAGTTGTTACAACTCAAATGATTGCAAAAATTATAGGATTAATGAGCTGTCACAACTCAGTTAATCCCTTTTACTCTAAAAAAACATTTATTTTATATATTTTACCTTAATTCTTCTTTTCTTTTTATTTTATTTTTTTACTTTTGTTTCATTTGTGTGTTTTTTTTTATTTTTGTTTAACTTGACCCATTAGATTTAAGCCTACTTCAAAAAAAAAAAAAAGCTAACAGGGATTAAAAATTAAAAATAAAAGAAACAAATGGAGGCTTACAAAAAAAAACAAAAACAAAAGGGGGTTGTTTGCTTATGCAAGTTGCAGAACGTGAAGAAGATGAAGACCAGTCCGGTGGCAGCTCGGCACGGGTTTGACGACGGCGCTAGCGGTGCCGGTCGGACGGCTTCTGGCGACGGTGCAGCACGCGGAGGGTGTGGGTCGACTCGGTGGATGTCGGTTTCTGGATCTGCGTTTTGGCGGAATCGGGCTGTCTCGGATTATAACAGTGATGGTTCACAGACGGTGGAGGTGATGGGTTGTGCACGGCTGGGAGCTTGGTAGCTCGATTGGGTGGCAGTGCGGGTCGCGCTGGTTCCTGCGACTGGATACGAGTTGTTCAGCAGCAGCGAGTCGCGACGGTGGGTGCTGGTGGACGGCGGGTCACGGGGGGGAAGCTGTTTGCGCGGCTGGGAGCAGACGGTGGAGGAGAAGCTGGGTTCGCAGGTTCGGTGTTGGCTTGTCCGGGGTCAGCAGGACGGTGGTCCAAGGATTTGGCGTGGCTCGGCGAGGTGGTGTTCCGGTTGGGCGGATTTGGTACGCGTGGTTCTGGTGGTGCGGACGATGCTGGTGTGACTTCGTCGGGCTTAGCTTCTGGTGGAGGTGCAGCAGCTGGATTCGGTTAGAAGGCGGCTCGGTGAGTGGTTGAATGGTGGTTCTCTGTTAGTGGGGAGATGATAGTTGTGGATTGATGATGGTTGTTAGTGGTGGAAGGTTGTGAATGGGTGGTTGATATGGTGAAAAATGATGGTGGGAGATGCTCATTGAGTTGACTCAATTGGGTTTAGTTATGGAAAATGGTGGTTTGATGGTGGAAGGAGTATGGCATATGGGTGATAAAGATGGTGGTGGGTGGTCATGTGAAGTGTGGTTTGGTTGAAGGTGAAGATGGGTGGTTATGGAAGAAGGATGGGGGCTGTTGGTTTGAAATTGAAGATTGGAGAAGATGATGAGGTATGTTGGTGGGTGATGGGAGGTTGAAGAAGATGAATAGTAGTAGGAAGTTTTGTTTTTGTTTTTTTTCTTTTTCGTTAGTTTCTCTGTATGAAGAATGTAGAGAATTTTCCCAAGATGTTTCTTTCAACATTCTCGTTCCCCTCTCTGTTCTAAATTTTTTTTTCACATGATGCTTCAACTCTCTGTGTCAGATTGAAAAATTCCTCCCCCTACCTCAATGTTGTGTGCAACTTATACGTGAAAGAAAAAAAACAAATCCCGACCAATAAATCCTCTCTCATGTGCTGTTAGATATGATTTTATGGAAAAGTCCAATGAATATTGTGTGTGTGTGCAACAAGTGAGAATGGAGTGAGTGAGTTTGAGCTGTCCATGTGACTGGGTACATGATTGGGAGTAGGTGTGGATGAGTGAAGTGCAATAGTAGGAATGGTTGATAATGTATGGTTTGGTTTCCTTCTAAATGCAGAATAAATCAGTTGCACGTTGATTGAATTTTTTTTTATTATTTTTTTTAATTTTTTTCGTTTTTGTCTTTTTTTATTTTTTTTTTTTATTATATTTTATTATTATTATTATTTTTAAATTTTTTTCGTTTTTGTCTTTTTTTATTTTTGTTTTTTTTAATTTTTTTTAGCATAGTCAAAATTGTGTGTTCACACCAGCACAAAAGCTTCTTCCAAGAGGTCGATTAGAATTCGGCCATCTGGTGTTAGTATTCTATATTTCATACCCAATATTAAAATTGGATTTCCATGCCAGTATAAAAGGAATTTCTCTATTCTATATTGATTTAAGAAAAATGACAGATCGGTCGGTGGAGAACATACCCGAAAAAATTTGTTTTCGAATTTTTATACAAAAAGTCAAAAGCATAAAAAAGTCTTCTTCGGGGGTGACTGTAGATTGATACCCAACCCCCTTTATTAACTCCCCTACACTGAAAAAGGGAGAAGAATACCCCAATGCTTGGTTCACGACCTATAAAATGTACCAACACTTCAAAAGCTCTGACAAACGCTTAACTATTCGGATGAAGTTCGGTTGGTGCGACATTCAATTTGGTCAGAACTTTACAATGGAAGTCCAAGAAGGGAAGTTGGAGGCTGAGTCGAGTGAAGAATGTGTCATACACATAAATCCAGCCTATGTCATTATTTTTTCCCAGGGCCATAAAAATTCTTTCGTCAGAGCGACACGATCAGCAAATGAATTTCGTTTCGTCTCCATCAGACGACACCATAATACATCTCTGGAGGATAATGATACTCAGTGGTGGCATAATTCACTTGAGCATCGTCCAAGGTTTTCCTGGCCTAGTAAATAGCATGCATCTTCTTGTCCTTCCTTTGGCCCAACACGGCTCTTCTTGCATAGTCACTTGTATCGCACATGATCTCGAAAGGAAAGCTCTAATCGGGTGTTTGCATTATAGGAGTTGAAATCAAAGCTTCCTTCAACCTGTGAAAAGCATCCAAACAAGCTTAATCAAAATCAAATTCAGCATCTTTAATAAGCAAATTTGTTAAAGGTTTAGAGATTTTTGAAAAGTCCTTTATGAACTGCCGGTAAAAACTAGCATGTCCTAACAAACTGCGCTCTCCCTTCACATTGGTTAGTGGGGACAATTTCTCAATCACTTCCACCTTAGCCTTATCAACCTTAATGCCCCGTTCGGACACCATGTGTCCTAACATTATACATTCTCTTACCATGAAGTGACATTTCTCCTAGTTTAGGACTAGATTTACCTCCTCACACCTCTGCAAAACTTTAGACAAGTTAAACAAGCAGTTATCAAAACTTGTTCCATACACAGAAAAGTCATCCATGAATACTTCCATTATATTTTCAATAAAATCAGAGAAAATAGTTGTCATACAATGCTAAAAAGTAACAGGTGCATTGCAAAGACCAAAAGGCATACGCCTATAAGCAAAAGTGTCATATGGATATGTGAATGTGATCTTTTCTTGATCGTTTGGATGTATGGGGACTTGATAAAAACCAGAATATCCATCCAAATAGTAGAAATATGAATGCCTAGCTATCCTTTCAAGCATTTGATCAATGAAGGGGAGGGGAAAATGATCTTTTCTTATTGCTTTGTTCAGCTTCCTACAGTCGATACACATTCTCCACCCTATTACTGTCCTAGTAAGGATTAACTCATTATTTTCATTTTTAACCACAATCATCCCTCCCTTTTTAAGGACTATTTAGACAGGACTTACCCATTCACTATCAGAGATTGGGTATATTACCCCTGCATCTGACAATTTAAGCACTTCTTTCTTGACCACTTCTTTTATGTTATGATTTAATCTCCTTTGATGCTCAATAGAGGTTTTATGGTCATTTTCAAGTAAAATTTTATGCATGCAAACAGAAGGGTTAATGCCCTTAATATCATCAATAGTATACCCAATGGCCTTCCTATGCAATCTGAGTTCCCTAAGCAATTTTTCGGTTTCAAATTCATTCAGATTTGTATTGATAATCATAGGGTATGTAAAGTTGGGACCAAGAAATTCATACCTTAGGATTGAAGGAAGAGGTTTAAGTTCTACCTTTGGTGCGATTTCTTCCTCCCAATCTGTTGATTCTTGTTTGGGCTCCAACTTTTCAGTTTTGGCTTTTTGTAACTGTGGGCATACGTCCATGAGACGAGCATACTCACCAATCTCACCATCATCACTTGTTGAACCTTCGCCAATCAAACACATTTCCAATGGATCGATAGAGGAACATTTAGGCGTTACCTCCTTTAGTTCCTGCTGTAACAAATTTATCCTACAACAAAGATCGTCAACAAAAGGTTATTTTACAGCATTAGACAAATCAAACTCAACTTTATCATTACCAATTGTCAAAGAAAGTTTGCCATTTTTCACATCAATTATGGCTCCAACAGTGGCCAAGAAAGACCTTCCAAGAATGATAGGGATTTGAGAGTCCTCCTCCATCTCTAAAACCACAAAATCAGCCAACACAAAGAACTTACTAACTTTAATGGGAACGTCCTCCAAAATACCTATAGGGTATTTCACATAACGATCTGCCAATTGCAATGAGATTGTTGTGGGCTTTAGTTCACCCATCTCCAATTTTTTACAAATAGATAGGGGTATAAGACTGACACTAGCCCCAAGATCACAAAGAGCTTTATCGGAGCTCATGTTGCCGATTAAACATAGAATTGAGAAACTACCTAGATGTTTGAGCTTTGGAGGTAATTTATTTTGAATCAAAGCACTGCACTCCTCAGTCAAAGCTACAATTTCATATTCTTCCAATTTTCTTTTATTTGACAAAATATCCTTCAAAAACTTAGCATAAGTAGGCATTTGTTGCAAAGCTTCTGTGAAATGAATATTTATATACAATTTTTTCAAAACTTCTAAAAAAATCTACCAAATTGCTTGTCAAGCTTGGCCTTAGCTAACCTTTGAGGGAAAGGTACGGGTGGTCTATAAGGTGTGGCTAGAGGTGTGTGACTAGGTTCCTCACCATTTTCCATGGTTTCTTCCTTATTCTCATCTTCCCTAGGTGATGGCCTAGTAACCTCAACTCCCTCACTACCATCTTTCTTTTCACTCTTTTTTCTTGCCTTAAGATCTTCTAATTGCTTACCACATCTCAAGGTAACAGCCTTGCATTGGTCACTCGGATTTGTTATAGGCTGACTATTTGTCCCTTTATTAGGCCGTAAGTGCACGGGTCATACAAGTAAGATAGATACAGAGTATAAGTTTGTTCCCACGAGGATAAATGACTTCCATTACTAAATAACAATTAATAGCTTAGCTAAATTCTATTCAAGAACATATAAAATAGAGAAAAGTATAGAAACTAAATCTAAACTACAAAAGCAATAAAGATAACGGTTTTGAGATTTAGGAAATCCTTTTTCACCTTCTACTTCAACTAATGACATGCAATCCTTATATGCAACATTAATGATTAGTTAGGTTAGCTTGAGAATCTGATTTAGTTAAAAGCCTATGTCTAGGTCAATCAACCATAATTTTATTTATCTAACTCCATAGTTAGAACCAAAATCCACTCATGAACAATCTATTCTCAATCACACGCTATGCATGGCTAAAAGGTATATTTCTATGCAGTTAGTGAATTAATTCATCCAAGCCAATTGAACTCATCGAACATGCATCAACCATACCATGTCCATATCCACAAATCCCTATGTCTAGTTCATTTGCAACACTAAGATCATGCAATTGTTGACCAAACTAGAGCAAGCATTAAGCATAGATATAGAAGAACAAAATCAAACATCAATATATACTCAAAAAATGACAAAATCACTAATATTCATACAAAGATTGGCTAAACATTGAACACAAAGGAGAAGAGGAAGGAATCCATGAATATGATTATTGAAGTTTAAATTTCCTTCCATGAAGAAGATGACCTCCAACCAAGCCTCCCTAGGCCTCCAATCTGCCCAGAAATGAAGAACAGGTTGCAGCCTCTCTAAAACCTAAAAAACTCTCACGGACTCTCCTTAGTAAAATCTGTTAAAAATCTATTTATAGGTTTAGAAAATAGAGTCACGTCACGGCGTGCAATAGACTCACGCCGCGACGCGTTTACATTTAGGTCAGTGATACCGTGGCATTAACATGCCTACGCCACGATGTTCAATTTACGTAGCTCTTCGTCTTGATGCAGGGGATGCACCACGCCGCGACATTAATATACTTGCGCTACAACATGAGATGTTGAGTTGCCCACTTGGCTTTCTCTTCCAGTTTCAGCTTAATTGCTCCATATATCAGCTTGTTTGGAGCCCTTCCGACGATAGAGAAATCACCAAATAAATAAGAGTTATAAATCCACTTAATCAATCAAATAATATGCACAGTTTACTCAGAATCATATAGGAAATGTATCAGAATTGAATATAACAAATATAAGCACAAAACCTTTTAAATATGCATAAATACAAGGTCTTTAGCAATCAGTAAAGTACATATATGATGCATAAATAACTACACAATGTGGAGTTATCACTGACCGGGAAACCTTCCTGGTGTTCTTGCAGAAGAACTAGTTTGTTGTGCTATTTGGGTCTCTAACATCTTATTATGGATAGCTAGACTATCAGCCTTAGATGCTAGTTGCTTAATTGCCTCACCCATGACATGACCCTACTGCCTAAATTCCTTTTTTTGCTTGGATTGAGTCAAAATGAAATTTTCCAATAAGGTTTCCAAATTAGATTTTTGTACCTGTTGTTGAAATCTAGGAGATGGCCTTGCATTGCTTTACCCAGCTTGATTTTGATTGGTTCGATAGGAGAAGTTGGGATGATTCCTCCAACCAAGGTTATAACTGTTTGAGAATGGATCATTCTGCGCCCTCTGGTTGAAATTATTGATGGCATCAACTTGCTCCATCGGTGCATCTTGTGTAGGAGTAATTCCTAGCTGGCAATCTATAGCTATATACCTTGTTGCACCATATATCTCACAAGAGGCATTAGAAGCACAAATAACATTGGCATTAATTTTATCAAATTTCTTAGATAAAGCTTCTACTTTAGCTGTTATAAGATCCCAAGTATCTACCTCATACTTACTAGCAACTCCTTTGGGGTTACCTCTTTCATTCGCCCATTGATGGTTGACGAGCGCCGAACTCAGTCAAAATTATAACCGAAGTTATTACCTAAACTTGTTGTATAGTGAACAACACCAGATCGTCTCCTCAAGGATCGTAAATGCAATTTGATCAAATTAAGTTAAGTTAGAAAAAAGGGGGGTTTTGATGGTTCAAGGATCACAGTGACAAGATTTAAAGAGTAATAACAATTAGAAGAACAGTCAATTCAGAAATCTATCCGAGATTGAGTGGATTCAATCATAAACTTTTCAACAAACACTTGAAGCACATTTGAATGGTTAACTTGGATCTAACCGAGATCTCAAAGATTAGATCCGAATTCACACTAGACAATCGTCGTAATTCAATTGACAAGTGATAAACACAAATCTGCAATCGCACCATTCATGTAGATATATGTCAATTTAAGCACCGAATTCAATTAACCTAGGCACCAATCAGTAACCTAACCTCTTCAATTACGTGATTAGTTTAGATCAATCGGGCTTCCAAGCTTCATCACAAATCTCAATCTTCAGTCATGTGATTAGTTTAGATTAATCAGTTCTAAGTTTCATCACAAATCTTAATCTTAAATTAAGATCAAATCAGATCAAATATAAACAGAATCATCATTCATGCATTCAAGATTAAGAAGAAGAAGAGAAGAAGAAGAAGAAGAAGAAGAAGAAGAAGAAGAAGAAGAAGAGAAGAGGAATTCAAATATAAATCAAATACATTACATAACCAAGGTCTCAAGAATCCAAACCACAATCTCTTCAAGAGTCCCAAATTGACCGAAAGTAGCTTAGCCCTCCATTACCATGAAGGGGAGTATCAAAATATACAAAAGCTATGAGAAACTATGAAGAAACAAGAAGAAACTATGAGAGAAATGAAGGAGAATACAACTTGTTATTCATGATAACCAATGGTGCCTTTTATAGAAGTCTAGGGTAACAAAATGACAAAGGAGAGTGGGTGGATGAGTGGGGTGGTTGAGTGAAGTGGTTGAGTGGAGTGGTTGAGTGAGTTGGTTGAGTGGATGAATGAGTGGATTAGTGGATGAGTGGGTGGATTAGTGGATGAGTGGATTAGTGGATGGATGAGTGGGTGGTTGAGGATGAAAATTTCTTATCTGACTTGGAAGCAAAAAACGACCAACTATACTTCAGATCCATGAAAAGTACTCTTCATAAAAGTTGTAGATCTTTGTCTTGGCTATAACATGCATATCTGGATCGTCCAATTTGGCTTTCTACAGCCTAAGAAATGACCCAAATACCACAGGTTGCTCAAACCCAACTTCAGCACCTCTGTTCCGACTTGCAAGCTCAAACTGACCCATTAGACTTCATTTTTTCAAAAAGTGTTCTTCATGAAAGTTGTTTATTTGGATCTTAAATATCAACTGTCCAAATTTCATCCCATCTCCATTATTACAGCTTGAGATATGATTTTATGAGTGCACACCGTTCGGATTCTAGTGACAGAACCCGTATTTTGACTTCCATGTAAACTTAGGTCCCTTAGACATCTGTGTAGGACTTCGAGCTGTTCATCAAAGTTGTAGAGCTTCCTCCTAGCTTTCCTACAAGGTAAAATTCATGATTATCAGATATCAGGAACTCAAGTTATGGCCAAAATACAGAAACAATGTCAAATCTCAATAATGCTGAAAATATTCAATTAGGACCAATTTGAGCTTAAACTCACAAAATCATACCAAATTCAATCAATTAAGAATATAGAGAGTGTAAATGACTAAACATAAGAGTTTCTTAATGAATAAAATATGTGATTATCAATGGTGGTTTAGAGCCACATTTTCAATTATCTCATAGGCCTCTTCCAAGTTTTTATTCATCAAAGCTCCTCCAGGTACGGAGTCCAATGAGACCTTGGCTTGGTAGGTTATACCATTATAGAATGTGTGAATGATCAACTACTTCTCAAGGCCATGATGAGGATATTGTTGCAATAGCCCTTTAAACTTGTCCCAAGCTTCAAATAATGACTCACCATCTTTTTTAGCAAAGCTAGTAATTTGATTCCTAAGATGGGCAGTCTTGCTTGGAGGGAAATATTTGTCAAGGAAACGTTGCTCCAGCTGAGCCCATGTTGTAATAGACCCTGTAGAAAGGGAATATAACCATGCTCTAGCCTTATCCCTTAAAGAGAAAGGGAACAAACTCAGCCGGATAGCATCTGCGGAAGCGCCATTGAACTTCAAAGTCTCGCAGAACTCCAAAAACACCTCTAAGTGAAGATTAGGATCTTCCGTTGGCAATCCTCCAAATTGGTTCTACTGAATCATTGAGAGAAGCGAATGCTTCAACTCAAAATTGTTGGCTTCAATTGGAGGTCTTGTGATACTAGAACATAGCCCTCGTGCGCTAGGCATAGCGTAGTCCTTCAGTGGCCTATTTTCATTTTCGGCAGCCATCATTGGTGTAGGTTGTTTTTGAGCTGCTCTTCGTTGTCTTTCTAGTCTTCTTCTTGCTTGAAAGGTCCTTTTAATTTCTGGGACTGCTTCTACAACTTTTTCAAAATTTCTAGACCTTTGCATACAAGAATTACCTGCTCAACTACAAGGCTATAAACAGAAAATAAATTAAAAACAACAAAATAAAAGTCCAGACTAACCAACATCCAAGTGAATTGATATCAACAGAACATAGTCCCTGGCAACGGTGCCAAAAACTTGTTAGTGTAAATTGCAAGTGCACGATTTTTTTCAAGTAGTAAAATTATCGTTCCACTGGGACTGAGTTGATGATTACTAATTACGCACAATTATGATTATCTAGACGAAACCAATGGTGCAAAACCGTAGTGATAGAACAAGATTGCAGAAAATAAAATCCAAAAAATAACAAAGAAGATCAACTTTGGAATTGAATAAAGGAAACAGTTTTAAAGACTTTAGGATTAAGGTTCACCACAGTGGTAATTAACAAATCTGTAATTTTTTCCCTCTTATCAAACTAGGTTACTTTTGAAGGCGAATTAAGCTAAAGAATTATTGTTTCCTTTCAAAATACAATAACATATCCAATCTAATCCAAATTCTTACTTTCACAACAATTGGATTGAAAGCTCAAGTTCAGTTTCAAGAGTTCTGAAATCAAGGTTTACCTTTCAGTTCTTCCCCTAATATCAAAGAATCATGCAAACATATGGCCAAACATATTCACAAACAGTTGGTATGCTAAAAACTGAATCAAGAGAAACTAGCATTAAAGAGATAAGAAATTCATATATCAAACATTGTCAATACCTAATCGGGTTACTCCCAAATCCTAGAACAAAGAACTACTCAAACATGTTCATCAAAATACAATCCATAAGAATGAACAAGAACATTCAGAAAACCAGATTGAAATGCAAAAAGGAGAAGGGAAGAAAAACTCTGGTTGAGTCTTGTTGTTTCTTCCGATTTCCTCTTGTCCAATCTCTCCTTCCTCCATTTCTTTAGTCCAATGGTTGTTTATATCCTCCTCTAATATTCTCTTTCAAATCCCCTTTTTGCCTTCCTTCTTTTTCAGTTCAGCTTGTTGTAAAAGAGCAATAATACATATTTAAATGTGCTAACGCTCCACGATCCACAATCGTGGTAGGTGCCACGGGCTGGTCGTAGATCTTACTGTCTTGCTTTCAATCGTGTGTAAAATGGTCAGAATACTACACAGCCATGGCAGGTTCCATGGGGTGGACGTGGAGCTTACTGTTTTGCTTGTTTCTCTCCATCAACAGGTTCCACTGGTGTGGATCATTCCATGGCCAGGGTGTGGTTCTTTCTGCACCTCCTCTTTTAGTTTAGCTCTTCATATTTTGGTGCTTCAAAGTCACAAATTCATTCACCTATGAAATATAAAAACAAAACGCAGTCATCTGAACTAAAAGAATAAAAACCTAAGATATATACTAAAAATCAATACAAAATATACAACAATTAAATGCTAACTAAGACAAAATTATATGCATGTTTCACATGCATCAAAGCCCAATTTCTTGGCACTAAAAATATGCTAAAACTTTATCAATCTCATTCTCATGACAATTAATCCAAGTTCTAACCCATTAAGATTCATGACAATCGTTTAACCCTCGAAGGATTTAAGCTTATATCTAGGTCTCAATTCCTAAGTTCAATTGTTAGATTATCAAGCAATTAGATTTCATCTTTTGATCCTTCACCTAAAGCCTAAGATTATGTAAATATAGCCAGTAACATACCACAAGCATTAAGAATACTAAGAATGAATTAAGAACAATAATTTCATTAACAAATAATTAAATTAACAATTCAACATAAAAAAATAGAGAGTTTTATCCCAATCCTATAAAAAAAAGGTTTAGCCACTCATGGCAATTGAAACACAAACAAGAACGAAAGGTAAACAAACAACCATGATTCCAAAATAAAATAAAAGACGGAGAAGATGAAGATGGAGAAGATGTCTTCAATGGTTGAACTTCAATACTCTTGCTCTTGTCTTCTGAACCCAAGCCTCCAATCCTTGTGCCTCTCAAAGTTTCTTATAGTCTCTAGCCAAAAGTCCTCTTAGGACTGGTATTTTTGCCCAATTTATAACGATGTAGGGGCAAAATTTCCCTTTTTTCACGTCAGAGGGACTCACACAACTATGTCTCCCTTCGACACAGCCGTCTGAGCTTAAAAAATAGCGTAATTTTGACGTAAAGGGAAGACACGACCGTGTGACCAAGTGACATGGTCGTGTTTAAAAGTCAGAAGCTTTATTGGAGTTAGACAGGGCCGTGTGAGCTTGATAGAAGCGTTTTCCAAGTTATACACGATTGTTTCTAACTCTTAAATCACTCAAAACGTTACTTTTTGGAAAAGTGTTCTCATAAAAGTTGTAAATCTTTTTCTTATCTTTCCAATGACACCAAGATCACCTCGTTTCGATCTCTGTAACTAAAGTTATGCTTATTTTATTGCGCAAATGTAAAAAACTCTGTGAATCTTAGCCATATAAATTCCGAGCTCAATTCCATTACAATGGATACGTCCAAAGCTTCATAAAACCATGTCAAAACATCTCTTTTGGACCTAAAAACATAGAAAAAGATCAATCATAAGAAACCAAGGATAAATAGATTAAATGTGGCATAAATTCCAACATAAATCAATCAAAGCACACCTATATCCACCTCAAATCAAACACAAGATGTGTGTATTTTATCCACACATCAAATTCTCCCACACTTGAAAATTATTTCTCCTTAAGCAAAGAATATGAATCAAAATCAAGATTAAACACAACATTAGGAAACACGAATCAAGGAAAATTCCAGAATTTAAAAATTCAATTAAGCTTAGCAATCAAATCTAATCAAGCAAGAAAATTCAGCACTTAATACAATTAGAGGCTTGAGTCTAGCTTGCACCTTTTCTTTTTACCAACCATTTAAGATCACTAATCTTACCATCGCTCAAGTGTTTAAAGATAAAGAGATCACTCAATTTTCTCTTGAAAAATGCAAAACCATAGGCTTGGTTATTAATCTCAACTCCACTTCCAAATTCAAATACATAACAACAATCAAAAGGACTTCCATTAGTTGTAATGAGGCCAAGGGAACAATCAATGGTAGGAAAAAGATAAATAAAGGTAAATAATGATTATGGATAAAGCTATGCAAAACAGAATCAGGTTGAGAGGATGATCAATAGAGCATAATGTGCAAGGATATGACTAATTCTCACTTTCAACCCAATATTCTCATTATTCTTCACCAACAATCTCTTTCTTTCTTTTTCTTTTCATCATTTCATTTTTTTATTATCCCTTGAGAATAAAAATAATCTTTTTATGACTATTCAATTACCACATTAGTTGCTCAAAAGAAATTCAACCTGATTAATCGATTGAGTATTCAAAGAAATCAATTTCAGGCTCAAAAGGGGCAACTAATGGACTATTTATCAATGCAACTCTGGAAGTCATGAAAGAATTTAACCTAGGTGCCTCAATCATGTTCAAGTATGTATGTGAATCATTAAAGTCTCAACAAGATATCAAATCAAGTTCTAGTATACATAGATCAAGAGAAAATTCACTCCAGAAGAAAAATTGGATTTTGTTTATGAAAAATTCAATCATTAAGGCTCAAAATTAACTTTCTGACTTAAGTTAGTAAAGAGAATAAATTACAAGCAGACATGGCTAATTTTCCAAATAAAATGCTAGATTTTTCAACATTCAATTGAAAAAGATTGTCTTGCACAAAAATAGCTCATGAGTAGTGGATTCCTCTCTCAAACAAATTTTTATCTGCTCAGAAATAATCAAGAAATTAAAACACAATTCTAGCTTGATTCGATGCAATACTCAAGTGTTCATTGATTCCCCCCACACTTAAAATAAACATTATCCTCATTGTGTAAATAAGAAAAGTAACAAAACAAAGGACAATGAAACTTCCCTGAAAATGAAAACACAAGATCACGAAGATGTTGGGAGAGGGTGGGAGAGGGAGGCATGTAGTCATGAACTCGAACATCTGGTCTACATGAGCGCCGACATATAGTCTAAAACTGCACAAGAAAAATAAAGCAAAAATTGAAAAACAAAATGCAAGAACTAAATGTGAAAATAAAGAAACTAAAGGAAAGAGAAGAAAAATCTTTTTGGAGGCCGACAACTATATACATCCCCCTACAAAGGCTCCGAACTCAGGGAGGCACGTAAGCCAACTCAACATTAGCTAACTACAAAATAAAAATAGAAAAAAAATTAATCAAAAAAATAAGTAATAACAAGGTAAGAACAAAATAAAAAATAAGAGAGTAAATAAAAAGAGAGAAAATTTTGTTGCCTCCCAAGAAGTGCTAAGTTCTAGTCATTAGCTTGACTATAGGCTGGTTCTATGCTCAGGTGATGTCAATGGAGTGGTGTTCAATCCTCACTCCTTCTTCATAGTGTTTAACTCTCTAGCCATTTATCATGAATGTCTTAAGGCCTTCTTTCTTCACCTCAAGCATACCGTACAATAAGGCTCGAACAATCTCATATGGTCCAGACCATTTTGACCATAACTTACCAGGATAGAAACATAGAAGCGAGTTATCAATCAAAACTTTATCCCCAAGCTTAAATGTACGCTTCTTGACACACTTATCATTCTGCTTCTTTGGTCCCTTCTTGCAAGGCTTGGCCTTCTCAAAGTTGGTAGCAGCCTTGGGCAAGGTCTTTTCTAGCACATCTTCAGCCACAGATTCCTGTATATCTGAAAGTACAACACTATCTACAACATCAGTAGCATTTATACGATTATATGAATTAAAGGAACTAGAATTTTTTTTAGAATTAAAAACATCAAACACTACTTCCTCATTATTCAATCGCAGAGTCAATTTTCCTTCATGGACATTAATGATTGTCCTTCCAGTGGTGAGGAATGGATGCCTAAGTATGATTGAGATTTGAACATACACTTCCATGTCAAGCACAACAAAATCAACCGGCAACAAGAACTTTCCAACCTTCAAAGGAACATTTTCTAGTATGCCAATAGGACGTTTGATTGACCTATCAGCCAATTAAAGAGAGATGGTGGTCGGTTTGAGCTCTCCAATATCAAGTTTCTTGCAAAGAGAAAGGGGCATCAAACTCACACTTGCCCTAAGATCACACAAAACCTTGTTAATGTTCATGTCCCAAATTGAGCACGGAATTGAGAAGCTACCCGGATCCTTAAGCTTAAGAGGAAGCTTGTTACGAATGATTGCACTACATTCCTCAGTTAAAGTAACAGTTTCATAATCCTCAAGCTTTCTCATATTAAAGAGAATTTCTTTCAAGAATTTAACATAAGTGGGCATTTAGGAAAGCACTTCCGTAAAAGGTATGTTTATGTAAAGTTTTTTAAGTACCTCTAAAAACTTTCCAAATTGATGATCAAGCTTTGCCCTTTGAGATTTTTTAGGGAATGGAAAATGTGGAGCATATGATGGCGGAAGAACATACCTTTTAGTGCTTTCTTTGTCCTTGAGCTTCTCTTACTTCTCTTCGTTGTCATAGGTATTCTTTTCTTCAAGCTTTTCTTCTTTGGTGGGGCTTTCAACTTGATTGCCACTTCTCAAGAAAATTGCATTGGCTTGTTCCCTTAGGTTGGCTTCCGGTTGACTTGGGATTTGCCCTTGAACCATATTGAACAAGCTTGCTTGTTGGGCTATTTGAGTTTCAAGCATCTTAGAATGAGTCGCCATTTGGTTTAGGCGAGTATGGATTTGCTTGATGGACTCCCTATGTTGTTGCACTTGAGCTTGAATGACATTATTATGCTCTTTTTGAGTGACTATGAAGTTCTCCATGAGTGCTTCCAAATTAGACTTTCCACCCTGAGAGGATTGTTGAGCTTGTTGGAATCCTAGTGGGCCCCAATTATTTTAACGACTATAGTATGAAAGATTTGGGTGGTTTCTTCAGCCAGGGTTGTATGAGTTGGAGAAAGATTTGCCCTAAGCCTTGAAGTTGCCATTCTGGACATAGTTCACTTGCCCCAACGACGGGTCTTGAGAATATGTCTCTACTGCGTTGCATTCCAAAGTCAAATGCCCTCCTCCACATGTTTCACAAGTTGCTTTAGGAGTATTTATGGCATTGACATTCAGCTTTTCAAGTGTCCTAGCTAAGGTGTTCGACTTGGCATTCAACATGGCAATGACATCAAGCTCTATAATTTTGGCTTGCTTCCTTGAAGTCGATCTCTCACTTGGCCATAAATAGATATTTGAAGCGACCTCATTAATTAAAGCAATTGCCTCGGTTGGAGTCTTGGCTATCAAAGCACTGCCAGCTGCGGCAGCAAGAGCTACCTTTGTAGAGAAAGTCAACCCAGCATAGAATATTTAGATGACCACATAATCTTGGAGGCCATGATGTGGACACTGACGAATGAGATCATTGTACCTCTCCCATGCTTCATATAGCGATTCATCTTCCTTTTGAGAAAAGGTAGTGATGTTTTGACGGAGCTTGATTGTTTTTCCAATCGGGTAGTATTTATCCAAGAAGGCTTGCTCCATCAAAGCCCGTGTAGTAAGTGAATTTGGGGCTTTCGAGTGAATCCACTTCTTTGCTTTCCCCTTAAGAGAAAAGGGAAAAAGTCTAATCCTTATTGCATCCGTCGAAACCCTATTAATCTTGATTGTGTCACAGAGCTCCAAGAATTCTTCCAAATGTTGATTTGGGTCTTAAGTTAATAACCCACAGAATTGTAATTATTGGACCATATGGATCAATGATGTCTTTATTTCAAAATTGTTGGCCTCCACCCGTGGCCGAACAATGGAAGGCTGACAAGCATTAGCATTAGGAGTTCCATAATCCCTCAATCTTCATTCTGTGTTGGCGACTTGGTTAGTGTTGTCTGTCATGTTGGCTTCCTCGATTCTCTGTGTTCGTCTTTCCCTTCTAATATGACAAAGTGTCCTCTCGATCTCAGGATCAATAAAGATAGTAAGATCTTCTTGACTCATTGTTCTTCGCATAAGAAAGAATCAACACCTGAAAATTCAAAGAGAAATAAAGTGAAAATAAATTAAAATAAAATAAAAAGTGCTTGAATTAATCAAATTACCGCTCATGTTCATATCAACACGATTCCCAGCGACGGCGCCAAAAACTTGTGAGTTTTTCATAAATGCATGGATCGTACAAGTAGTAAAATAAAGATCGTTCCCACGAGGATCAGTTAATTACTAACTCTTACGGCTACTTCGATTATTTAAGCGAATAAAATCAATAGTGAAAGCTAAATTAAAATCAAAACAATAAAGAAAACAAATAAATCAAGAAAAGTCGAGATTCAACCAAGGTTTAAGGCTTAGGACTAGAAATCCACTACATTACCCCTTATGCTAAATTGTAATCTTATCTTTGTTAATGTTCAATTATGTTCTTGAAGACGATTTGTCCTAAATTATTTAAAGCCCAATTTCTTGGCACTAAAAACGTGCTAAAATTTCATCGATCTCATTCTCATGGCAATTAATTCAAGTTCTAACCCATTAAGATTCATGACAATCGTTTAACCCTCAAAAGATTTAAGCCTATATGTAGGTCTCAATTCCTAAGTTCAATTCTTAGATTATCAAGCAATTAGATTTCATCTTTCGATCCTTCACCTAAAACCTAAGATCATATAAATATGGTTGCTAACATACCACAAGTATTAAGAATACTAAGAATGAATCAAGAATAATAATTTCATTAACAAAGAATCAAATTAACAATTCAACATTAAAAAAATATAGAGTTTTCTCCCAATCCTAGAAAAAGGGGTTTAGTCACTCATGACAATTGAAGTACAAACAAGAACGAAAGGTAAAGAAACAACCATGATTCCAAAATAAAATAAAAGATGGAAAAGATGAAGATGGAGAAGATGTCTTCAATGGTTGAACTTCAATACTCTTGCTTTTGTCTTCTGAGCCCTAGCCTCCAATCCTTGTGCCTCTCAAAGTTTCCTATAGTCTCTAGCCAAAAATCCTCTTAGAGTTAGTGTTTTTGTCCAATTTATAACGATTTAGGGGCAAAATTTCCCTTTTTTCACATTAGAGTGACTCACACAATCGTGTCTCCCTTCGACACGACCGTGTGAGCTTAAAAAACAATGTAATTTTGACGTAGAGGGGAGAAGGCCATGTGACCAAGAGACACGGCTGTGTCTCAAAGTCAGAAGCTTCATTGGAGTTAGACAGGGCCGTGTGAGCTTGACATAAGCGTTTTCTAAGTTAGAGACGATCGTGTCTAACTCTTACATTGCTCAAAACGTCTTTTGTGGAAAAGTGTTCTTCATGAAAGTTGTAGATCTTTTTCTTAGCTTTCCAATGACACTAAGATCACCTCATTTCGACCTCTGTAGCTCATGTTATGCTCATTTTATCGCGCAAAGGTCAAAAACTCTGTGAATCTTAACCATATAAATTCCGAACTCAACTCCATTACAATAGATTCATCTAAAGCTTCATAAAACCATGTTAAAACATCTCTTTTAGACCTAAAAACATAGAGAAAGACCAATCATGAGATACCAAGGATAAATAGATTAAATGTGGCATAAATTCTAACATAAATCAATTAAAGCACACATAAATCCACCTCAAATCAAGCACAAGATATGTGTATTTTATCCATACATCAAGGAGGTTTTGAAATAAAAAACAAGTCAGCCACAAATCAAGGGTGGAGGAAATGAGGAATTGAAAAGTTTTGTTTTTATCTGTAGGATGGATTTTTCGGCGAAGATCCATCAGGATAGCGATAAATGGTGGAGGAAGTGAGGAATTGAAAAGTTTTGTTTTTATCCGTAGGATGGATCTTACGGTGAAGATCCATTATGGCAACGATCAACGACTGCAAAATAATTTCCCCAACAGCTGCTTTAATGGTGAAATAATGGAAAGTGACATTTGTGCAATAAATGAGTCACACACGTCACACATCTTCCCATGTCTGAGCCAACCACGTGCGATACGAAGCATCGTGTGTGGTATTCTGCAAAAAGTATTATTGCTACAAACTTGGTTGTTTATGTCCAAATTATCGATCGACATGGCCAAGTTATTGGCCGACCGTTCATAAACTCTGCTCATCTTTTCAGATGGTCGAGCTGTGGGGCTATGGAGCGTCATGGCCAAGTTCTTGGCCGACCGTTCTTAAACTCTGCTCATCTTTTCAGATGGCCGAGCTGAGAGGCTGTGGACCGTCTTGAGCCTGAGAAACAGATTAGGCCCACGATAGTAATAGGCCAGGAGGAATATAGGTCAAACCAGCCTAAAGACTATCGAAAACATCCAACTGATGTGTCAACAGGCGGAGTCGCACGTTCACCAACAGACACTTTCTGACCGATGGAATCCTGACCAACGATTGTGGACGATTTTGCACTTAATGACTAGTAGGGGTGAAAATAGATCAGGCTGCCCATTAGGGGCCTATGGCCTAGCCTATCTAAGGCTTGACCTGACTTCACCTATTTACTAAACAAGTTAGGCGAAGGCTTTTTTAAAAGTCTGTTTAACTAAAAAAGCTGGCTCGTGCCATCTAATAGATGCTCTCATAGTTTGAAAAGTAGCCACTGGCATTGTTTAATTATATATAATATAATATAATATATATTATTATAATAATTATAAATTATAATTATAAATTTATTATAATATATTAATATATTTTTAATTAGTTTTTAATAAAAATTAGTAACTAAAACTTAAGTAAGTTAGAATAGAAATAACATATTTATCAATATATTTAATGTAATATATTTATTAGAATAAAAATAATAAATTAACATTCATCTCTTACTTTTATATAAGTTCACTACTTTCTTACTATGGTCTTTAGTCGATATAGGACTTGAAAATATACCAAGTTATAAAATTTTGTAACTTGGTATATTTCCAAGTCCCACATCGCCCAAAGATTAGAGTAAGAAAGTAGTAATCATCTATAAAATTAGAAGGTGAGCATTAAGTTATAATAAAAGGTTTATTGGCATTGAATAGGCCTATTGACTTATTTTAAGGTTTAGGCATGTTAGCCTATGTAAAGACATATTGACCTATTTAAAAGTAAGTTAGTTAGCCTATGTAAAGACATGTTGGCCTATTTAAAGGTAGGCATGTTAGTCTATGTAAAGACTTGTTGACATATTTAAAAGTATATCTGTTAGCCTATTTAAAGGTCTCATTGCAAAGTAGGCCTTTAAATAAGCTTTCAGGTCATGTTAGACTTTTAAAAAGATCGGGTCAGGCCTTAAAAATTGACCTATTACAAGCTCACAAGTCAGGTTCAGACCTTCTAATTGGGATATAGGTCAAGCATGTTTAAAGCAAAATCTGGTCTGGCCTAGTCTATTTTCATCCCTAATGACTAGTTGTAACGAATCTCAAAACCTTTGAATGCCTTAAACGACAGGAATCCGAGCTATTAGGATTCAAGTCATCTATATAAACCGACCTGATTGTTTAAGTTATGCATGTTCCATTCCTAATCTAATACTCATATTATCCACATTTTGCCTATCCTATGATCATTTTACTGACCAACCTAGTTTCTTTGAACCTTGTTATTGTTTCTCTCAAGAAACACTAACATGTCATCTACTATCAATTTAAGTCTCGATCAGTACCTAAAATAAATATAATCTCAATTTAATAATATTATGCATAAAAATAAATACTTTACATTAAGGAAAACTTTAAATCCAATAATGGTAATATACAACTTAATGTTATTAAAGCCATAAAACTTGAAAGTATAAAGATATAAACTTGGCATATAAGACAAAACACAACATTTTGACGATTCACGTTCATCCACGAAAATAACACTGGGCAATTCACGTTTGATTTGTAATTGAAATATTTTAAAAGTAAGTTTAAAATATTAAAAATTATGTTAATATATTTGATAAAAAAATTTATTAGTAAAATTCAGTTAACTTTAATAAAAAATAATTTTTAAATTTCAATTAGAATGAAAATAAGAATTTTTTATTTTTTTATTGAACAAAAGTTTATTAGCGAGTATTTTTTTTTAATTTTATTTTAAAAATAATTTTAATCTTTAATCTAAATAATATTTATTTTGTTAAAATTATTTTTGAGATAAAAATTTTCAAATATAAATTACGTTTCTATCATTTCACTTTTAACTAAACTTAAATTTATAAAATTAAATTAACTCAAATTTAAATTTATCAACTCTAATTTAAACACACACTAAATCATAATTCTTTATCCATGAAAAGGCAAGTTGCACGTCTATGTGCCATAAATTAGGATTTGACGAGACGTGACGTCGACGTGACGTGCGAAGACGTCACGTCAATTGAAATTTGAGTCAATATGAGTATGTTGTACATAGTTAGAGTCAATAATATTAGAGTCAACATAAATGTTACTAATATATTTTTTAAATTTTTTTAATATTTATTTTATTATTAATTTATTTAGTATATTTTAAAAAATTATTATTAAAAGATATTAATAATATTTTTTTAGACAAACACTTATTAGTATTTTTTTAAAATTAATAATATGTCATAAATTTATCTTACACATGTCGTAAAATAACATAATAAAAAATACTCAATTTTTATAATTAGAATGAATACAAATTGAAAAAATTAGTCATTATTAATGAAGAATCATATATTTCATAACTTTATTTTAATATTATATATTAATTTATAATTTTTTAATAAGTTTAATATAAAAAATATTATTAAAACATAAAAATATTAAAATTTATGATTCTTACAAATAAAAAAATATGAATATATTAATATTTATCTATGAATAATCAACAGACTATACTCTAAGAATATTAAAGAGATCTCAAAATTAATTTTTTATTTATTTGTCTTTTTTATTCTTTTTTTCTATTTTAATAATGATGAGTGAATAAAAAACTCTGACGACAAAAAATAAGATATTGAATTTTATGTAAAAATTATTTTTTAAATACTGTTAATTTTTATCAAATTAGTAATTATTATAATTACAAAATTATATTTTCTCATTTATCTAATAAAAAATAATTTATTAATTTAATTTAATTATTTATTAAACTAATAAGATAAATTATATATACATCACATAAAATATTTAATCTAACATAATAGAAAAAACGAGTTAACTCTAATAGAAACCAAAATATGATTGAGGTTTTAAGTTGGTTGAGACAGGTAAACTTGACTTTGCAATAGAATAACATTTTCTCGCTAAACTTTTAGTTTAAAAAATGCAAAATATTAGACATATTACACCAATATTCTCGAGAAGGAGAAATTGTCAAATTGGTGTGCAAATTCATTTGTGGATGGCGAGAGATCTTGCCGACAAATGATCTATGGTAAAAAAAAAATGGCAAGGACACGATGATAGGGTAATTTTCATTCAGGAGGAGGGAAATGAAATGAAGGTGCTAATAATATGAAAATTCTTTATTTTTTTTTTGTTACAACGGTAAGGTAGTTATGAAACTAAGTCAAAGATTATGATACTTATCCATAACAAAACATTATTTTCAGGTACCTATCCAGAAATTAATTAATAAGTGAGTTAAAATTATAAAAAGGAAGAATTAAATATTTAAATTAAAATTCTTATTATGTGTAGGGTATAACAATTATATATAATTATAAAATTAACATTTATCTTTAACTTATGTGATTTCTTGTTCTAATATCTAAAACATCAAAGTTTATTTTTTTACTTTTTTAATTTCTTCCTAAGAAATGAAAAGAATATTAAAGTAATTGTAAAAACTTTTCCCATATTATGAAAATGAATTGAAAAAGTTTTTTTATTAGATACATGTTAGAGAAGTTGAAACTTCTTTTTATTTCCTAGTTTAAAATTTAGTATACTTTTTATTTGAGTAAAATATCACTTTTAATAATTAGATCAGTTCACAAATAAGCAAATTCAATAAATTCTTTAAAATTATTTTAATCATTCACTACGTGATCAATATAAAGTAGAAGCACGATTTTTTTTAACATGTTAATATTACATGTACCATAAAAAATTATATAAAAGTTGGAGGGACAACATTTGATTGTCCTCCTGTAGATTCGTCCCTGATTGTTTCATTAATTATTTTTCCACGAACTATATTTTTTTTTATAGACAATAAGGTTTGATCGTGTTTTTTAGTATGTAGTAATTGTTTATACAATTTTAAAGCGAAGTAAATGGTTAGATAAAATTAGAGGTAGACCTACGTTCACATGGGGTTGCTGCACCAAAAGTTTTTCCTTATAGTTATAACGATGAACAAGATATTTCTACATCATTTTTGTAGAGACATTTTTTTTTTATATTTTTTTTGAAGAGTTGTAATTAAGAGTGTCCAAATAGATCGGTTTGAATCATTCGGGTTAGTTCATTCGGAGTCGTGTCATTTTTGGGCTTATTCATTTGGGTCATGTAAATTTTAAATTGATATTTTGTTAACTCACTCTAACTTATTTAACCTTATGTAGTGTTAAAAGAGTAGGCTGACCTACTCTATTCAAATTTAGCCCATTCAAATAATATAAATTTCGGGTTAGTATTTTACTAGTCCAGTCCATCTATTTTATCGGACTATTTGATCTGACTCATCGGGTTTGACCCATTTTAACACCTCTAATTGTGATTAAGTAAAAAAAAGTGATAAAAAAAGTGATATGATTGATGGCATGAGGAAAGGTGTAAAAAATGATGTGAAAGAAAAAAAAAAGATAAAAAAATTATAGTTATTTTAATGAAATCTACGGTAACATGATTATTTTAATATTAAATATTTATAATGTTTGCTCCCCCCAAACATATATTCCTGTTATACTCTTAGATAATTTTTTTTTTCGAAATAGCAACTTCATGATTTAAATTTTGAATTTACAACTAAAATTCGTTTAGGCCACAATTTATTTTCATCGCGACTAATCACTTTTTAGTAAAGTTTGAATTTATGGTTTTATATAAATTACTCAAATAATTCACTGTTAGCTAATTATTTATTGGAAAATTATTTATTTAATTTAATTTTATGACTTTAAAATTATTTATTTTATTTAAATTATTATCTGTTAGAAATAAAAAGTTATCCCATGAATTATTAATAGATAAACTGCCGATAACTTTTTTGTATATATATTAAAAAAAAACCTTTCTAATGGATTAAATGTTAAAAATTCAAGAAAATAATTTATTAAATAACTAATTTTTCATGAAAATTTATTAGATAACCGGCCAGATATATTTATAGAAAACAATTCCACAATATTTTATTGTCGGATATTAATATTCCGATAAATTCATTAGAAACATTTTGCGCCACTCACCAGAGAGTTTATCGACATTATCCCTTTCCAACCAATACAAATTTAATGTCCTATGGGCAATGGTTCATAGCCCCATACATAAGATAAGGTGATCTAATAAAGCCCGAACTATATTTTTTCCACGAACTATATTATTTATTATTTTTTTTATAGACAATAAGGTTTGATCGTGTTTTTTAGTATGTAGTAATTGTTTATACAATTTTAAACCGAAGTTAATGTTAGATAAAATTAGAGGTAGACCTCCATTCACATGGGATGGCTGCACTAAAAGTTTTTTTTATAGTTGTAATAATTTTTATATTCTTACATCAAATTATATATATATTACTTAATATTATTTATTATATTTTTTTATTATTTTTTAATTCAATCACATCTGTTAAAAAATATAAATGATATATACATCATTAAAAATAATATATAATTATCTTTTTCGAATTCTAATGAAATCTACAGTAACAATATTATTTTAATATTAAATATTTATAATATTTGCACCCCAAACATGTATTCCTGTTATACTTTTAGATAATTTTTTTCCGAAATAACTTCATGATTTGAATTTTAAAATTATAAATAAAATTCCTCTAAGTTACAATTTATTTTCATCGTGGCTAATCACTTTTTAATAAAGGTTGAATTTATAGCTTTATATAAATTACTCAAATAATTCACTGTTAGCTAATTATTTATTAGAAAATTATTTATTTAATTTAATTTTTAAATTATTATCTGTTAGAAATAAAAAGTTATCCCATGAATTATTAATAGATAAACTGCCGATAACTTTTTTGACAAGTATATATATTATAAAAAAAAAACCTTTCTAATGGATTAAATGTTGAAAATTCATGAAAATAATTTATTAAATAACTAATTTTTCATGAAAATTTATTAGATAATCGGCCAGAGTTATTTATAGAAAACAATTCCACAATATTTTATTGTCGGATATTAATATGGCGATAAATTCATTAGAAACATTTTGCACCACACACCAGAGAGTTTATCGGCATTATCCCTTTCCGACCAATACAAATTTAAAGTGCTACGGGCTATGGCTCATAGCCCCATACATAAGATAAGGTGATGTTTCGACAATTTCCAACATATTATAAAGCCCGAACTATATTTTTTCCACGAACTATATTTTTTTTTTATAGACAATAAGGTTTGATCGTGTTTTTTAGTATGTAGTAATTGTATATACAATTTTAAACCGAAGTCAATGGTTAGATAAAATTAGAGGTAGACCTACGTTCACATAGGGTGGCTGCACCAAAAGTTTTTCCTTATAGTTCTAATGAAATCTACAGTAACAATATTATTTTAATATTAAATATTTATAATGTTTGTAGCCCCAAAAATATATTCCCGTTATACTCTTAGATAATTTTATTTTTAGATATAGCAACTTCATGATTTGAATTTTGAAATTACAGGTAAAATTTGTCTAAATCACAATTCATTTCCGTCGCGACTAATTACTTTTTAGTAAAGTTTGAATTTATAGCTTTATATAAATTACTCAAATAATTCAGTTAGCTAATTATTTATTAGAAAATCATTTATTTTATTTTATTTTTAAATTATTATCTGTTAGAAATAAAAAGTTATCCCATAAATTATTAATAGATAAACTGCCGATAACTTTTTTGAAAAGTATATATATTAAAAAAAAACCTTTCTAATGAATTAAATGTTGAAAATTCATGAAAATAATATATTAAATAACTAATTTTTCATGAAAATTTATTAGATAATCGGCCAGATATATTTATATAAAACAATTCCACAATATTTTATTGTCGGATATTAATATGGCGATAAATTCATTAGAAACATTTTGCACCACTCACCAGAGAGTTTATCGGCATTATCCCTTTCCGACCAATACAAATTTAATGTCCTATGGGCTATGGCCCATAGCCTCATACATAGGATAAGGTGATGTTTGGACAATTTCTAACACAATTTTTATATTTTTACATTAAATAAGTATACATATTTTTTTATATTTTATTTAATATTATTTATTATATATTTTTTTTTTTTTTTTTTCACTCAATTTTTTTTAAAAAAATATAAATAATACTTACATTTCTTTTAAAAATATAAAATAATTTTCATTCTTTCTAACATATTATAAAGCCCGTTTGTTTGGGTTTTTTAAAAGAAAAACTGTTTTTATTAAAATAAATACATTTAAAATTTTTAATATAATTAGATAAGTTTTTAACAAAATAAAAAATATAAAAAAACAAATTTGGTGTTTTTTTATAATGTTAAAAAGAGTAGCTTTAAAAAATAATAAAAAAAGCTATATCTTTAAAGCACTTTTTCATTGGTATAGTGAGGGATGTTTATCTGTTGATAAATACTTCCTAAAACTGTAATTTTATTTTAGTCACAATGAATTTCAACTTTTCAAAAAAATTGAGGCGGTAGAGGAAAAAAGCCGAGCTCAAACTAGCAGGAGGCAAATCTTAAATAAAAGAAGAGGAAATTTATTTACATTTAGTATAAACCTTAAGATTTATATTTAATTTTTAATTTTTAAATTTATTTTAATTAGATAATTTTAAATTATCTAATTAAATGATGAAAAATAATAATAAATATTGATATTAAATAAAAAGAAAGAATAAAATGTGTATAAAATATTAAAATTAGCAATTAAATTATATTAAGAAAATAACTTTTTTATAACATGTAATTTATGTAAATGTTTATTTAAGAATGTTTGTAGAAAACGTGGTAGAATAATTACCACGAAAATAAATTCTACATTATTTTTTTAAATAACTATTATTTTTACAAATAATAAATTATAAATAGACTATAGAAGAAAACGTTATAAATATAAGTTGTAAAAAATTATTACGTTATTTTCTTAAATAACTTATTATTTTACTAAACATTAAAATGTTTTTTCCTATAAATTTATTTTTTTATTTTTTATTATTACTTTAGATACAAACTCTGAAAAATTGTTTATATTATTACAATTACTTATCAAATAGAAAAAAATTTAATTTAATTATCCTTTCTACTTTTATAATTAAATTAATTTTAATGAAAAAATAAATTTTAATTATTAAGTCTATTTACATATTTTTAAAAAATATATAATGTTAAATATAATTTATAACATTTTTGTTTTTTATATATTTTAACTACTTAAAAAATTAGATTCTCTATGTACATGTTTATTATTAGAAATATCAATTGGACATATAAATATCACATAAATTTTAATCATCAATAATAATAGTATATAAAATCACCATATTACCATATAATAGCATATAAAATCCATGTGATATGGTGATTTTATATGTTATTTTTATTAATGGTTAAAATATATGTGATATTTATATGTACAATTGATATTTCTAATAATAAACACGTATATAGGGAATTTAATTTTTTTAGTAGTTAAAATATATATAAAAAAATGTTATAAATTATATTCAACATTATATTTTTTAAAATATGTAAATAGACATAATAACTAAAATTAATTTCTTCATTAAAATTAATTTAATTAGAAAATTAGAAAGAATAATTAAATTAATTTTTTTTGCTATTTTATAAACAATTCTAATAATATAAATAATTTTTTTGAATTTGTATCTAACGTGATAATATAAAAAAAATAAGAATATAAATTTATAAAAAATAACATTTTTAATGTTTAGTAGAATAATAAGTTATTTAAGAAAATAACATAGTAATTTTCTACAAATATTTAATAACTTATATTTAAAACGTTTTGTTTAGTAGTCTATTTATAACTTATTATTTGTAAAATAATAAGTTATTTAATAAAATAATGTAAAATTTATTTTTGTGGTAATTATTCTACCACGCTTTCTACAAACATTCTTAAATAAACATTTACATAAATTAACACGTTATAAAAATAAGTTATTTTTTTAATATAATTTAACTACTAATTTTAATATTTTATACACATATTATTTGTTTTCTTTATTTAATGTCAGTATTTATTATTTTTTTTATCATTTAATTAGATAATTTAAAATTATTAAATTAAAATAAATTTAATAATAAAAAATTAAATGTAAGTCTTAAGATGTAAATGAATCTCTTCTCAAATAAAATAGTGTCAAGAGATTAGTTTAATAATGCACAAGCATGTAATATGTCGGTTAGTAAGCATCAATGGTGTAGATGGCCTCCATTGGACCGAATATAATGTAAAATAATGTAAACAATTTTGTAACTATTAATAAAAACATATTCATTATAAATAAAAATAAAAAAAAAGAACCAAACACAGTAATTGATAAAGCCGGCTCAAATCTTTAATTGGTTTAATTAATAACAGCGTCAGTTCGATTCAAATAATTATAATTATAATAATGCTCCATATTTGAAGGTAGTTCTCCCTATTGTCTATGCCATGTTTTAGCATAAGGATTGCCTGACTGCACGTAGATGGATATGTGTCTTAACTCTTAATCTATTGATGATATATACAACTATACAAGGACTAAATGACTTGGCCTACATGGACTATTATGTATTTATTAATCCTTTGTACACGATTCACATACAAGTTATGTAAGATCGAGTATTTATCACTAAATCAAAAATTATAACTATTAATTAGGACACAACTCTTTCTACATAAGTCTATCAGCAAGCGTCACGATTCGATTTGACTCTGACTCCATCTGAACCTTGCCAAGGCAGGATGTTGGCCTATAGCCAACAATCCCCCTTTTAGCACATGTCTCCAACAGTCTATGCCTTTTTCGATAATCGAACTCGTAACCTTGGCTTTGATACCACTTGTTAGATCTAGCGCTTACCACTAGACCAAAAATTATAACTATTAGTCAGGACGCAACTCTTTTTACTTAAGCCCATCAGTAAACGTCACGGTTCGATCTGATTTCGACCCCAACTGGACTTTGCCAAGACAAGATGCTGACCTACAGCCAACATGTTAACTGGGTACGAAAAAATGGGAACAAGAAAGACAAGGTATTGAAGAGGCTTAAATGTGGTAGATTACAAGTTTTTTTTTAATAAGTGTTCTAAGAGCACATATTAAGAATTAAAAATAGTATTTATTATTTATTATTATTATTTAAATAAAATATTAAATACCTTTTGAATTTTTAAAATAATAAATATTTATTCTTTTTATTTAATAATTTCTATTATTGATTCTTTAATATGTATTTTAGGCACATGTTAATATTTTATGAGATCTTTTTCATGTAAATGTATTTTTTATTTTTTATAAACTGATTAATTTTATCCTTATTTATCTTTTTAAATTTATTAAAAATAGTCAAATTCTTCCTCATCATTAAATATGTGTTAATATTTTATTTTTTATTAAATTAAATAATTTTAAGTTTCTAAAATATTTTGAAGATTAACCTATTTTATATTTTACTTTTTTTATCCAAAATGAAAAGGTGGAGATTAATTAAGTAGGCAATGAGAAGAACTTAGTTATTTAATAATTAAATAATAAACTTAATAATTAATGTGCATACATTTTTAGAGAAATTAAGGCCTTAGAGAAATAATCTCATCATTTTTTTTATATCTCAAAATCATTGAACATACATTTTTAAAGAAATTAACAATTTTCTGAGCAAGTGCTTACGCTAGCGCCACACATTCATTAAAGGGGATAACTAATTTCCTCTCATTGCCTACTTAATTAATTTCCACCTTTTCATTTTGGATAAAAAAGTAAAATATAAAATAGGTTAATCTTCAAAATATTTTAGTAACTTAGAATTATTAAATTTAATAAAAAAAGAAAATATTAACACATATTTAATGATGAGAAAGAATTTGAATATTTTTAATTAATTAATTAAAAAAGATAAAAAAAATAAAAAGATAAAATTAATTAGTTTATAAAAAAATTACATTTACATGAAAAAATTTCATAAAACATTAACTATTTATAATTTATTTAAATAATAAATAAATAAAACATAAACCTTTGCTTATACTTAACTTGTTCAATTTCTTAAACGAATTTGTATATATATCTAAATGAAAACATTTGTCTATGTTTAATGTGTTGAAAAATATTTTTTGTATATATTAAACAAGTTTTTTTTTTTATATTCACGTTAAGAAAACAAACTTGTTTATATTAAAAAATAAGTCCCGTGTTGGTAGCTCAGTTAGTTAGAGTTAGGAACATGCAGGAAGAGTAATAGAATTCGATCCCCACAAATACTCTTCATCCCAATTTCCTTTCCCTATTCTCTCACCCTTCTTCTGGATCCCATTAGGGGCCATTTAAGGGCCTCTTTAGGGGACCCATCTACCAGACCCATGAGATGGGTCATTGGTTTTATAAAAAAAATCAATTGTTTTATAAAAATAAAAATTAAGCTTACAAATAAAATATCCATATACTATTAATAATTTATAAATTATTGGATAATAAATAAATATAATAAAAATTACTATTTAGGATTAAACATGTTAAATTTTTAAGTTTTTTATTTAAAAAAATTATATATCTTTAATGCAAAGAAACATATAAATTATTATTTATATATTTTAATATTTAAATGACATACTTAAAAAATGAGATAATAAACAAAGTTCATACAAAAAATTCTCTCTTTATCATGGTCGTTTTCTTCAATTATTGGCGGTAGCAGAAGCTATTTAATTTGGCACATCAAAGATCACAGCAATGAGCTCTATATAAAGGCACTCCCTACTCCATACTTAGTCGCTCACATGCATGGTCTCTACTAAGGGATAAAAAATTTCCATTTGCTGGGGGTACCTTTGCAGACACTATCCCATGGACCAAAACAACCGAAGGGTTTTTGTTTCTTCTATATTTATATGTCAGGTTATCTTGATCACTTGGAGCATTGTTGCTCCACAAGCTGAGGCTCGAGCTTTTTTTGTTTTTGGCGATTCGCTCGTTGACAGTGGCAACAATAACTACCTACTCACCCCTGCTCGAGCCGATGTATACCCTTATGGCATTGATTATCCAACTCACAGACCCACTGGGCGCTTCTCCAATGGCCTCAACATCCCAGACATTATCAGTTGGGTCATCAATATATATATATATATATATATATATATCCCCATTCCTTAATTTATATTATTTTATTTTGTGGTGTTTTAATACTCTTAAATTTGATATATATCTCGTAAGCTATATTCATTGCTCCTTATTATATACATGAATATGAACTGTATCAATTATCTTGCACGTAGGTGAGAAAATTGGCTCAGAACCCACATTGCCATATTTGAGTCCAGAGCTCGATGGAGAGAAGCTACTTGTTGGTGCCAACTTTGCTTCTGCTGGGATAGGAATTCTCAATGACACTGGATTTCAGTTTGTAAGCCTAGCTACAAATTTTTTGGTCGTAAATTGTAACTATTGCTAATTTAAACACCAGAAATTTGATTTGGCCATACATTTTATTTTACTTAAAATTTTCTGTTTAATTAAGAGTAGGAGAGTACTAATTATAAGGCAAATAGATATCCTGTATCCAAACTAGTTTTATGCTATTAAAACGAGAAATATGTATGAACATTAAAATGTTATATGTCTATATTTGCAGATAAACATAATCGGAATCGCCAGACAATTGCAGTACTTCGAGCAGTATCAGCAAAGGGTGAGTGCACTAATCGGAGAAGAACAGGCTGAACAACTGGTGAACCAAGCACTGGTCCTAATGACCTTAGGTGGCAATGATTTTGTCAACAACTATTTCCTGGTGCCCTTCTCTGCAAGATCTCGCCAATTTGCACTCCCAGACTATGTTGTATACCTTATTTCCGAGTATCGCAAAATTCTTGTGGTATTGCTAGCTATCCTTCACTTCTCTTCTGTTGCTATTATTATTAGTATTATTATTATTTTTGTCATTACTTTCAACTAACAGTCCGTGTGTCATGTCACCATAAAAGACATATACGAGGAATGATCCCAAAAATGTAGGAAAAATGATGTTTTTACGTAATTTTTCTTAATACATCATTTTTCTTATTATTTTTTAATAATTATAATTAAGTGAGAAAAATAATTAAAAAATTGATATAATTAATAATATGAAGAGTAGTGTAAAAAATAATGTGAGAAAAAAGTGATATAAAAAAATTATAGTTAAAAATGTAATTAACAAGTGTAAGCAAGGAACAACTTAAAATAATGTAAATATAGATTAGGGATTAAGTCATGTTAATTTTGTTTATTAACCTCTAATTATTTATTATTTGAAAAAATTCTTGTATACATATATATGTATCTTATATATTACATGTAGCTAGTTTCATTATAAGATAGAGTTCACTCCATATAAATGTATATATTATGGAATAAGACTTATTCCATGTAAATGTAGGTATGATACATATATATATATATATATATATATATATATATATGAACATAAGAATTTTCTTTTGTCAATTAGATGCTATATAACATGGGGTAGCATGTTTTCTTTCTTTGACTTTCACCTATCACAACTGTTGAACAATGATCCTCTAAGGTGATGATTTTTTATAAAGTGAACAAGTAAATTTATATTAATAATTGATAGATGAGTCCACATAAATCATCAATAATTAATATAAACTTACTTGTTTACTTTATAAGTATCCTCACTTTAAATTATCATTGTCTTCTTTACGTATATCCTAACTTCAGCACTAATAATTCTGGCCATGTATTAATTGTTAAAATAAATTAAATGCAAGCAGAGGCTTCATGATTTGGGAGCACGGCGGGTTATGGTGACTGGTACGGGGCCATTAGGGTGTGTGCCGTCAGAATTAGCCCAGCGTAGCCAAAATGGGGAATGTGCAGTAGATCTACAGAAAGGTGCAGATTTGTTCAACTCTCAACTCGTCCAATTGTTGAATGATCTCAACGGTGAAATTGGTTCAGATGTCTTTATTTCCGCAAATGCGTTCGCAATGAAAATGGATTTTATTAGTAATCCACAAGCATATGGTATGCCAATTAATCTCAGTTTTTGCAGCATTAACTTCTATACTATTGCTCTATCTATATCTTTTTAATTCCTGAAATTTAATGGTTAACTTATTATTGCTTTGACCATGTTTCTTTTTTTGACTATGTTTCATTTTCCTATCTACATGAATATAAAATGAAAAAAAGAAAAGAAAAAGAAAAGAACATATTTTCAAGAATGACTGATTGCATTGATTTACCCTATCCAATCCAGATCCATATGGAGCCATTTGCTGAGATCAGGTTAAATGGCGGGAAATTGGTTTTAGGGATTATTTGAATATATTATCCATTTTTTATCTTTTTCAAATAACATTATTTACGATAAAATTATTTAATTAGAGATGAAAAGTGAAAAGTGATCATGCTTTGTGAAACCCTTGGAATTTGAATGTGAACCCACATAAATATGGTTTGAAGTGTGCTGTATACTGTATGCACCAGCAGCAGTAACACACAGGCTTTTATGTGGTTAGTGGCTACCAATGACACAAGGTAATGTAGATATTTTTAAGTGAACATAAATGTAATATATTATATTTAAGTATATTCATAAAAAATTAAAGAGAGATAATAGTTTAATGTCAAAAATAAATTTAATTAGATTAAACTATTATCTTTTTTTAATTTTTTATAAATATACTTAAATATAATATATTATATTTGTACTAAAAAAAAATGTCGAAGGTCATGTGGTGTGTTGTAGTCTGGCAGTCTCCATCCAACTATCCAAGTGATCCAACTATTAAGTTGATATCAAGTTCACTGCAAAGGCCAAGCCAGAGAGTTAGGTCTGACACAGACGACAAACCAAACAAAAAGTCATAATTTTGAAGTGGCCTCGCCTGGCTAATGCTATTCTTATACAATTTATGCACTTCTTTTTCTATTTTTTTAAATGAAAAATTTAGAAAAAAATGAAAATTTCTCTTTTTCTTTCCTCATAAAAAAGTAGGTTTAAAAAGAAAGTATAAAAAATCAAATGTAAAAATAACATTTTTGTGATGGAAAAGTAAATCAGCCATTTTGTTTTTCTTTTCTGTTTTATATTAATTGTTTTAAATAAATTATAAGAGTTATTGTGACTGTGTGAGAAGGAAAAAGATATAAGATCAAATAAAGTATATGTTTGAATTAATTTGTTTATTTTTTTAAAATTCAAAATATTTTTAAAAAACTTTTAGCCTATTTTTTTACATGCAAAATAAATAATTTACACATACATTAAATAGTCAATTTTTTACTCATATTCAATTTTGTTTAAAAAACTTATATTAACCCCATTTGTCAAGGCAAAGCCAAGCAGTATAGATAATAAGTTATGAATTAAATACACGTGGATTTTAAGGAAGAGCGCAGATTTTCTTGTATGAGTATAGTGTTTATTGTTTGAATAATTTTAAATTTTCTTATCAAATGTTTTTATTAATTTTTTAATTATTAAATAAAAAAAATATTAAATATTTTTTTATATTTTTAAAATATTAAATATATTTAATTTTTTATTTAATATTTTATTTATTTAATATTAAAAAATAATTAAGAGAAATTAAGAGCATATAACAAAATTCTTATCGGAATATTATTTCACAAGCTTGTGGGGATCCTATGCAACTATGTAAGTAAAGTCTACGTATCCTTGGGAATGGGTGCCGATTATTGTGCTTATATATATATATATATATATATATATATATATATATATATATATATATATGAAAACATTTTTAACTTTTTCTGGGAGCGCCACTGCAAACACGTAGTGGAGTGGTCCCCAAACAAACATGGCATCACATCATCTATCACCTATGAATGGTGGGGATTAATTGGGGCTCTGGGGACCATTTTGAGGAGTTTACACTTCACACTTTACCTTCAAGATAAATTCTTGTATGAATTTAAAGTTGTTAAATTAAATGCATTAAATTAATTATATTATTAATTAAATATAATAATTATTTATTAATTAATTAATAACATAATTGATGAAGTACATTCAACTTAAATATTTTATGTTTATACAAAAATTTCTGACTCTACAATAAGTTGTGTACTGGCCATTGCAGTACTTATTTAAGACTTTGGGGTTTTCTTGAAATTAGGAGTGTCAAAACGGGTAGGCTCGGTCCATTTGGATCAGTTTATTCGGGATCGGACTATTTTCGGTCCGGTCCATTCAGACCATGTAAATTTCAAATTGATATTTTACTGGCTCAACCGAACTCATTTAGCTTTATGTAGTGTTAAGAGAACGGGTTGGTCTGACCCATTCAGGTTATGTAAGTTTCAAACTGATATTTTACTAACTCAACCTGTCTATTTTATCGGGTTATTTGGACCGACCCATCAAACTTGACCCATTTTGACACCTTACTTAAAATGCCAACTGCCAACGTCTCGAACTAGGTATGCTATTCACCCAGGGACTTCACCATTTGAGATTTGGCTTATTAAAAACATAGAGAAAACTGATTGTGCATGACTTTGACTTGATTTATTAAAATTAAGTTTGTCATTCAGGCATATTCAAGCAGTTATCTATTTTCATAAGCCAAATGAAATTATTAATTTGTTTTATTCAAAACAAGTACAGTTTCACTTTCTATTAGAAAAATTCTTATAGAGTGTGTTTGAAATGTAAAAAAATAAAAAATAATTTAATTTATAAATCAAATTTAATTTAATTTTGTGTTTGAAATATAAAAAATTAAATGATTTGATTTCTAAAATTTCATAGATTTCATTCCTTTTGTTTTAGAAATTCTATCAATTTTGATAAGATTTGTTAAGATTTGATTTGATTTGAAATAAATAGACTATTTTATTTTTAAGAAGTACTACTTTAACAATCTTTCATAAGAATTAAAATGTAAAATAATAAAATCAAATCAAATCAATTCTCATTTTAATGAATTTCAAACACAAAATTTAATTTTTAAATCAATTTAAATCTTATTTTTTAAAAAAATTTCAAACACAAAATTTGATTTTTAAATTAAATAAATTCAAATCAAATTAAATCATTTTTTATTTTTATTCATTTCAAACACAACTATATAATAGAATCTATAAAAAATATAACATATGGCACAATATAACTATACATGTAATTGGATTAAATTTAAAATAAATTATAAAATTTAGAGCAAGTTTAAACTGTTAAAAATTCTCAGAATACAGAGTTTTTTTTTTTCACTTACATATATAATTGGTTTTCGAAACTTACAACATTTTATCTGGAGTTATTTTCAATTAATAAAATATTTTTATTATTATTAAATTTGACATTTTATATAAATATAAATATTATATATTGATATAAATATAAATAAATATTGAAATATATTATATTTTGAAATAAAATAAATATACTATAGATAAAGTATATATTAAATATCAAATTCTAAAAACATACGATTAACAAGATTGTTTCAAATAACGGTTTATGTTGATTTAGTGTGTGTTTGGATTTCAGTTGATAAACTTAAGTCTAGTTAAAAGTGTGTTTGTAAATTTAAGTTTGATTAGAAGTGAGTTTGCAGTAACGTAATTTATGTTTGGGAACATTTGTTTTAAAAGTGAGTTTGACAAAATGAATGTTGTTTGGATTAAAGATTAAAAACACTTTTGAAGCATGATTGAAAGAAAATATTCTCCAAAAAACTTTTGCCCAATAAAAAAATAAAAAATTCTTACTTTCACTCCAATTAAAATTTAAACCTCAAATTATATTAAAATAGTGTGAATAAAAAAATACTCAAATATCAATATTACGCTCTTAAAAGAGTTAAAACACACTTTTAACAACACCAACTCCAAATCAAACATGCACTTAATAGTCGGAGAGATGTAGCGTGAAGCATGATTTCTTTTCTATATTTTTTTAATGATTTGAAAGCATTAATTGCCCTTTTACTTCATGTGCAGGATTTGTCACATCCCAAGTTGCATGCTGTGGTCAAGGACCATACAATGGAATTGGACTGTGTACCATGGCTTCTAACCTGTGCCCAAACAGGGATATGTATGCATTTTGGGACGGATTCCATCCAAGCGAGAGAGCAAACAGATTGATTGTGGAAAACTTCATGAGCGGATCTACCAAATACATGAATCCAATGAATCTCAGTACCATTATGCTTATCGATTCAAGGACCTAAAGGGGTCATTTTATACCTCCTGCGCAAGATGTTGTATTATTGATTTTTAGCCTATATGGTTATTGTTAAAGTTGTTAGGATGTCCTAGCTCTATTTGGTATGTAAGTAGTTATTACTTTGTTAATAACTATTTGTTGTCAGTTATTTTAATTCTACCATATTATTAGAAGTTATCAAACGTAGGGTTATTTTCTGTTTGGACTTAGTCATGCACCACGATTCTAGGGTTGTAAAGTCGTGGGTTGTTACTTTCTTTTTTTGTTTTGATGTAACGCTATTTAATAGTCATGTTTGTTCTTTAATTTATAAGAAGTTCTCCCTACATCTAAGAGTTATCGTGCTTTTGTTTCTGCAAAGTTCTTTGTCGCTGTACTTATTTGGTATCAGAGCTTCATCACGAGGCTTGACAAACAACTTGTACCATAGACATCAACGTGAAGGAACAACATGACAAGTGAGAGTAACTTTGTGCAGCCTGCTATCCCAGGGTTCGATGCACACTATGATCACTGGAGCATGCTTGTGGAGAATTTTCTGTGTTCAAAGGAGTATAGGAGTTTAGTGGAAACTGGGATCTCTGCAGCAGCGGAAGGGACAGATCTCACTGATGGACAGAAGAAGGTGATTGAGTATCAAAAGTTGAAGGACCTGAAGGCTAAGAACTATCTGTTCCAAGCCATTGATCGATCCATTCTAGAGATGATATTGAAAAAGGACATAGCAAAGGATATTTAGGACTCTTTGAAAAAGAAGTACCAAGGGACAACTCGAGTTAAACGTGCTAACCTCCAAGCTCTTCGCAAGGAGTTTGAAGTGTTGCATATGAAAGCTGGGAAATCGGTGAATGACTACTTTGGAAGAACTCTCATAAAGCTACTAAGATGAGAATTCACGGCGAAAGGATGGAGGATATGGTGATCATCGAGAAGATCTTGAGATCCATGACTTCAAAGTACGACTATGTTGTATGCTGGATCGAGGAATCAAATGATTTGGATACTTTATCCATAGATGTGCTTCAAAGCAGTCTTTTGGTGCATGAACAACAGATCAGCCATCATACTGTGGATGAACAAGCCTTTCAAATCACTCACAGACCTCAACAAGGAGGAAAAGGTGGTAGTAGAGGTTCTTACCAAGGAAGAGGAAGAGGTAGGGGTCGGTTTCATAAATCCACCATAGAGTGTTATCACTATCATGAGTTTGGTCATTTTCAATGGGCATGTCCCAAAAGAGCAAGAGATATAAAGGTCAACTTCATAGAGACCAATGAAAAGATGCTTTTAATGGCGTATGTGGATGGCAACAAGGCTGGAAGAGATCACTTGTGGTTTCTTGACTCTGGGTGTAGTAATCACATGTGTGGGGAAAGAGAGTTACTGTGCAAGGGAAGGGCAACATTTGAATGGAAATAAATGGGATTATACAGGTGATTACTGAAGTTTTCTTTATGCCGGCATTGAAGAACAATTTACTAAGCATTGGTCAATTGTAATAGAAGGATTTTGCAGTGCTCATACAACACAGAAAGTGTAAGATTTATCATCCTAAAAAAGGTTTGATCATGCACACCGAGATGGCATGCAACAGAATGTTTGCTGTGCTTGGTCGCTGTTCACCAAAAGAGAAAAATTACTTTTCCTCTATGACCACATATCAAACTCAACTCTGGCATAGTCGTTATGGTCATCTCAGTTGGAAAGGTCTCAAGGTGATCCAACAAAAGAATATGGAGGATAGATTGCCTCAGTTGAAGGCTCCTTTGAAGATCTGTGAAGATTGTTTGATAAGAAAACAACATTGCGATCCTTTTCCAAAGGAAAGCACATGGAGGACATCTGGAGTTCTTTAGTTAGTGCATGCAAACATATGTGGGCCAATAAACCCAATCTTGAATAGCAAAAAAAGGTATCTCATTACCTTTATTAATGACTTTAGCAGAAAAACTTAGGTTTATTTCTTGGTTGAAAAAACAAAAGTGTTTTCTACCTTTAAATCCTACAAAGCTAGAGTTGAGAAAGAAACCGGTGCATTCATAAAGAGTCTTCGAACTGATCGTGGGGGAGAGTTTACATCATAAGAGTTCACTCACTTCTGTGATTAGAATGACATTCAAAGGCAACAACAACTGCATATACACCTCAAGAGAATGGGGTTGCAGATAGAAAGAATCGTACTATCATGAATATGGTGCACAACATGCTGTCAAAGAAGCAAATCCCAAAGAATTTTTGGCCTGAAGCAGTGAATTGGACAGTGCATGTCTTGAACAGAAGCCCAACATTTGTCGTGAGAAGCAATACACCAGAAGAAGCCTGGAGTGGGTTCAAGCCTTTCAGTAAGTCACTTTAGGATTTTTGGATATATTTCCCATGTTCATGTACCTGATAACAAGAGAGTAAAGCTCGATGCCAAAAGTCTGAAATACATATTACTTGGGGTAAGTGAAGAATCCAAAGCTTACAGATTATTTAATCCTATTTCTAAAAAAAATAATTATGAGTCGAGATGTGGTTTTTGAAGAAGACCAAACGTGGAACTGGGATAATAGTCATAAGAAAACTATTTTGGCTGATTTGGAATGGGAGGAAGATGAAGATGCAGGTACAAATGAAAGCCTTGGGGAGGAAACTGAAGCAAACATCACTCTTGAAAATGAACTTGAAAACATAAGGTTCGTTCAAAATGACTCACTTGAAGGGGGAGAGTCTTCACGTGATGGCAGTCCTCTTCATGGAGGATGAGTTCGAAGACCACCAGAGTGGATGCAAGATTATGTAAGTGGGCAGGGCCTCTTCGACGAAAAAAATGTCGATATGGCTCATCTAGCCTTATTCTCTGACCGTGATCCCTTGACATACGAGGATGCAGTAAAGAGTAGCAAATGGAGACATGCCCTGGATGTTGAAATCAAAGCCATTATGGAGAATGATACATGGGAACTCACCAAGCTGGCATCTAGAGTGAAGAGAATTGGAATAAAATGAGTTTTTAAAACAAAACTCAATGAACATAAGGAGGTGGACAAATACAAGGCTCAACTTATTGCGAAAGGGGATATTCAACAATATGGAGTGGATTAAGCCAAGGTGTTTGCCCCAGTAGCTCATTTGGATACCATTCGAGTAGTCATCCCACTTGCTACCCAAAAAAAATTGGATGATCTATCAACTAGACGTTAAATTTATGTTTTTGCATGGAGAGATAGATGAAGAAGTGTTCGTAGATCAACCACCAGGTTATGAACAAAGGGGACAGGAATATAAGGTATATCGACTAAAGAAGGCTTTGTATGGACTCAAACAAGCTCCCCGAGCTTGGTACTGTCGAATAGAGACCTATTTTGTTCAAGAAGGCTTTGAGAAGTGCCCCTATGAGCACACTTTGTTCTTAAAAACAGAAGATGAAGGTAAATTTTTTATTGTGTACCTTTATGTTGATGACCTTATATTCACTGGTAATGATGAGATTATGTTTGAACACTTTAAGAAATCCATGATGGTTGAATTTGACATGACTAATCTTGGTAAGATGAGGTATTTTCTGGGAATTGAAGTTTTGCAAAAGGTGGATGGTATATTCATCAGTCAATGGAAGTATGCTCAGGAGGTTTTAGAGAGATTCAATATGGACCAGTGCACAATCCAATGGTTCCTAGCTTTAAACTTACTAGGGATGAAAATGGAGTAAGGATCGATGGGACATTTTACAAACAGATTGTGGGAAGCCTTATGTACTTGACTGCCACTTGTCCCAATTTGATGTTTGTAGTAAGTTTAATTAGCAGATTCATGGAATGACTTATTGAGACTCATTTACAAGCAGCGAAAGAAGTATTAAGGTATGTGAAGGGTACAGTCAGTTTTGGATTGTTCTACAAGAAGGGAGGAACTAAGGAACTTGTTGACTACACAAATAGCAATTATGCTGGTGATTAGAATGATAGGAAAAGTACTTTTGGTTATGTTTTTATTATAAGTTCAAGTGCAATGTCATGGTCTTCAAAGAAACAGCCAGTAGTCACCCTTTCAACTACCGAAACAGAGTTCATCATTGCTGCATCTAGTGCTTGCCAAGCTGTGTGGCTTAGGAGGATCTTGGAGCAATCTAATCATGGTCAATACAAACCAATGGTGTTCACTGCGATACATCTCAGCCTTTAAACTATCAAAGAATCAAGCATGCATCGTCGTAGCAAATATATTGATGTGCGTTTTCATTTTCTTCGAAATCTCATGAAAGATGAAGTTGTTGAATTGGGGCAGTGTTCTACTCAGGAGCAAATTGCATATATTTTGACAAAGCCACTAAAGTTCGAGGTGTTCGTGAAGATGCGTGGTCTTATGGGTGTCTACAAATATCAAGGGTTAAACTGAATGTTGATAGCATTTAGCTTAAAGGGGGATGTTAAAGTTGTTAGGATCTCTTAGCTGATTGGGTATTTAGTATGCAGGTAGTTACTACTTTGTGAATAACAGTTTGTTGTCAGTTATCCTAATTCTACCCCATTATTAGAAGTTATCAAATGTGGGGTTATTTTTTGTTTGGACTTAGTCATGCACCACGATTCTAGGACTATAAAGTTATGGGTTGTTATTTCTTTTTCTGTTTTGATGTAAACTATTTAATAGCCATATTGGTTCTTTAATTTGTAAGAAGTTCTCCCTGCGTATGAGAGTTATCGTGCTTTTGTTTTTGCAAACTTCTTTGTTGTTGTACTTGGTTCTAACAATTACTAGGTGTGAAAATTATAAGAAAGTTATTTGAATACAACATAATTCGTAAAAATATTTTTCTCTAAGCGTTGCTTTGAGAAAGAAAGATAGATAGAGCAAGTACATGGTTTCTAAGGAAGAGATATTGTGTTAATGAATGTCCAAAGTTTAGCGAATAAAAGACGAGGGTTGTATTGTACAAAAAAAAAAGAATATACTTAATGGGCTTGGAATTAATGGGCTTGGAATTTGAAGTCCAAATAAACTTAAGTTTCTCGACTGTATCAGGCAAACCTTGACTAAAATATATAATTATAGGTAGACCCAAAACAATAGATATAAATTATATACACCATTTATTCTAATGTATTTGTTTTATTTACAATAAATATAAAAATCCTTCATCTCTAAAGAATATACTTTTAAAATATCAATCCAACCAAGGCCCAAATAGTTATATAGATATAGACTTGTACAACATAAGTAATTCATTTAATAATGGTTTTTGTTTCATCCTCTACTTGAAGGGAGGTCATCGGAGAACCTCAAGTCGGTCATCTGGAAATTACTCGAGGAAGAAGAGGTGGAATACTAGCCAAGGCACTCTAACCGATCAGTTTCTGAGTCGAGACAGTCATACACGTAAGAGTAGAGAAGAATGAACATATTTGGCATAGGATGTCAGGTCGATTTATATGGAGATCCGAAGGATTGACTCTCCGAATACCTTCCGCTTAAGCCATTTAGGATTCAGAACGTTTTGTCTGATCATTATGGCGCAAGGTCATTATGTCAGGTTATTATGATGTGAGACATTATGTTTGGTCATTTATGGCACGAGGCTGTTATGTCTATTTGTCGAGTTGTTACCCATACGGGTATAAGTTGGTCGAATGCCAATTGGGTCAAGATGGTCCACAGCCCCCTAGCTTGGTCATTTGTGAAGATAAGCCAAGCTTATGAGTAGTTGGATGTTAATTGGGACAGGACAATCCACAGCCCCCCAACTTGGGTAATCAGTGATGATAGCCAGAGCTTGTATTATTAATGTTTATTTTTATCCAAGCTTATGAATCTGAACGGTCCACTTGATTTGTACACTTCTGACTTATATTGGGTTTGATTTTGACTTGTCAATTTAAAATATTTGTATACCTCGGATGACTTCATATGTCTTCAGTTTCTTCAACCAAGTCTTTTAGGCTGATTTATCAACCTGAGCCGTCTTCATGATCTCGGCCAACTTTATCGATCTGTGTCGTCTTCATGACTTCAGTTGGATTTACCAGGCTGGGTTTGACCTCGACCGATTTTATCGGGCTGGATTGTCTTCATGACCTCGATCGGATTTATTGGGATGGGTCGTCTTCATGACCTCATCCAGATTTACTAGACTGGTTGTCTTCATGACCTCGGCCAGATTTACCAGACTGGGTAGTCTTCATGATTTCGACCGATTTTATTAGGCTGGGTTGTTGTTGTGACCGGGATTGCGGCGAAATAGCAGCTCACGAGATTTTAAAAATGAAATATGGAGTCGCCACCAATTTTATTCAAATTAGGAAAAAAATTAGAAAACCTTTCTTTAAAAATAGTCTTTGAAAACCAGATCGGATTCGGAAGTCGGTTATGGATAGGGAATGGTGGAAACTTAATCTCACTGCACCCCTATCGCACCCGTCCTGAGACGGTACCTTAAGTTAGTTGTGCAAAAACTTGATAATATCAAATTTATTTATTTTACTCCTTTTAAAAACATTGTAACTATTTTTTATTTTTATTTTTTTAGGAAAAAGAATTAAAAGAAAACCTAATTATGAAAATTTAATTTTTGGCTTGACAGAATAGAGATTCTACTCCTACGTACCCTCAGGTGCAATAAGGAATTCAAAGTGACGTAATTCTATAGAAAATAAGTGTGAGTTAGATGATTTTAATTAAGAAAAAAAAGATTTTTGGAAAAATGAATTTTATTTTGAAAACAAACTCATCATTCTTGCACAGGGTTTAAGGTAGCACCAGGCTACTCAATAAACCCATATGATTCAAATGACATTTGAAGATAGCATCCGATATTTAAACATCATCATTGGTCATTACTTTTATTAAAAGATTTTTTTTATTTTTTTATTTTCGTTTTTATATTATCTATTTTTTTTTCATTTTTAGTATTTTATCATTTTTGGTTTTTTGTGACTTTTGAAAGTTGTATATGTTTAAAACTATAACTAACCCAAAAGTATAAAATTTTTGACAATAAAATAAAAACAACCTGATTAAAACCATCAGACTAAAATAAAACTTCTAACCCAACCCAACCAAATCAGTACAAAAGCCCAAAGAAAGAAAGACCAACAAAAAAAAATAAAGACCATCAGATTTTTTTCGTAACAGACCCCTACTTTTATGTTTCAACAAACCATTAAAAGAACAAAGCATATGAACTCAGAAACAAAATAGAGAAAAAGAGGGGGGGCATTACTATGGAGCCAGAATGATGGAGATCTGCGGCGGCTGGGGGAGGACGACGGTTGCGGCTGCAGAGGTGGGCGACGGTGAGGCCAGGATCTGGGTTGTGGTGCGGATTGGCAGCGAGACTGGGTGCTGGTCGGAGTGTGTGTCTGGGCGGATCTCAGAATGGGTCAACGGGATCGGAGCTCGCAACCTCTGGTTCGTGGGGTCGACGGCGAGGCTCGAGCGTGATGGGGGATTGCCAGGTCTGAGCGATGGGTGCGAACGGAGCTGACAGGCTACGGTGGTTTTGGGTCTGGTGAACTCAGAAGGCTGGTATGGTGACTTCGGACGGCTGGGATTGCGTCACGGGTTTTGGGGAACGGTGGTTTGCTGGTGCGGCTTCAGGTCTGGGCAGTACCGATGCTGTGCAGCTGCAACAAGGCTCCTATGGTGATGGATCTGTGACACCTACGAGGTTTCTGTTGGGTGGTTTATAGGTGAGTTGGTGGTGATAAGGGTGACTGTTAATGGTGGCTGGAGGTAGTGAGTGAAGGTGGTAGAGATGGTGGGTTGTTATAGTGGTTGAAAGTGGTGGAAGATAGTTGTGTGAGGGTGGTGGAATGTGATAGTTGAAGGTGGTGGAAGATGGTAGCGAAGGTGGGTTGATGGTGGAGATAGAAGCTATAAAGATGGAAGCTTTAAGAAGATGATGGTGGGTAGCGAGTTGACTCAGTTGGTGGGTGAGGGTGGTGGAGAGTGAAGATGAAAAATCCAAATGATGGGGTTGGATGGCCCTTTGTAGTTACCGAGAGTGTGAAGATGAGTGGGGATAAAGATGGTAAAGGTCCTATGCGTTATACGTGGGAAGGAAAATGGAGAGAAAAAAAATGAGTTTTTGTGGCTGCCCCCCCCCAAAAGAGCCCCAAAATTTCCCTCTTGGCTGCTGCTGCTTGGTCCTCCAAAAATAGATCTTCGTTCCCCCCCTTTTTGCTTGTTGTTACTTGAGAATTTATAGAAGAAATTAGGGTTTAGGGAAATATGGATTTAGGCTCAAGTTTAATGGGCCATGGGCCAGAATAGATTTGAGTTGACCTATATTTGATGAGTCATAAATTAGTTTGGGCTCAATGTACCACTTGAGAGAAAATTGGGTCATTTTTTTTTTGTTTTTCATTTTTTTTAGACAAAATTGGGTGTTCACAGTTGTCTTGATCTCGGCCGGATTTACCGGGATGGGTTTGACCTCGACCGGTTTTATCAGGCTGGATTGTCTTCATGACCACGGCTGGATTTACCGGGCTGAGTTGTCTTCATGACCTCGGCCGATTTTATCGAGTTGTGTTGTCTTCATGACCTTAGCCAGATTTACCGGGCTGGGTTTGACTTGGACCGATTTTATCGGGCTGGATTCTCTTCATGACCTCGGCTGGATTTACTGGGCTGGGTCGTCTTCATGACCTCAACCAGATTTACTAGACTGGGTTGTATTCATGACCTCGGCCGATTTTATCGGGTTGGATTATCTTCATGACCTCGACTAGATTTACCGGGCTGGGTTTGACCTCGACCGATTTTATCGGGCTGAGTTATCTTCATGACCTCCGTCGGATTTACTAGGCTAGGTTGTCTTCATGACCTCAGCCAGATTTATCGGGTTAGGTTTGACCTCGACCTTTTTTCTCGGGCTGGGTTGTCTTCATCCCGAGTTTTCAGGGCCTTCGCCTGGACTTTTCCAGGGTTTTTATTATCCCGAGTTTTTGGAATCTTCATATGAAATTTTTCAAGAATTTGTTGGGAATTTAATCTAACTTGTCTTGATCATGTCATGTGAGTAATTCTAATAATAATATATTAAAATTATGCAAATAAAATTCATACAGTTATAGCTTAAATTAAAATAATGAATATATATAAAATTATTGAATTTAATGTTATGTAAATAAACAATAATAAATGAAGATGATTATAATGACAATAAATAGAGATTAAAGCTATGAGAGATGACAATTAAAGTAAATTAATTTAATGTTATGTAATTTATTAATTTATAAATTAATGATAATAAATAGAACTTAAAGCAAATGACAATAAATAGAAATTAAAACAATTAAAAATGACAATTAAAGCAAATCAATTTAATGTTATATAATTATAAATTTATAAATTAATGACAATAAATTGAAATTAAAATAATTAAGAAATAACAATTAAAGTAATATAGTATTATAATCGATGTAATTATTAATTAATAAATTAATAATAAAAAATAGAAATAAAAGTAATAAAAATGACAATCAAATTAATAAATAGTTATTAATGTAAATTCTCTCAATTAAATGAAATAAATAATATATTATCATATAACGGTTATTGTTTGTCATAAAGGATGAAAGTCAATAAAATTCTAATTATTAATAATAATATAATAAAAGCAAATAATTTAGTCAATCATCTTAAAAAGAACACTTATCTCAAAATCCGTAAACAACAATTAACAATCACAAATAAATTCTTATGAAGAGATTTTCGTACATCTTGAATTTATATCGTGTACTAGTGTAATAGTAATTAAAGATCGGGTGGAAAAAGAATGAAAAGAAAGTATACTTCTGTCACCCCAGATTGATCTATCAGTGTTAGATTGATAACTACCAACAGAAAAGGATAATAACTAGATAAACTTGAAATCACAAAACAATATGGACAAAGCACAATTCCACATACAGACAACAACTTCACAGGTCACACCAACTAGCAGAGCACACATCTACATCTATAAAAAAAAAGCTGAACAACTCCCTTAAAATATTAGAACAGATGATTCCTTGATTATCACATTTCTAATACCGATCATAAATATATTACTTCTAGAATCAAGTTAGGGAAGCATAATGCACTTCAATTAGAAATAAAGAACTAACAGAAATATATTAGTCATCTGTAAGTGATAAGCAAGGCACTAGCATCCAGTAAGGCAATAAATAACACAAATAGCGTGATGAACACTATCAAGTACTCAGGTTACAAGAAAAAGCGGTAAGAACTGATTATTTATTTTCTTCCAGAAAATATATATTGCAACTCGGTGATAGATACTACGTGCCACAAAAGAATGAGATCAAAAAATTCATCTAAAGTTTATAATGGATACGTGGCGCCTGAATGAAAAAGACAAATCTAAATTTTTTATCTTTTGGCGAGTAGATACTGAGATGAATAAGAACAAAGGATATCTGTTTTGATTTCCCAATAAGTCTATCAGTTTCATTTTGAATTTCCTTCCGGACCATAGCTTCAAGATTCATCAACATTACATTTGATCAAATGCCCTCTTCAATTTCTCTAACTCTAGGTCAAAGAGGACAAAAACGCATTGAATCTGATATGAGGTTTCAAGATTAGCACTGGTTCACCAGAAAAAATGGAGGATATGAAGTTTCGAGCTCGAGGACACTGAATTTGAGTTGGAGGATGTCAGACGTGAATGGAACAAAGCAGTGCTTAACCATGGGAAAATAGAGAGAGTAGTTTTTAGTTGTGGAATGGGAATTGTTTTATCAAATTCTCACATACGGTGTCAGATGTTTCATCCTCTACTTGAAGGGAGGTCATCGGAGAACCTCAAGTCGGTTGTCCAAAAATTACTCGGGGAAAACGAGGTGGAATATCAGCCAAGGCACTATGACCGATCAGTCTCTGAGTTGAGACAGTCATACAAGTAAGAATATAGAAGAATGAACATATCTGGCCTAGGATATCAAGTCGGTTAATATGGAGATCCGGAGGATTGACTCTCCGGATACCTTTCGCTCAAGTCATTTAGGATTTAGAACGTTATGTCTGATCATTATGGCGTAAGGTCATTATATTTGGTTAATATGACGTGAGACGTTATGTCTAGTCATTTATGATACGAGACCGTTATATCTATTTGTTGAGTTGTTACCCATATAAGAGTATAAGTTGGTCAGATGTCAATTGGACCAGAATGATCCAGTTTTGTATAAAAATTATTTTAACCTTGTGATTTATATAACAATTGGTTTATTCGGGTTATTGGTTCGTATAATTTATTTTATCAATTAGTGAAGTTAGGTATGTATACTTTATTTCAAGTTGATCAATATCGTATTATAGGCACAATGGGTCCATGACCATAACTCGACATGGCTGGTCTATTGGAAGTTTGGAACAAATTGTCACCCTCAGAGAAAGTCTTTGCTCAGCCTTCCAAGATATGGAACTCCTAGCCGAGACAGAGAGATACTTAGTTTAACAATAATGTTATTTCTAAATTCAAATCTTTATACTTACTCCTCAAATTTACTATTTTTTAAAAAATAAAATAAAATAAAACTAGCCTCATTTCTCTTCTCCTTTTTCTCTTTCTTTGTTTTTCAAAAATAATAGATGTAAGAGAAGGTGTTAAAGATTTAGGTGTAGAAATAGTACATTGCTTAGCTTAATTAGTGAACTGAAACTGCCAATCTTTCCGTTATCAAATATAAATAAAGATTATCTTATATTTTTAAAAGAGATGTAGATATTATTTATATTCTTTTTAAATAATATGATTGAATAAAAAAATAAAAAAATATATATATAATAAATAATATTAAATGAGATATAAAAAATATATATATATTATTTAATATAAGAATATAAGAATTTATCAAATATAGGCTTTGAAAAAGATGAACAATAGTAGGCTTGCATTAGGTATTTAACATTAGTTTGAAAAAAGAAAAAAATATTTAACATTAAGACGTGTTCAACTTCTCATTCACTTTTATTCAAGTAGAATTGATTCCTTATGTGACAGGTTTAACAATAATATTTAACAGTTATTCAGTCAGAATTGTTTCTGGAATTTAGCTGCCACAAACTTGGACGAGGAAAAAAACTTAGAGAAAAGATGAAGTACACTTGATAGATGTCGTGTAGATTCTACATGAATACCAAATGTTTCAGGCACAAGGAATTTTAGCAAAATTTCTGGACGAATATTATTTTCTCAATAATTAATTATGATAGAAACAAGGCCAAATGAGTAATTTCATATAAACAGAATTTATTTTTAAAATTTAACATCAATTCTTTTAAAATCAACTGCACTAAAACCGATTCTTTTATATGAAGGTAAAATAGTACTCCTCGAAGAACATTAGTTCAAGTGCCACAAAATCCATTTAAGAAACTTGTACAATAGAATAGGAAGAAATACAGAATAAGAAGCTCTTACGGATTGGTTTTGCTAAGATTCCATCAGCCTTTAGGTTGAGTTATAACTGGTTGAATAGTAATTTGATGTTTTTTAAAATCTATTTTATATTATGATCAAAAGATTTATTAAAAAATTACATGTTAAATTTTGAATTTAAATAATGTGTGTTTGAAAATGTGTGAGGTATAGTTGTTTGATTTTATGGTAAGTGTAAAGGACAATTAATATGTCAAAACAGCTAACTTGGATAAATTACATGCAACCAGCGTACCAATAGTATCTCCTTTAATTACACCCGAGGATATAACATAGATCCCATAGTCAAGCAATAAACCAAGATGTGGTGGTAAAAATATTGAATTTCAATATTTGCCTGTGGTTTTGATGAACAATCACTTCACTCTCATTTTAAACTCGTAGGCGGCTAGAAATGACTTGATACTGGGGTTGGATGTTGGAATCGAGGAAAAGGATATACTTGTGCTAAGACCAGTCACCAGAGCAATTATTTGAGGTACTTGCTTCTTCTTGATTTAGCGGTTTGCTTTAAATCTGGAGAGGTGGTAGAAGAAGACATTTATGACCGTGGTTTACATAGGTCAGCCTCTCAGACCTTATATATAGCCCTTCTCAATTGCTCGATGCAAACCACGAGTTATCAAACTGAGAATCATATAAAAATTAACACTAGTCAGTCCCTTCTATTTTGGATATATAGACATGTTTCAGATACTGTCTGGAACCTAGATTAGTTAGAAAAGATCTATTGTAGACCCACAGAACGAGTAATAGCAAGGCCTATAGTATCTAAGTTGATCAGTAAGATGAGCGTAAAACTTGATTGCTAATAATGTTTAGGGTAGAATGGAAGATGCCTAGCTAGACTACCAAGCCGACTTTTATAGGAATCCGATTTCTGACTTATCTGATTCTGACCGTTCAAGGCATTCAAGATTATGATTTCATTATGTTCAGATTGAATGATGCGAAATCATTTCTGAACGTTGATTATCAAGGCTTATAACTGTTTGATGACTAGGTGATGAAAATGTCGATCGTTCGGGTCCCCTACATATAGGGTCACTGAGGTCCGTATTTAGTTATGCTAGCTTGCTAATGGGCAAGGTCAGCGGACCATAATTCACTAGCATGATCAATAGTCAGTACAGGCCGATACAAAATAGTGGGCCCGATGATGACTAGGCCAAGATGATCGACAACACCAGCTCGGTTAATTGCTTTGAGGCTGACCGAGATCATGAGCAAACCCAACGTTCAGATGGGCGGGACGGCCCACAGTCTCCTAGGTCGGTTAATTGTTACGAAATTGACCGAGCTTATGAGAAACCTGACGTTTGGATGGGTAGGACGGTTCACAGTCCCCAGCTCGGTTAATCATTATGAGACTGACCGAGCTTATGAGCAAATCTGACATTTAGATGGGCAGGACGACCCACATTCATATCGGTCAACTGTTAAAGTAGTCCGAATTCACAAAAGATCTGATAATATTTGGGCCAAAAGGCAATGGGCCTTGTTTGCACAAAAATAGAAAGTTGTACTAGAACTTTCTTCTGAGATTTTGGACGCTTCGTAGTTTGTGTGGCAGTTCTCAACAATATATTTCTACCACGTGTCACACATTTATTCCCCAAGCGTCACTTCTATCACCTCGCAACTAATATCCCCGTTTCAACTTCATCAAGACCATTAATTAATTAATCGAGACTTGTTTCTTCACCGTTGGATGCATCAAAAACCTTACATTCCCTTGATTATTAACCATTGAATTTGGCGGTTCACTTCTATTTAAAATATTTCCCCTTCAACTACACTTCTAATTACTCCTACTCATACTTTCCTCTTCTTCACCAAACCATTTCATTTTTCATCACTTATCTGCGCAGCTTTCTTCACTATAAGTATTATCAATACAAATTTCTTCATCTTTGCGGCACAATATCAGGTAACTTTCTTGGTCATAAACTATTTTCCCTATTTAACATTTGTTCCTATTTATATCGATTAGGATGAAAAACTATTTAGATTTCAATGCGACTGAGAAATTTCGTGAGTTATGAAATTTCTAGAGTTAAACTAGGGTGGGAAAAAGATGCCTTTTTACTTTGCTATGTGAACGACATTGCCATAAAATGATGATCCTATATTGATTTTGAGACTAGGTAAAAGAAGAATTGTTTAAACATTAACCTAATATTATTGCAAATGCATATTTAGGAAATCTAGAGAATAGGTTTAATTTTCAAAAAAACCCCAGTGAAGGATTCAAAAAGTTCCCTTCAAATGATGGCTGATACGTCTGCTTCACGAGATCAACTAATTGAAGATAAATCAATACCGACCTATAATTGGGAGAATCCCATAGTAAACAAATATGCGTCAACTTTCAATTCAACCGAGAATATCGACATGCTTCGAAGGCATATAACGATGAGCAAAAATGGCCATGAAACTTAGTTCGTCTGCCTTCTATGCCGAAATGATGAAAGAATTTTCCTATCACCCCGATTTGACGACAACATCTGTTGGGTATACATGTACGATACCTTTTTCCTCCGTCTACATCTGAAGTTTCCATTTACCGATTTTCAAAGTTCAATTCTTGATCGACTAAATATCGCCCTAACACAACTTCATCCCAATAATTAGGCATTTGTGCGAGCCTTTGAAATTTTAATGGATTTCCTTGGTAGGCCTCCGAGTGTCCAAGTATTCTTCTTTTTCTTCCAGTGTAAAGGATTTGGTAATGGAGGCTGGGTTTCTCTCAACAGCCATCCACGTAAAAAAACTATTTTTGCCTTTGATACATCATACAATAATTTTAAGAATAAATTTTTCCGAGTCAAAACTCGGATGGGAGACCTACCCTTTTATATCTACCGGTTTGGAGTAGAAAAGTTTCCACTTTATTGGAGAGAAAAGCCAACATCCATATTAAGTGTAGAATACCGACATCTCCCCTTGGATGATCGAGAAATCATTGACTTTTTAGAAGATTGCCCCATACTGGATATTAATTCTTTCATCAAATTCGGGGATAATTTGGACAAGATAGCGAAATTGATGAGTAAGTTTGAAATTCACTTTTATTCTTTTTCAAGTTTATAGTTAATCTGACATTAACCATTTGTTTGACTTTTCAAAATCTATGGCACCTTGTATTTCCATTCGGCAGTTGCAGAAATTTGTTAAGAAGAAGGAGTTGTTTCCTCCGATCGATAATGTTGAGACTGCTGCTGATATTGACTTGACGAAGATCGGGATTCGAATTAATATCGAAGATTCCTCCGAAACCCATTCGGAGACTTTAATTGGTAAAAGGAATCGAGAAGAAGGTGAAACCGAGGTTGAAGTCACAAAATCGAAAGTTGTACCAACCCCTAAACGCCAAGCAATAGGTGAGGGTTCTTCCTCTAAAAATTGAGAAACTCAACTTGCCCTTAACGCACTGAATGGGTTCGATGTTGATGCAGCTGGCCCTTCTCTTTGGACGACCTCATTTCCCTACGAGTCTTTCGTGAAGATTCAAATCACTTTCCTAGGCGACAAGGAGAGGAAAGATAAAGTCAGTGGAATAGGTTTGTGCCAATGGACTGAAGTCCAATTACTTTGTGCGGTGAGCGTGATCAAATCGGTCGAGTACAAACTGGCAGACTTGAAGAGGAAGATATCATCTTTCAATAAGCTCTATAAGAAAAAACTTGAGAAAGCTCAAAAAACCCATTCAGGCGAAGTTCTTGAACTGAAAAAGGAAATTGAAGCCCTAAAACAAAAATCTTCCAGAGTTGAAGGTCTAGAGGCTTTGATAGAACTGTTAGAGAATGAAAAGAAAAAAGTAGAGGAAGACTTGGATAAAATAAAAAATGAAGCAGAGAATGCCGAGAGACTGAAAGCAGAATCCGACCGTGCTCTAAAGGAATCCTTGAAATCAAAAGACGACTTGAAGATCGAATTGGTAGGGCTAAAGGAAGAAGCAGCCGAGTAAAGAATTTCTGACTTTGAATATGGAATCGAGCAAGCTAAACTTTTGAATCCATATGGGATTTTTGACGACCGGCTAGGAGAACTCGGGCCCTTTAAAATCATATCTGATGGTCGAATTGTTGATCCTCCAGAAGAAGAAGAAGAAGAAGAAGAAGAAGAAGAAGAAGAAGAAGAAGAAGAAGAAGAAGAAGAAGAAGAAGAAGAAGAAGAAGAAGAAGAAGAAGAAGAAGAAGAAGAAGACGATTAAGGAGCATAAAGCTAAAGCATTTATTTTATTTTATATCTTTTTGTAACTGTTTTTCTCTGTAATGACCTTTGGTCGACTGTTGCATTTGCAACAACTTTATGAAAATTAATGACAATTTTTTAATTCGAAATTGACTAATTTGTAACGATTGATCCACAACCTATTAAGAAAAAATGATTCAGATCTTAAGAAAATGGTTAATCGAAATTAAGATTTTAATTAAAAATGGGTTTTAGATTTTTGAACCAATCAGCACATTGCTGGAATCGGCCGGAGCATCAGCCAACTTTGTAAGTTAATTAAAAAACAACTACCAAACCGACTAAAAAATGATTAACTGAATGAACTAGGTTCTGAATTAATCAGAAATTTCAGTCAGCATGATGTTGGCATCAGCTGGCGTGTGGCTGAAAGCCGAAGATTTATATCAGCATGTCACTGGAATCGGCCGGCGTGTGGCTGAAAGCCAGAGATTTACATTAGAATGTTGCTGGAATCGGGCAGCGTGTAGCCGAGAGCAATATACTTATAACTTTTGATTAAAACTAGTAACTTTTCATTTAGATAGAATATGGTCGGGATTAAGATGTGCCTCATTAAAACCTTCCAAGCAAAACCAAATGGAATAAAATCCTAGTAAGGAAAAACAGTACAACATTTTAATCCGTCTGTTTTACGAATAAAATAGAACAATGTAATAAGAACTTAAGCTAATATATAGAAGGCAACAAAAATCTTTAGCTAAAATATTTCCTCAAAGAACCCGAATTCCATGATCTGGGAAGAGCATTTCCCCTGTGATATTCAATCTTGTAAGCTCCTCCGCCGATAACTTTAATAACTCGTAAAGGTCCTTCCCAGTTAGCCGATAATTTTCCCTTGCCATGCGGTCGCCTAGAATCTTTAACTTTTCGCAATACAAAGTCCCCTTCCCGAAACTTTCTTGCTTTGACCGTCCTATTATATTTTCTTGCTGCTCTAACTTTGACCACTTCCTCCCGAATATAAACAATCTCCCTTTCTTCTTCCAACAAATCAAGGTCAGTCTTCCTCTGTTTGTCATTGAGTTCTTCACAAAAATTCATCCTCTTGAAGCTCGGCTCACCGACCTCGACTGAGATCATAGCATCAACTCCAAATATAAGTTGGAAAAGAGTTTCTTTAGTTGACGACTGCGACATGGTACGATACGCCCAAAGAACATTTGGTAGCTCCCTTGCCAAAGGCTTTTAGCACGTTCTAACCTTCTTTTGAGCCCGATCAAAATAATCTTATTCGCCACTTCTTGCAACACCTCGATGTAGGGCGTCACATTTACGACAAACTAAAATAAAAACATTCCCAAGTTATAAATCGTTTGATAATAAATACAACACTAGTTGTATAATTTTAGTTATGTATTCTAAGCAGATCAATAATCATCCAATACAAATCCAATCATTTTCTATTATTGTTTCAACGTTCGTCCTATGGCCATTTCTTCTTGCGGAAAACATTACTAAATAGAATAAAAACAGAACATGAAATAAAATTCATTATTACATACATACCATAATATCCATATGGTTTTGTTTTAAAAAAAATTAAATCATAAACTGTTGACACAAAAGAGTAGATAACAGACTTGCCCAAGTCCAACAGACTAAAAAAATCCAAAAAAAATACAGTACAAACATAACCAAAACAAAACAATCAAGCCAACCAGTAAGGATGATCCAACGGCTCGCCTCCTTTGTGCTGGTCTTCGGATTGTTGCTTCTCTCAGGGAAAATTAAGAGGTTGATCTTCTTCACTGTCTTTACCGTACAAAATAATAATAACACAGAAATACATACAAAGAGGTGAGACAATCTGTCATCATTACCATCAGGCAGTATAGAAAACGATAATACAAACAGATATATCATCATAACATGTTATCACAACATATGTAATATTTCACAGAATATATACAAAATAACAATATGCAGACTCATAATACGCATGTACACGACACAAACCTACTCCATGGAGCTAAACACAACCAATCAGAGGGAATGATCCCAGAAGAACCTACCTGTCAACTCGGTTGCCGCGGGCCATGTGCTACATAGTCAAATTCGTCGTGGCTCGCACAGTACATAGTCAAACTCATCGTGTACTACAAACATTCTACAAGACCGTCCCCAACAAAATCATGATTAAGAATAGTGCTTTGTCGAGATCATTAGTGTGTCATGTCTGGTACCACGGCTCAGAGGAGCTACCAACTATCCACATGTGGAATTTCCGCACACCAATGCCTTCAAGTTCAATAAATGAACAACACTACGCTTATCGCACCCAAACAGGAGTGTAATTCATCCTCTTTGGTATAACTCGTCAATGACACCAAAAACAGCATATACCTCAATGCATGGTGCAAGACTCAAAAATTCACATATATCATAATATTATCAAATCACATGGTCAAGTGCCATAACTCGGCAGTACCATTTTTCAATATAACCGGGTCCAACCCGACAACATACCACTGTTATTTTCAATCGCGTAAATATTTTACCGCATTTTCACAATCTCATGATTATTTTTCAACGTTTTCAAATAGCGTAGGTATTTTCCCACGTTTTCTCAATCACGTAAATATTTTTCAACATTTTCAAATAGCATAGGTATTTTCCTATATTTTTAAAATCATTTTCTAAATTGAGTAATATTTTTAAATCATTTTATCAATCGCGTAACATTTTTAAATCATTTATCAATCGCGTAATTTAAATATCATCATTTTTAATACACGTAAAGTATTTCTACTATTTTTCACTGTATAAAATATTTCTTGATGTTCTAAATTAATTTTTGAAACTTTCCGAAATTAAGAATCCTTTTTAATAAAATATTTAGAGCTCTAAATCAATTTTAAAATGTATTCTCCATTATCATAATAAAAATTACTAAATTGAGTTCTTGTTAAATAAATCTTTTAAAACTACCTTTAAGAAAATATTTTTTTTATCTAAACACCAATTCTTGACTTGTTGGCCCAAAATTAATTTATTTTCCATAACCAAATATATAATCATTTCTTATCTCATTTTCCTTTGTAAAAATATTTAATCCAATTATTTGTTACTTAATCCTCTAAAATCTATACTTGAAAAATAATTTTAGATTAAAAGTATATTGAATTGCATGTGACCGAAATTTACTATATCTTCAACAAATCAAGCATTTGCAAACACATACATCAAAATCAATCATACAATAAAGTAAAACCATAAACAATCAAGTAAATGAATCCTCATGGATTCTTCACCACACACAATCCATTTTCATACTACCAAAATAGTTGATGAGATTAAATCTCCCTCTTACCTCTTGAAGACTATCCTTCTTGAAAGCTTCCTTAGATAATTTTGTGTGGCTTCAAGAAAATACCTATCAAGCTTAAACAATTTACAAAATACAAAACTAAGCTTGAGAAAGAATAACCATGCATCAAACATGGCTTAGAAATTTAAAAATAAATTTAGAAATAGGAAACAAGAATTTTACCTAATAGGGTAGAAATTTCAACCTTGATTTCCAAGCTCAAGATGGTTGATTTTGAAGAAACTCACAACATGAAAGATGCTTGGAATGATGTTTAGCTTTAGGAAATGAGGTTGGATAAAATTATTGAAGAGTGGAAGTGTGATTTGGGAGTGGTGGCCGAATAGCTCAAGGAATGGAGAAAAGATGAAGTTCTTCTTTGTGTTCTTGTGTTCTTGAAAAAAGAGAATAAAGAGAATAGATATGAGTGATGAAAAATGAAGTGGAGAGTCCTCCTACACATCTTATAGTCGTGTGGGTGTTTGGAGGGGTGGGTGGAATGATTTGTGATAATTGCATGGTGGAGCACTCAAGGAGACAAGGTGGTGCATGCTAGCTCACTAAAGTGTATGATTAAGTGTGATGGAATCAAAATGATAGCCTAAAAATCATGTGCATTGCCTTGGAGTTACATGGAGTGAATGGATGGAAATTCATTGAATATTTGAGTGGGAGACAAGGTAGTTGAAGGATGACTAGACTCCAAGTGATCATGAAAGATAGAATGCATTATTATGCATTATTTGAAGAATCATTTGCCTTCTTTGAGAGACATGGCCGTGTGGCCTTGGTGGAATTTACCAACAAAAGAATTCCATTTCATGTTATAATGAAGTGCATGAGTTGTAGGTGGGTCAAAGTGTTTTACCACTTTGGTTTCTAAATTAAACATACTAGGTCCACTAACATGATTATAGAATCTAGGTAAATAGAAAACTTAATTACTAGGGCTAGGTAATTAGGTTTATGATTTCACCTATAGTAAATAGATTTATAACCTTAATCTAAGGTAAATAGATTTATGACTTTAACCTAGGGTGAATAAATTTTTTATAACTTTAACCCACATTAAATAAATTTATAACTTTATCCTAATGTAAATAGGTTTATAACTTTAACCTAAGGTGAATAGATTTATAATTTACTTAAGGTAAATAGATTTATGATTTTACCTATGTCTATTTCTCTACGTAGATTTTAACTGGTAGTTAATTTTGAATTGACAAAAATTACTACGGTAAAAACTAATTTTTTTTACTGTCTAAAATTTATTGCAGTAAAAATTAAATTTTACTGTGGTTCAATAATAACACGTATCTAGATAAATTTTCAAACAACAAAGATTTTTGAATACTGTTTCTGGTTTCGGGTTTAGTAAGATCCCCTGGCCCCACGTGAATAGTTCAAAAATTCATTTTGCCTGGAAAAATTATTATTTTCCTGACTTGGAGTAATTCATACAAAAAGATCAAAAATATTCACAGAACAGTTAAAATAAATTTACAGCACACAGAAATCACAAAACAGTACAATTTAGTCGTTATTGTAATTTATCAAAAATTGGGGTGTTACACTTCTGTCAGACCGTTGGTTTGTGGGTGCTCAACCGAAGTAAAAACTTGTTTAATTCCATTCTTCAAACAAAATTCTTAGAACTTTTTGTCAATAAACTGCGTTCCGTTGTCAAACACAATAATGAATGGTAATCCAAACCAACATATAATGTTCTTCCATACAAACCTTTTGACTTTCTCTGATGTTATGCTAGAGAGGGGCTCAACCTCAATCCATTTTGTAAAGTAATCTATCGCGACTACAATGAATTTTAACTGACCTGTTACAATTGGAAATGGTCCTAGCAGATCTATTCCCCATTTACAAAAAGGCCATAGGGTATCCAAGCTATGGAGCTCTTCTGGTGGTGCTTTATGAAAACTTGCAAATTTCTGACATTTCTCACATTTCTGGACATATTTTAAGCAATCATCTTTCATTATTGGCCAATATAGCCTAGCTCGCAAGACCTTTCCTGCCAAAGAACGACCTCTAATATGACTGCCGCACACACCTTCGTGGACTTCATCTATTACCGATAAAACCCAATTTTGTCCTATACATTTTAAAAGGGGTAAGGTAAACCCCCTTTTAAATAACTCTCCACCGATCAATGTGTAATAACTAGCCAATTTCCTGAGCTTTTTCATTTTTTTATCATCGGTCGGTAGCTTTCCATCCTGCAAAAATTTAATGATCGGCATCATCCAAGAACTCGGGTTATTGTTAATGACGAAAGATTCACTCACCTCGATGCTCGAGTTTTCTACCACCTCCTGAATAACTGATCGGTTGTTCCCTGCTCCTTTGGTGCTGGCTAACTTGGATAAAAGGTCAGCACGTGTGTTCTGATCTTTTGGAATATGTAATATCTTGAACTGTTCAAACTTCTTAATAGCTTCCTGCACCTTCAGTAAGTATTTGGTCAACTGAGGATCTTTAGTCTGAAATTCACCCCTAACTTGTCCAGCCATCAATTGAGAATTCGACTTAACTATCAGTAAGGTTGCTCCCATCTCAACAGCTAACAAAAGTCTAGCAAGGAGAGCTTTATATTCAGCTTGGTTATTACTTGCCCTGAAATTGAACCTCGGAGATTGCTCGATCAAAATCTCGTTCGGTCCTTCCAAAATGACTCCTGCTCCATTTCCCTTCACATTCGATGCCCCATCAACAAAAAGATACCATAGATCACTGTTTGAATCTTGTGAATAAGGTGAAGATAACTCCACTCAAAAATCAGACAAAATTTGTGATTTGATCGATCCTCTGGGCTAATATTGAATATTAAATTCAAAAAGCTCCACCGACCAAGAGATCATACGTCCGACCTACTCTAGTTTTTTGAGTACCTGTTTGATTGGCTGATCAGTCTTGACGACTATCTGATGACTTTGGAAATAGTGACAGAGTCGCCTTGCTGTCACGACAAGCGCAAGAGCTATTTTCTCGATCTTCTGGTATCTCGTTTCTGGTCCTTTTAGAACTCGACTGACAAAGTAGATCGGTCTCTGGTCCTTTCTATTCTCTCTAACCAAAACCGAAGTTAAAGCTTTATCAGAGACAGATAAATAAAGAAAAAGTATGTCACCTTGTTCTGGCCTGGTCAAGATCGGCGGTATGGTCAGAAAATGCTTCAAGTCCCTTAAAGCTTTTTCACACTCCTCAGTCCATCGAAAATTGTATCGTTTCTTCAAGCATTGGAAAAATGGAAGAGCCCTATCAACGGATTTTGATAGGAATCTTGACAGAGCAGTAATTCTTCCTATAAGCCTCTGAACATCCTTGATCGACGCAGGACTTCTCATCTCCATTATAGCCCCACACTTATCTATATTAGCCTCAATTCCTCTAGTGGAAAGGAGGAATATGAGGAATTTTCCAGCATGAACTCCAAATACACACTTCTTTGGATTCAACTTCATATTGTACTTCCGTAATTGGGCGAAAATTTCAGTAAGATCGGAACAGTGGTTTGCATTGTTCGGGGTCTTTGCTACCATATCGTCAACATACACCTTAATATTCCTACTGATCTGATTTTGAAAAATTTTGTTCATTAATCTTTTATAAGTCGCCCTGACATGTTTTAGGTCGAACGCCATAACTCGGTAATAGTAGTTTCCAAACTCAGTGATAAAAGTTATTTTTTTTTTCATCATCTGGATGCATTCAGATTTGATTGTATCCCGAATAAGCATCCATAAAGCTTAGAAATTGATATCCCAAAGCTCCATCAACTAATCGATCTATCTTAGGGAGGGGATAAGAGTCCATCGGACAGGCCTTGTTAAGATCAGTAAAATCCGTACACATCCTCCACTTTCTTGACAATTTTTTAACCATAACTACGTTGGACAACCAAGTAGTGTATTCTACTTCTCAAATAAAACCCGCCTCCAACAACTTTTTTGTTTCTTCAGTTGCAGCCTTCTGCCTTTCAGCCCTGAGTTTCCTTTTTTTTTTAGCAATAGGCTTTACTTTTTGACTCAAAAATAGTTTATGGGTAATTACTTCCGGATCAAATCCTGGCAAATCTGTTGTGGCCCATGCAAATAAGTCAGAATTCTTTATCAACAATTCCTCCAGTTTACGTTTAATATCAGTCGGTAGATGAGCTCCGATATGTGTCACTTGTTGAGGCTTTGGACCTAAGGGGATAGACTACACTTCTTCAACTGGTTGAGGTTGGTCCTACTCATCGCTCCTCGGATCTAACTCGGCCATATTAACATGTATTGGTTTACTGAATGGTTGAATTCGATCTGCTAACTCCTTCGGCCTCGACTTCAAACTTTCATTATAGCAAATTCTTACTTCTTTTTTATCTGCATGGACCACACCGACCTCATTTTTGGAAATGGAAAACTTCATTATCAAATGTGGCGTTGACACTACTACTCCAAGCAAATTTAAAGAAGGTCTTCCAAGGATAACATTATAAGGAGTATGGGAATCAATAACTAAATATTTAATAGGGATAGTTTTCAGGAAAGTATCTGTTCCAAAGGTCGTTCGAAGTCCAATATAATCTTTCACACTTACTTGTTCTCCAGAGAAACCAATCAAACATCAGCTGAATGGGCTCAACTCATCTTCTAGTATTTGCAATCTACGGAGAGTTGATAAGTAAAGTATATCTGCCGAGCTTCCTTGATCGACCAAAACCCTCCTTATTTGAAAATTTCCAGCAATGATGGAAATTACCATCGGATCGTCCATATTCTCATCAAGGCCAGAAAAGTCTTTGTTGGAGAATGAAATAATCGGTCTTTCTTCATGTTGCATTATTTGAGGTGGGAAAATATGAGTTACCGATATAATAGCTCGGAGATGCCTTTTCTAAGATGAACTTGAGCTTCATCCTCCAGTAAATCCTCCGGCTATAGAATCAATCACGCCTCTAATCATATGATCCAGAGAACCAGTAACAACACCAATGGCTTTGCCCTTTTCACCAGGACTCAGGTTCCTCGGTCTAGCTTGACTGCTTTCTTTTGCTTCTTTGCTCCTGCTTCTACGTCGGTAGACATATTTTCCGAGGTGACCTTCTCTAATGAGTTGTTCGATTTTATCCTTTAACGTTATGCATTCCTCAGAAGAATATCCATATATTTTATGAAATTCACACCTCTTACTTTTATCAACATTAGCCCGAACTCTTTGTTTCCCTACATACCTTGGAGTTTGAATCAAACTGGTATTGTAGACTTCCTAAAAAATATGATCCCGTGAGTTGTTCAATGGGGTATATTTATCAAAAGCAGATCGGTACTTTCCGAACATCATCCTTGAATTCCGATTGAAACCATCATATCGATCATCAATCTGCATCGGTATGCCTCTTTGATTCGATTTTCCTCCATGCTGCTTATTTAGAATAGATCGGATAGAGATATGTGGATTACTCCTACCTCCTGTGGCCTCTGGCTCAGAAAAACGCTGCTCCATTTGTCTTCTTGCAAGAGTAATTTCTTCCATGTTTATACTCAGTAGACCTGTTCTACAAATCATCCAAATTCAAGGGCCGCTTTCTAGCCAAAGAATCCGCGAATGGTACTAGACGCAAATTGGCCATAATAGCATGCAAGGACACAACAAGGTTAAGATCTCTTATTTGAATTGCTTCTTCTCCAAATCTTCGCATGAATTCTTTGAGGGATTCATCTCGACCTTTGATAATCACATATTTTATTCATTAAGAAACCCTCATTATTAGTCATTTACACTCTTCATGTACTTAATTGACTGAATTTGATTATGTTTTGTAAGTTTGAACTCGAATCGGACTTAATTGATTTTTCAGCATTATTCGAGTCTTACACTGTTTCTGTATTTTGGCCATATCTTGAGTTCTAAATGTCTGATAATTATGAATTTTACCTTGTAGGAAAGATAAAAGAGAGCTCTACAACTTTGATGAAGAGCTCGAAGTCAAATTCAGACATCTAGTGGAGCTAATTGGGCATGGAAATCAGAATACGGGATTTGTGAACTGGAACCCGAACAGTGTGTAGTAACCAGAACATAATTCGAGTTTGGGTTTATAGAATGGGCTGAAAATTGGTGATCTGAAAGTTAAGACCCATATGTACAACTTTCATGACAAACACAAAACTTGATTCGGGCTCCTTGATGGAGATATTGGGTCTGAAAGTCAAAACAGAGGTGCTGAAACTGGTCCTGAGCAGTCTGTAGTAATTGGGTCATATCTTGGGCTGTAGGACGAATTTTTGGGTGCTTCCAGAGCCATTGGAAAGCTTAGACAATTTCCTAGAACTTTCATGAAGACCATTTGGCTCAAAAATGACGAAATCAATGAGTTCAGCAATGAATACTTTCGGAGACAAGGAAGCTCACCTACCAAGTTCACCTACCAAGCTCACCTACCAAGTTCACCTACCAAGCTCACCTACTAATTCCACCTACTAATCTCATCTACCCATCTACTACTACTCTGAATCCTCTATAAAAGGAAGCATGAGGAGAGCTCTAAACACAACATACACTTAGTGTTAGAAATAGCTTTTCATAGTTCTTGTATATTTTTCCTTCATTGTAATGGAGAGCTAAGTCACTTCTAGTCAATTCGGGACTCTTGAAGAGATTGTGGCTTGGATTCTTGAGACCTTGGTTATGTAATGTATTTGATTTATATTTGAATTCCTCTTCTCTTCTTCTTCTTCTTCTGTTCTCTTAATCTTGAATGCATGAATGGTAATTCTGTTTATGTTTGATCTGATTTGATCTTGGTTTAAGATTAAGTATTGTGATGAAATTTAGAACTGATTGATCTAAACTAATCACGTAATTGAAGAGGTTAGGTTACTGATTTGTGCCTAGGTTAATTGAATTCGGTGCTTAAATTGACATATATTTACATGAATGGTGCGATTGCAGATTTGTGTTTATCACTTGTCAATTGAATTTGACGATTGTCTAGTATGAATTCGGATCGATGCGAGATCTCGGTTAGATCCAAGTTAACCATTCAAATGTATTTCAGGTGTTTGTTGAAAGGTCTATGATTGAATCCACCCAATCTTGGATAGATTTTGAATTGATTTGTTCTTTTAATTGTTATTTCTCTTTAAATCCTCGTCATCGCGATCCTTGAACCATCAAAAACCCCCTTTTTCTAACTTTCACTTGATTTGATCAAATTGCATCTACGATCCTTGAGGAGACGATCCGGTGTTGTTCACTATACTACAAGTTTAGGTAATAACCCGGTTATAATTTTGATTGAGTTAGGCGCTCGTCAAAAATTTTGGCGCCTTCTTACGGGAACTCGTAGGTGTAATCTTTTCATTTTGAGTAACCTTACTAATTTTTGTTCTTTCTTACCTATTCTAACAGTTATTTTTCATTTACTAACATTGTTCATACCATACTAATATTTTTATCCTAGCTTTTGAATTTTTTCGATTTAGGAAAGACGGAAAAACGGTGATTACGGTAACTATTGCAATTTTCGAACTGCAACATGCCCAGAATGAGCTGAAACTTGGTCGGTTGAAGGAAAACAGCCTGATAAACAAGACTCACAGTAAACTGTGAGGTCACCCCTGGTTTTTCGAAATTCTATCATTTAGACCACTTTTTCAATTTTTTAATATTTTTTATTGCATTTTCTAGTTTCATTTTTATGTAGATTTTGTTCGTGTTGATTCCATAATTTTTAAAAATGTTTAGACATATTAACTAGATTTATTTTTGCATATTTTGAGTGTTGTTTAGTGTATTTTGCTTAGTTGCGCTTTTTGTGTTTTTGTGCTTTAGTTGATGCATGACTAGGTCCAATCCTGATATCTTGCTTGATCTTGATCCCGAGATTGATAGGACCTTGCATAGATTAATTAGAGCTCGTGTGATAAATTCCAGAGTTAATTTCGAACCTAATTTTGGGAGTGAACCCGATAACTTAAGTAATCCCGAAATCATGGTGATAACATGCATAATAGAACCCTTAAGGAACTTCTTCGCTTCGATGTATCTTACCAATCTTTGTGCATTCAATATCCTCGATCTTGATGCAGATTTTGAGTTAAAATCTGGTTTGATACATTTGTTACCAAAGTTTCATGGTCTTGCGGGTGAAGATCCTCATAAGCACCTGAAAGAGTTCCATGTTGTGTGTTCAACCATGAAGCCCACAAGGCATCTCGAGGAACACATCAAGTTAAGGGCATTTCCCTTCTCACTTGTCGATGCACCAAAGATTGGTTGTTTTATCTTTCACCAGGTTCGGTCGAAGTTGGAATGACATGAAGAGGTTGTTCCTGGAGAGATTCTTCCCTGCCTCGAGAGGCTGCGCAATTAGGAAGGATATATGTGGCATCGAGACGTATGTCCGGTGAGACTTTGCATGAATACCGGGAGAGATTCAAGAAGTTGTGTTCGAGTTGCCCTCATCACCAAATTAGTGACCAACTCTTGATTCAATACTTTTATGAGGCTTCTTGACGCCAAATGATAGAAGCATAATCGATGCCGCTCCTGGAGGAGCCTTAGTAGACAAAACTCCTACCTGCAAGAGATCTGATAGCAAACATGGCAGCCAATACCCAATCAGTTTGGCTCGCGGATCATCACCGCAACCAGAGGAGTTAATGAAATTCAAGCATCTCATATGGACCAACAAAGAATGGAACACAGACTAGATGAATTGACTTCTTTGGTAAGACAGATAGCAGTGGGTCAACAACCACCAATGCAGATGACTGCATCAGTGTGTGGAATTTGCTCTAATTCATCTCATCCTACTGATTCATGCCCTACACTTCAGGAAGATGGTTCCGCTTTTCCAGATCAATGTGTTCTTTTCAGTGCACTGGTGTTTTTCCTGGTAGACCCCAATATCAGCAACAACAGCAACAATCTAGATATGATCCATTTTCTAGCACTTATAATCCTGGTTGGCGAGACCATCCCAATTTGAGATATGGGAATTCTAGCCAAGAAGAAACCACCAAGAACAACGGCCCCACCAAAGAAGAACAACAATTTAGATACCAAGTCTGCAGGTCCAAGCAACAAATACCAACAAATACCCCCGCATTCAGACAACAAAGAACTGTTCAAGATATCATGTCAATCCACTCCCGGTGAGCCATCATTGGAAGACCGGATGAAACAAATGGCCACAAATAACATTCAGTTCAAGCAGAACGTCGGTGCCAACATTCGAGAATTTACAAACTCAAATTGGGCGGTACGGCAACCACCGTGAGCGAGCTAAAGAGTCAAGGTTATAGCCAATTGCCTTCACAAACAAATCAACAATCCAAGAGGCAACGTAAGTGCAATTACCTTGAGAAGTGGCAAAGAAGTTGATGTTCCAACCTTACAAAGAATCGAAATTGACCAAAAACGGCAAGAAATGGATAATTCGGTCCAAATCATGCCATGAAGAAAATTGCAGAGAATTCAGATGTTGCCATTCCATTACCTTTTCCAAATAGGATCACACAATCCAAGAGAACAATGCAAGCGAGAAATGGAAAAAGAAGTCATGGAGACATTCAGGAAAGTGGAAATCAATATTCCCTCCTAGATGCAATCAAGCAAATTCCAAAATATGCTAAATTTCTCAAGGAGTTGTGCACTCATAAGAGAAGGTTGAAAGGGGATGAGAAGATCAGCATGGGTAGAAATGTTTACTGCAATGATTCTCGCAAGCATGCCACGTAAATGCAAAGATCCTGGAACTTTCACAATTTCTTGCACAATTGGCAACTCTAGATTTGAGCATGCAATGCTAGATTTGGGTGCTTCGATCAATGTCATGCCCATGTCGGTGTATAAGTGTTTAAACATCGGTACTTTGCAACCCACCGGTATCGTGATTCGGTTGGCGAATAGAGCCACCGCTCATCCCGCAGTGTGGCTTTGGAAGATGTGTTAGTTCGGGTGAATGAGTTGATTTTTCCGTGCAGATTTCTACATTCGGACATGGAAGATGAGTCTCCAACAAACCATGCTCCATTGATTCTAGGCGAGACCATTCTCAAGACCCAAGACCAAGATAGACGTGCATGCCGGCACCCTTTCTATGGAGTTTGGCGACGATTTGGTACAATTTAACATTTTTGATGCCATGAGACACCCCAGAGGAGCATTCTGCATTTTCCATGTTGATATGATTGAGATCTTTGGTTGATGATGTCTATCTATACCGATTTATATCTGAATTCCACGATATTGTTGACTATCTTGGTTCTGTTTCTTGTGATACATGTGCCACTTGTGATGTTGAACCATGTGCTTTGCATGTGCTTGAGATTTATTCTGTTATGAGTAATGATACAACATACGGCCGATGATGCAACAATTGAGAATGAGAGTCAGTACCATGTTGAAATTAATGTTCTTTGAGTTAGCTGTTTCAGATCACTTGTTACCTTCCATTGTACAACCTCCATCCTTGGAGTTGAAGACTTTACCAGACCATCTTAAATATGCATATTTGGGAGATGGTGAGACACTTCCGGTGATCATTGCTAAAAACCTACAACCTGATCAAGAAGAAAAATTACTGCAGATTTTGAGGCAGAATAAGCAAGCCATCGGATGGACTCTTGCAGATATTCCTGGTATTAGTCCCTCCACATGCATGCATAAGATTTTATTGGAAGAAGGGATCAAACCAGTTAGATGATGCCCCAAAGGAGACTAAATCCCCGATTCTAGATGTGGTGAAGAAGGAAGTTACAAAGCTACTTCAAGTCGGCATTATTTATCCCATATCCGGCCGGTCAATGGGTGAGCCCCGTGCAAGTGGTTCCCAAGAAATGCGGGGTCACAGTGGTTGCGAATCGAACAATGAGCTTGTGCCCACACGAGTTCAAAACGGTTGGCGAGTTTGCATTGATTATAGGCGCTCAACCAGGCTACGAAAGGATTGCCATTCATTGATCGATGTTGGAGCGGTTAGGCGGCAAGTCACATTATTGTTTCCTGGATGGATATTCGGCTATTTTCAGATTCATATAGCCCCTGAAGACCAAGAGAAGACTACTTTCACTTGTCCATTTGGCACATTTGCATACAGGAGGATGCCCTTTGGTCTATGCAATGCTCCGTGCACCTTTCGAGAGGTGTATGGTAAGTATCTTTTCTCGATTTTTTAGAAAATTGCATGGACGTATTCATGGATGATTTTACTGTCTATGGATCTTCCTTTGATGCATGTTTAGATAGTCCGCTCAGGTCTTGCATAGATGCATTAAGACTAACCTCGTTCTAAATTTTGAGAAATGTCATTTCATGGTAGAACAAGGTATAGTCTTAGGGCATGTGATATCTCGTGAGGGTATTGAGGTAGATCCTGCAAAAATAGATGTTATTTCATGCCTATCTTACCCACATGCGTGCGTGCGGGAGATTCGTTCTTTCCTTGGTCATGCGCAGGTTTCTATCGGCGGTTCATAAAGGATTTCAGCAAAATTGCACTTCCGCTATCCAACTTATTGCAAAAAGATGTGGAGTTTCACTTTGACAAGAAGTGCCAGGATGCCTTCAATCAATTGAAGCAGGCATTGACCAATACACCTATCATCCAACCGCCGGATTGGACACTTCCATTGAGCTGATGTGTGATGCCTCTAATTATGCATTGGGAGTCGTTCTTGCACAAAGGGTCGGTAAAGTATCTCATGTCATTTCCTATGCTTCGAGAACTTTAGATCCTGCACAAATCAACTACACCACAACTGAAAAGGAACTTTTAGCAATTGTTTTTGCTTTAGATAAATTTCGATCATATTTGCTTGGTTCCAGAGTGGTTGTGTTTTCAGATCATGCAGCATTGAAGTTTCTCCTAAAAAAGCCCAATGCCAAGCCCCGGTTGATTAGGTGGATGTTGCTCCTCCAGGAGTTTGATATTGAGATCCGTGACAAGAGTGGAGCGGAGAATTTGGTGGCTGATCACTTGAGTCGAATTGAAAGGGAGGCAGATGTTTTTCCCATCCATGATGTTTTCCCTGATGAGCAGCTTTTCAAGCTGCAAGGCAACATCCCTTGGTTTGCTGATTTGATTAATTTCTTGGTTGCTAAAGCAATACCTGCACATTTCACTAAGGCTAAGATTGATAAATTGAAAAGTGAGTCAAAGTATTATGTGTGGGATGATCCTTACTTATGGAGATTTTGCATGACCAAGTAATTATGAGGTGTGTGCCTCGATGATGAATTCCATTCCATACTTAGCTTTTGTCATAAACTTGCATGTGGCGGCCACTTCGGTCCTCAACGGACTGCTAGAAAAGTTTTAGACTCGGATTATATTGGCCCACTCTATTTCATGATGCATATATGTTTTGCAAATCTTGTGATCAATGCCGAGAACAGGAATACTTCTCGTAGGAATGAAATGCCCCGTAAACCCTTATTATTCTCGTGAGATTTTTGATGTTTGGGGTATTGACTTTATGGGTCCTTTTCCGTATCATTTGGTTTTGTTTACATTCCGTCATTGTGGATTATGTATCTAAATGGGTGGAGGCTAAGGCCACTCTGACCGATGATTCTAAAATTGTTGTGGATTTTATTAGATCACATTTTCCGTAGGTTTGGAGTCCCGAGATCCATCATTAGTGATCAAGGTTCACATTTTTGCAATCGAAGCATGGAGGCTTTGATGAAGAAGTATGGAGTCCAACACAAGGTTTCTACACCTTACCACCCCCCAAACCAATGGGCAAGCCGAGGTCTCCAACAGAGAAATTAAGCGTATACTCCGTAGAAGACGTTCAACCTAACAGAAAGGACTGGAGCAAGAGGCTTGAGGATGCTTTATGGGCTTACCGGACCGCTTATAAGACACCAATCGGGATGTCTCCGTATCGGATTATTTTTGAAAAGCACTGCACACCTACCGGTGGAAATTGAGCATCGAGCATTCGGGCGGTGAAAAGGTGCAACTTGGACCTAGATCAAGCAGTGTTTGAGAGGAAGCTGCACCTGCGGCAATTGGAGGAGATCCGCTTGGAGGCATATGAAAGTTCCAAACTTTATAAGGAGAAGACCAAAGCCTTCCATGATAAGTTGATTCGAGGAAAACATTTGAGATTGGTCAAAAAGTTCTCCTCTATAACTCCCGCCTCCGACTCATGCCCGGTAAATTAAGGTCTAGATGGGATGGACCATTTATTGTTACTAATGTTTTTCCTTTCCGGTGTCGTTCGATTAAAAGTGAGGTCACCGCCAAAGCTTTCATCGTAAATGGACACCGCCTCAAACAAGATCATGAACTTCCAGAGAATGCGAAGTGGAGGTGATGAACCTTCTCCATCCGCATTATATGAAAAAAAAAAAAAAAAAAAAAAAAAAAAAAAAAAAAAAAAAAAAAAAAAACAGTGTGTGCTGACAATGAGGTAGGTAGAGTCGCTCGAGAAGCATGTGGAGGTCATTTCTTTCTTCAACGACAACAACTGCGAAAATCTTGCAAGATGGATTTTATTGGCCTACTTTATTAAAGGTCTGTTACACCTTTTGCAAAAGCTGCGGAAATTGGTCAAAAGTTCGCTTTGAGATTATCATCCGCACCTACTCCTTGGAAAATTGAGATCTAGGTGGCGCGGTTCTTTTGTTGTCGACACGCGTATTCTCTCAAAGATCGATACCGAGGATCCTAGGAATGGTAATGCGCTTAAGGTTAATGGACAAAGACTCAATCATTCCTGGAAAACCAAGTTCTTGAGTTCTTTGCGCGTCGCTTGTTAAGTGGCGGATACGGACTCTGTGACTCTTGAGTCGGTTTATTCTTCGCTTTCCCAAAATAACCGAACCCTTCTTCTCCTTCAAAATGGATGTCATTCTTTCAAACCCGAGAAAACATTTTCCTTCTCTTCCTCAAAATGCTCGAGAAAAATCTACAAAGTTCGATGTGAGAGATTGAGAATGTTAATGCACAAGGGTATGCCGTAAGATGTACTATTTGGATAATTGAAGCAAAGGTCCGATTAGCAGTGAGTCCTCAATTTCATTTGAATCATATATGCCCTGGTCTTGGAAGAAGTTCATATTCTAAAAGGAGAAGAGCAAAAAGGTTACAAGTCTGTCACAAATGTGGACGATGGAACCGTAACAAGCGATGTCGTACTAAGGGGATGGTTTCCGCAAATGAGAAGATAAAATTTTCTTCATTAAGAATGGATCGAGTAAGGAGTCATTAGATGATATCTTATTGACTCTTCGAGACGCATTCTTGTGGATTGGTGCATCGAGAAATTCTTAAATTGTGGAATCTCTTCAAGGATGAACAACAACGCTATCTTGGGAATCGACTCTAAAAGACCTCTGTTTGCCAATTTATAAGAAAATTGGATGGGACGCTTATCCTCGACTCATAGAAGACGTTTAAGCCGATTCTTGGACGTTAAACAGCAGAGAGGAGATGTGAGCCATATCCACAAACAATCTGTACATATCTTCTTCTTCTTCTTCTTCTTCTTCTTCATGGCATTTTACAAAAAAAAAAAAATGAAAAAAAATGAAAAAAAAAAAAATGAAAAAAAAAAAAAAAAAAAAAATGTATACTTCTTAGGGTTGGCTTTGGTAACACAAACCGTGAATGGGAAATGCATGCATCCCGATCCAGCCTTCTTAATTGAAAAACAAAGAAGGTAGATTGTATCCACATGTGAGGCAAACAATCGTATTATGGCCACTTGTCCCTTTTGGGAGCCCTATGTTTATTTGGTCTTGAATGGGTCGAATATTGGTCAACAATGCTTTGGCACAAAGCCGAAAGAGCAGACTACCTCCATCCCAATCTTACGTAAGTATACACTCATCTTTCATCAAGTTTTTTTAACAATTTCAAAAAAAAAAAAAAAAAAAAAAAAAAAAAGGGACGTGATGTCTCATCGCACTCATGACGCGTTAAAGATAAAGATACGCCATGGAGACGTACATACAGTATGTCATCATTTTCTATTTCTTTTATCTTTGTATCATTTTGTTGTATTTTGATTTTTGTACAGAGACGATCCTTTGAGCAGTGGTCCTTCGTGGGTTTCTAGACTTCTTTACCTTGATGGTTTTCTTGAAGTCAAAAAAAAAAAAAAAAAAAAAGATTCTCGTGTCTCTTAATTTCAACCTTTTTCGACAACCGCCAACCTACCCTCATAGGTGCAATTATTCCCTTTCCATTCTTTTCTATTTAAACACTCCATTTTCTCCATTTTCCTTCAAACTCGAAACACTCAAAGGGAGGAAGAGTATAGAATGGGCCTTCTATTCGTAACCTCAAAAATGTCTGTGTTTTTGTGGGTCGAGTTATGGGAAGGGATTAGAGTTTGTAAACGCAGCTAGCACTCTTGGTCGATCACTTGCTGCGAGGAATATTCATCTTGTATATGGGGAGGTTGTCGTGGGTTAATGGGGGCAGTATCACTTGCTGCCTTTGTAAGAGACAAGTCAGGTTCTAGGTATCATTCCTGAAACTTTAGCTCAACAGAACATCACTGGAAAGACAATTGGGGAGGAACTTAAGGTATCATCAATGCATGAACGCATGAAGATAATGCTTGAACACTCTGATGCATTCATTGCCTTACCAGGTGGTTTTGGTACTTTGGAAGAAATTTTTCAAATTGTCTCTTGGTCGAACCGAACATCCACCATAAACCCATTGGTTTGTTGAATGTTAATAATTTCTTTGATCTTTGTTATTTTTTCTTGACAAAGTCGTGGAACGTAAATTTATCACTCCTTCGGCAAGACAACTTCTTATCTCGCCTCCACTATTGATGAGCTCATTGATAAATTAGAAGCTTTTGAGTATGTACTGATCGTATTAGCTCGATAGATTGGTCAACAGGAATGGCAAATAAGGAAGTAACAAGAAACAAGAGCCCGATCTGAAACTTTCTTTAATGGGTTTGATTTAAAAAAAAAAAAAAAAATTTTGTTGTTTTGTTTAGTATGATATGATTGTCATGGACTTATTAAACCAATTAGTGATGGCAGAGTAAGGAGTAATTTTACTCTTGAGACGATCTTAATCGGTGGCAAGAGTAAGGAGTTTTTTAGGTAGTAATTAATTAGTATTGAATTGTGGAAGTACTAACGTTTTCTTGTTTGATTTCTTTTCAGGGTCTGATGCGGTACTGACAGTGTGTTTCTTTTCTGCTTAGCGTTGATTCACTTCTTATCAGGTTGTGTTGCTCTTTTCTATCTCTTTCTTTCACATTGAGGACAATGTTTATATTAAGTGTGGGGAGAGATTTTAGCATGTTTGTTTCTTTTCAAAAAAAAAAAAAAAAATTCAAAAAAAAAAAAAAAAAGGTTCATTGCATGATTGAATAATTTTTCTCCCTTCTTGAACCTGATATGCTTGGTGATGGATGATTGAATTGATGAATTGAGTTTGATGAATGCATACCTTGTGAGATTTTGAGCCTAATGGATGGATTCAACATTTATGCCATTCTCTTCTTTCTTGTGTGATTTTCACTCATGTTAATGACCACTCTAGAACTTGCTTTGATTCTTTTTGAGGCTACATTTCACTTGCATGCATGAACATGATTGAGGCCCTCTTTCTTAGCTAGTTTAACCAAATAGCCAACTTTGTTTTCAATATGATATCAAGCACTCTTTTGACCTCTTGAAAATTCTCTAATTCCTGCCAACCTCAGATATTTTCCTTTGCTTAACCCCTTTGAGCTTATTTGACCATTCCTTGTTTCTAGCTCATTATGTGCCTTAAATGAAAAATCGTGTTCTTACTGTACCTTAGGGAATAAAAGAACATTAGCCTGGTTAATGGATGAGTTTTTGAACAAGTGTGGGGGTGTGTGTACAAAATGGTTGTTAAAAAAAAAAAAAAAAAAAAAGAAAAGAAAGAGTGCCTAAAAAAAAAAAAAAAAAAAAAAAAAGAAAAAAAGAAAAATGTATGTATATAGTTATGTTCATATATATAAAAAAAAAAAGAGAGAAAAGGATGGGGAAATGAATATGTAAAGGGATATACATTAGAGTTGAGATGAACTTTTACGTCGTTATTTGAACTCAATCTCTCATTTGCTTTTATTCTCTTTGGTATTTATCTTCTCATATCCATTTTATCCTCTTCGTTACCTTGACCTCACTACAACCTTGAATAAAGTCCTCATGATTTGTGTGTGCATGTGTTTTGAGTAGTGGAGAAGTAGAAGATAAGCAAGCTTATGGTAGTACAATTTTCATGGGTTGAATTGAGTGAAATACCTACCTTTTAAACACTGAGAGATTGAGAGGGAATATTGTGAAGATCCATCATTCTTAATTCATTCTTTTCAACGGAAGTTTCCTTGCATTTTGGTTTGAGATGTGAAGAAATGTTACTTCATTTATGCTTTGATCCCTTGAATTTCTTGTTGCTCTTCTTGCTTCATTGAGTCCTTTAGAGTTTTTAACTTTTAAGTTTGTGTGTTTGTCTTTGTCTTCTAACTTTAGTTTTATATGTTTTGCCCAAGAGTGCAAAAAGCTAAGTGTGGGGAATTTGATAATCACATATTTTATTCATTAAGAAACCCTCATTATTAGTCATTTACACTCTTCATGTACTTAATTGATCTGAATTTGATTATGTTTTGTAAGTTTGAACTCGAATCGACTTAATTGATTTTTCAAAGCATTATTCGAGTCTTACACTATTTCTGTATTTTGGCCATATCTTGAGTTCTAAATGTCTGATAATTATGAATTTTACCTTGTAGGAAAGATAAAAGAGAGCTCTACAACTTTGATGAAGAGCTCAAGTCAAATTCAGACATCTAGTGGAGCTAATTGGGCATGGAAATCAGAATACGGGATTTGTGAACTGGAACCCGAACAGTGTGTAGTAACCAGAACATAATTCGAGTTTGGGTTTATAGAATGGGCTGAAAATTGGTGATCTGAAAGTTAAGACCCATATGTACAACTTTCATGACAAACACAAAACTTGATTCGGGCTCCTTGATGGAGATATTGGGTCTGAAAGTCAAAACAGAGGTGCTGAAACTGGTCCTGAGCAGTCTGTAGTAATTGGGTCATATCTTGGGCTGTAGGACGAATTTTTGGGTGCTTCCAGAGCCATTGGAAAGCTTAGACAATTTCCTAGAACTTTCATGAAGACCATTTGGCTCAAAAATGACGAAATCAATGAGTTCAGCAATGAATACTTTAGGAGACAAGGAAGCTCACCTACCAAGTTCACCTACCAAGCTCACCTACCAAGCTCACCTACCAAGTTCACCTACCAAGCTCACCTACTAATTCCACCTACTAATCTCATCTACCCATCTACTACTACTCTGAATCCTCTATAAAAGGAAGCATGAGGAGAGCTCTAAACACAACATACACTTAGTGTTAGAAATAGCTTTTCATAGTTCTTATATATTTTTCCTTCATTGTAATGGAGAGCTAAGTCACTTCTAGTCAATTCGGGACTTGAAGAGATTGTGGCTTGGATTCTTGAGACCTTGGTTATGTAATGTATTTGATTTATATTTGAATTCCTCTTCTTCTTCTTCTTCTCGTTCTCTTAATCTTGAATGCATGAATGGTAATTCGTTTATGTTTGATCCGATTTGATCTTGGTTTAAGATTAAGTATGTGATGAAATTTAGAACTGATTGATCTAAACTAATCACGTAATTGAAGAGGTTAGGTTACTGATTTGTGCCTAGGTTAATTGAATTCGGTGCTTAAATTGACATATATTTACATGAATGGTGCGATGCAGATTTGTGTTTATCACTTGTCAATTGAATTTCGGACGATTATCTAGTATGAATTTCGGATCGATGCACGAGAGATCTCGGTTAAATCCAAGTTAACCATTCAAATGTATTTCGGTGTTTGTTGAAAGGTCATGATTGAATCCACCCAATCTTGGATAGATTTGAATTGACTGTTCTTTTAATTGTTATTTCTCTTTAAATCCTGTCATTGCGATCCTTGAACCATCAAAAACCCCCCTTTTTCTAACTTTCACTTGATTTGATCAAATTGCATCTACGATCCTTGAGGAGACGATCCGGTGTTGTTCACTATACTACAAGTTTAGGTAATAACTTCGGTTATAATTTTGACTGAGTTCGGCGCTCGTCAACCTTGCCTCAAATTGATAAGACTCCCTGAAGTCTTCTGATGTGTCATGCTAGTATAGAAATGGTTAAGAAATTTAAACGACAATTCAGAAAAATAGTAAATAGAACCTGCTTCAAGGCTTAAGAACCAAAGTAGTGCCGATTTCTTTAACGTACTCGGAAAGGCTCTGCATTTGATTGGGTCAGACCCGCCATTCAAAAGCATCATAGAGTTGAACATCGTGAGATGCTCTTGCGGGTCAGTCGTCTCATCATAAAGTTCCATTGTTGGATGTCAGAAACCATCGGGAAGAGGAATCGACATTATGAAATTAGAAAATGGATGATCAGCAACAAGCAAGTAACTCGTATGTCGTCAGACTTCTTGGTCGGTCACCCTTGGTTGACTCTGCTATCGACGAAATTCTCCATTTGGAATGTCTTCTTCAGTTTCCTTTTCCACCTCCCTTTTCGGTTCAGTCCTATGCTGATCCCTGCTAGACATTTGATCAAATCGGTCAATTCGGCTGTTAATATCTCTGATGGCTTGCATAAGCATTTCCAATGGATTGGATTGAGAGCTTCCAACGTTTGTTCCATTAGGAATATGGTTTTCATTGGTAGCCATAACTAATCGGAATGATGATTGATTGCAGTTGGTTAATTATGGAGTAGGAAAGTTTTACCTGACCTCACGGTGAGCGCCAGATGTTCCGAATACTGACCGGAACCTAGATTAGCTAGAAAAGATCTGGTTTAATGTGTGATTGTTATTATTTGCAAAAAAACCCAACATGTTTTGACTAAATGACACTTGTTCAATATCCATGCCTATTTTGTTTCTACCATATATGGCTATATAACTAGGCTTGGCTCATGATGTGTACGGTGTTGCGCAACTCGATCTGGTTAATTGCAGGCTTGGAGCTTGGCTTAGAGCCTACACTGCCGTATTTGAGCCCGCTACTAGTCGGAGAGAAGCTCCTAATTGGTGCCAATTTTGCATCCGCCGGGATTGGCATTCTCAATGATACGGGAATTCAGTTTGTAAGTTTAACTAGTTGTTAATTTAATTTAATTAAGAATCCAGCTGCAGGAGCTTTTGTATGTTGAAGTAACATTGTGTATTTTAGAGTGCATAAATTGATTTCTTCATAACGGAAGTACATAAAATCAATTCATGGTAATAAGATTCTAAAAGTTGGTAGTAACATATATATACGATTGCTTTGGCAGTTGCACATCATCCACATCCACAAGCAACTCAAGCTATTCCAAGATTACCAGCAAAGGTTGAGTGCATGCATTGGTGCGGAGGGAGCCCGGAGACTAGTAAACAGAGCACTCGTCCTCATCACTTTGAGGCAACGATTTTGTCAACAATTACTACTTGGTGCCCTATTCAGTAAGATCTCGCCAATTTTCTCTCCCAGACTACGTGCGCTATCTCATATCTGAGTACCGCAAAGTCCTGAGGGTATTATCTTCCCAACCCAATAATTACTATCTTTGAAGCATGCCCTTTGATAATTATCTCTTATACATCTCAATTCCCAAAACTTGCTATAGCCTAGAGATGGACGAAGGATGAAACATGGTACAAAATGCCAATATGTTTTATTTAATTTGAGTGGTAAAATGCCTCGTCCAGCACAGAAGAATGGAACGAAATTGCCAATTCTTCCTTTTGGTCGGTAACACTGTACAGATTGAAATGTACATGCAGCTAAAAAGAGCGTCAAAATCTTCCAACATTATATCACGCATATGTAATTAAGTATGAATTTGTTAGATCATGTCGAGTCAGTGCAGTGGTCGGATATAACCTCACGGCCTTAATTTCCTATATATGCAACTACCTGTACTACCTTTTGCAGTGTGGTGGGCCATTCAATATTTCTAAACTCATCGAATCTCCAGACTATGTAAGACCTATTCCTCTACTTGCACTGACATAGCAAGTTGGATTTTTTCAGAGTTCAGAGCAGCTCGATCTGCACTCTCTACTCTGCATATATCCTTTTAAGTTTCTCTTCATATAGCCAAATACATGGCTAACTCTGTGGTTTTCGCGTCTTACATGGTTTTAGGTCTTGTCATGGTACGAGCAAGCTGTTTGACAGGGGCAGAGGCAGCCCGTGCTTTCTTTGTGTTTGGGGATTCGCTTGTGGATAAAGGCAACAACAACTACTTGGCAACTACAGCTCGTGCAGACACTCCTCCTTACGGCATTGATTACTGATAATCATATATTTTATTTATTAAAAAACCCTTATGTTTAGTCATTTACACTCTTCATATTCTTAATTGATTGAGTTTAGTATGATTTTGTGAGTTTGAGCTCAAATTGGTCCCTAATGAATATTTTGGCATTATGAGATTTGACATCTGTTTTTGTATTTTGGCCATAACTTGAGTTCCTGATATCTGATAATCATGAATTTTACCTTGTAGGAAAGCTAAGAGGAAGCTCTACAACTTTGATGAAGAGCTCGAAGTCCAGAACAGATGTCTAATGGACCTAAGTTTACATGGAAGTCAGAATACGGGTTCTGTCACTAGAATCCGAACGGTGTGCACTCATAAAATCATATCTCAAGCTGTAATAATGGAGATGGGCTGAAATTTGGATAGTTGATAGTCAAGATCCAAATAAACAACTTTCATGAAGAACACTTTTTGAAAAAATGAAGTCTAATGGGTCAGTTTGAGCCTGCAAGTCGGAACAGAGGTGCTGAAGTTGGGTTTGAGTGACCTACGGTATTTGGGCCATATCTTGGGCTGTAGGAAGCCAAATTAGACGATCCAGATATGCATGTTATAGCCAAGACAAAGATCTACAACTTTCATGAAGAGTACTTTTCGTGGATCTGAAGTCTAGTTAGTCGTTTTTGGCTTCCAAGTCAGACACGAAATTTTCGTCCTCAACCACCCACTCATCCATCCACTAACCCACTAATCCACTCACTCCCACTCATCCACTAATCCACCCACTCATCCACTCATCTACTAATCCAACCACTCAACCACTCCACCCACTCATCTACTAATCCACCCACTCATCCATCCACTCACCCATTCATCTCCATAATTTCTCACTCACCAAAAGTCCTTTGGCATTTTCCACTCAACCAACCCACTTAACCATTCCACTCACTCTTCCACTAAACCAATCCACTAAACCAACCCACTCAACCATTCCACTCAAACACTCCACTCACTCACCCACTCATCCACTCACTCCCCTTTGTCATTTTGTTACCCTAGACTTCTATAAAAGGCACCATTGGTTATCATTTCTTTCATGTATTCTACTTCATTTCTCTCATAGTTTCTTCTTGTTTCTTCATAGTTTCTCATAGTTTTTGTATATTTTGATGCTCCTCTTCATGGTAATGGAGGGCTAAGCTACTTTGGGTCAATTTAGAACTCTTGAAAAGTTGTGGTTTGGATTCTTGAGACCTTGGTTATGTATTGTATTTGATTTGTAATTGAATTCCTCATTTCTTCTTCTTTTTCTTCTTCTTGATCTTGAATGCATGAATGGTGATTCTATTTATGTTGATCTAATTGATCTTGGTTTAGGATTGAGATTTGTGATGAAACTTAGAACTGATTGATCTAAATTAATCACAGAATTGAAAAGGTTAGGTTACTGATTTGTGCCTAAGTTAATTGAATTCGGCACTTGAAATTAACATATATCTTCATGAATGGTGCGATTGCGGATTTGTGTTTATCACTTGTTAATTGAATTCTAGACGATCGTCTAGTATGAATTCTGGATTTGATGCAGAGATTTCGGTTAGATCCAAATTAACAATTCAATTGCGCTTCAAGTGTTCTATGAAGGGTCTATGATTGAATCCACCCAATCTTGGATAGGTTTCTAAATTGACTGCTCTTTAATTGTTATTTTTTCGTTTAATAAAAACTCACTACTATATGTCTCACCACTAATCCACCCACTCATCCATCCACTCACTCATTCATCTCCATAATTTTCCACTCACCAAAAGTCCGTTAGCATTTTCCACTCAACCAACCCACTTAACCATTCCACTCACTCATCCACTAAACCAACCCATTCTAATAGAAATTCAGCACACAACTCATCATGAGTTTCCTCAACTAAATCTGCAGGTAAATCAATATGACAATTAGAATGCAGGGAGTTGGGAATTGTTTGGGAAGAAAGTTGGTCTGACTCTTGACTTCTCAGTTCATTAATAGTGGTTGTCATCTGCTCAATTTGGGTTGTTAAATCCTGAATAGTGGCAGTGAAATTCTGCTGGAACTCAATTTGGGTTGTTAAATCCTGAATAGTGGCAGTGAAATTATGTTGGAACTCAATTTGGGTTTTCATCAAGTCCTCCCATGAAGGCTCAAGTTTTGTGGTTGATGGACTTGTTATCTGCTGGAATGGTCTGCTCATATTGAAATGATTGTTCTTTGTAGTGATGCCGTATTGCCATATCCCAGATCCAGGATAGTATTCTACTAGGGTTGTATGAGTTGAAGAAGGGTCATAACTTTGTTTCTTCTTGTTGGAACTATGGTTCATCGAAAAATAACCATTTCTTTGCAACAAATTGATCTGGAAAAACAGAACTACCATACTGAAGTGTAGGGCATGCATATGTGGGGTGAGATGAACAAAAACAAATGTTACACACAAGTGTAGCTTCCTGCACAGGTGATTGTTGTCTCACTACTATATGTCTTACGAAAGAAGTCAACTCCTCAAGTTTTGACTCCATTATGCATGGTCCATTGTTAGAAAAGTTAATAAAAAGTAAAAGTTAGTAAAAACACTTCAAATGAAAAGATTACACTTACTAATCCTCGGCAACGGCGCCAAACTTTGACGAGCGCCAAACTCAGTCAAAATTATAACCGAAGTTATTACCTAAACTTGTAGTATAGTGAACAACATCGGATCGTCTCCTCAAGGATCTTAAATGCAATTTAATCAAATCAAGTGAAAGTTAGCAAAAAGGAGGGTTTGACAGTTTAAGATCGCACTTAACAAAATTAAAGGAAGAAATAACAATTAAATAGCAGTCAATTTAGAAACCTATCCAAGATTGGGTAGATTCAATCATAGACCCTTCATAGAACACTTGAAGCGCAATTGAATTGTTAATTTGGATCTAACCGAGATCTCTGCATCAAATCCAGAATTCATACTAGACGATCGTCTAGAATTCAATTAACAAGTGATAAACACAAATCCGCAATCGCACCATTCATGAAGATATATGTTAATTTCAAGTACCGAATTCAATTAACTTAGGCACAAATCAGTAACCTAACCTTTTCAATTCTATGATTAATTTAGATCAATCAGTTCTAAGTTTCATCACAAATCTCAATCTTCATTTATGTGATTAGTTTAGATCAATTAGTTCTAAGTTTCATCACAAATCTCAATCTTAAACCAAGATCAATCAGATCAACATAAATAGAATCATCATTCATGCATTCAAGATCAAGAAGAAGAAAAAGAAGAAGAAAGGAGGAATTCAATTACAAATCAAATACAATACATAACCAAGGTCTCAAGAATCCAAACCACAATCTCTTCAAGAGTTCTAAATTGACCCAAAGTAGCTTAGCCCTCCATTACCATGAAGGGGAGCATCAAAATATACAAAAACTATGAGAAACTATGAAGAAACAAGAAGAAACTATGAGAGAAATAAAAAAGAATACATCTTATTCATGATAACCAATGGTTCCTTTTATAGAAGTCTAGGGTAACAAAATGACAAAGGGAAGTGGGTGAGTGAGTGGAGTGTTTGAGTGGGTTGGTTTAGTGGATTGGTTTAGTGGATGAGTGAGTGGAATGGTTAAGTGGGTTGGTTGAGTGGAAAATGCCAAAGGACTTTTGGTGAGTGGGAAATTATAGAGATGAATGGGTGAGTGGATGGATGAGTGGGTGGATTAGTGGATGAGTGGGTGGAGTGGTTGAGTGGTTGGATTAGTAGATGAGTGGATGAGTGGGTGGATTAGTGGATGAGTGGGTGAGTGGATGAGTGGATTAGTGGATGGATGAGTGGGTGGTTGAGGACGAAAATTTCGTGTCTGACTTGGAAGCCAAAAACGACCAACTAGACTTTAGATCCACGAAAAGTACTCTTCATGAATGTTGTAGATCTTTGTCTTGGCTATAACATGCATATCTGGATCGTCCAATTTGGCTTCCTACAGCCCAAGATATGGCCCAAATACCGCAGGTCACTCAAACCCAACTTCAGCACCTCTGTTCCGACTTGCAGGCTCAAACTGACCCATTAGACTTCATTTTTTCAAAAAGTGTTCTTCATGAAAGTTGTTTATTTGGATCTTGACTATCAACTATCCAAATTTCAGCCCATCTCCATTATTACAGCTTGAGATATGATTTTATGAGTGCACACCGTTCGGATTCTAGTGACAGAACCCGTATTCTGACTTCCATGTAAACTTAAGTCCATTAGACATCTGTTCTGGACTTCGAGCTCTACATCAAAGTTGTAGAGCTTCCTCTTAGCTTTCCTACAAGGTAAAATTCATGATTATCAGATATCAGGAACTCAAGTTATGGCCAAAATACAGAAACAGTGTCAAATCTCAATAATGCTGAAAATATTCAATTAGGACCAATTTGAGCTCAAACTCACAAAATCATACCAAACTCAATCAATTAAGAATATGGAGAGTGTAAATGAATAAACATAAGGGTTTCTTAATGAATAAAATATATGATTATCAAATTCCCCCACACTTAGCTTTTTGCACTCCTGGGCAAGACTCAAGACCAAAATAAGGACATAAGAGATTAACAAAAATTTTAAATTCCAACGACATTCAAGAACCCAAAATTTTACAATCAAGAAGAACAACCAAAGGTTCAAGGGATCAAAACATTCATGAGTTAACAATTCTCCACATCTCAAACCAACAAGCAAGGTATCTTCAACATGAATCGAGAATGATAGATCTTCACAAGATCCCCTCTCAATCTCTCAAGTGTTTAAAAGGTAGGTATTTCACTCAATTCAACCCATGAAAATTGCACTACCATAAGCTTGTTTATATTCTACTACTCCACTACTCAAAACACATGCACACACAAATCATGAGGACTTTATTCAAGATTGTAGTGAGGTCATGGTAACAGGAGAGGATAAAATAGATATGAGAAGATAAATACCAAAGAGAATAAAAGCAAATGAGAGCTGAGTTCAAATAGCAAGCATAAAAGTTCATCCCAACTCTAGTGTATATCCCTTTACATATTCATTTCCCAATCCTTTTCTTTTTTTTAAACACTTGGTTTTTTTTCTTTTCTTTTTATATATATGAACATAACTATATACATACATTTTTTTTTCTTTTTGGGCACTCTTTTCTTTTTCAACAACCATTTTGTACACACACCCCACACTTGTTCAAAAACTCATCCATTAACTAAGCTAATGTTCTTTTATTCCCTAAGGTAAAGTAAGAACACGATTTCTCATTTAAGGCACATAATGAGCTAGAAACAAGGAATGGTCAAATAAGCTCAAAGGGGTTAAGCAAAGGAAAATATACAAGGTTGGCAGGAATCAGAGAATTTTCAAGAAGTCAAAAGAGTGCTTGATATCATATTGAAAACAAGGTTGGCTATTTGGTTAAACTAGCTAATTAAGAAAGAGGGCCTCAATCATGTTTATGCATGCAAGTGAAATGTAGCCTCAAAAAGAATCAAAGCAAGTTCTAGAGTGGTCATTAACATGAGTGAAAATCACACAAGAAAGAAGAGAATGGCACAAATGTTGAATCCATCCATTAGGCTTAAAATCTCACAAGGTATGCATCCATCAAACTCAATTCATCAATTCAATCATCCATCACCAAGCATATCAATTCAAGAAGGGAGAAAAGTTATTCAATCATGCAATGAACCCTTTTTTTTTGTTTTGATTTTTTTTTTGATTTTTTTTTAACAAACCAAAAGAAAAGAAACATGCTAAAATTTCTCCCCCACACTTAATATAACATTGCCCTCAATGTGAAAGAGAGATATAGAAAAGAGCAACACAACCTGATAAGAAGTGAATCAACGCTAAGCAGAAAAGAAGCACACTGTCAGTTACGCATCAGACCTCTGCCATTCAAAGTGAAGTATGTTTTTATCTTCTCAGATTGCGAAAATCATCCCCAAAGATCTTGAAAACAAATCTAGTTGGGTTGCCTCCCAATAAGCGCTTGTTTAACGTCGTTAGCTCGACGTTGGGACACTTCTTAGTGATCTTTATAATGTGGATGGTAAAAGCCCATCACTTTCACTTCCACATTTTTCGGCTTGAGATGGTGTCCATTGGTCTTATTAAGTGAGGTTGGTGAAAAGACTCCACCAGGATCCCATTGGTTGAAACGTGATGACCAAGTTATGGTTGACACAACATGATAGCTTTCACTAGGGTCCCATTGGTTGAAGTGTAATGACCAAGTTAAGCTTGCAGCATGAGGGCTCCCATTGGGGTCCCGTTGGTCTTTCTTAATTTCCTTGACTTCACCAATGGCATGCAACACGTGTAATTTGGCAATTCTGCTTTCATTGATTATATTGGACCATGGCCCAAAAACAAAATCCACTTCAGTAGTTACTGTCATATGTTGTCTTTCCTCCTTCTTTGAAAACTCCTCAATGGCCTTCAACTCCACCTCCCTATGTGTTTGGATTCTCGCAATCGCATTGTTGATAGACCCTTCAATATCATTAGATCTTTGCGTAAACAGAATCATCACTTTCAAATATGCAGAAATCTCAAAGACACATAACACATTTTATATCACCGTCACAATCAAGTACATGAGTTGCAATTGATAGAATCATTAAAATCAATAAAATCAGGAAATTCAAAGACACAACTCATCATGAGTTTCCTCAACTAAATCTCTGAGATAAATCAATATGACAATTAGAATGCAGGGAGTTGGGAATTGTTTGGGAAGAGAGTTGGTCTGACTCTTGACTTCTCAGTTCATTAATAGTGGTTGTCATCTGCTCAATTTGGGTTGTTAAATCCTGAATAGTGGCAGTGAAATTCTGCTGGAACTCAATTTGGGTTTTCATCAAGGTCTCCCATGAAGGCTCAAGTTTTGTGGTTGATGGACTTGTTATCTGCTAGAATGGCTGCTCATATTGAAATGATTGTTGCTGTAGTGATGCCGTATTGCCATATCCCAGATCCAGATAGTATTCCCAGCTAGGGTTGTATGTGTTGAAGAAGGGGTCATAACTCTGTTCTTCTTCTTTGAACTGTGGTTCATCGGGAAAATAACCATTTCTTTGCAACAAATTGATCTGAAAAAACAGAACTACCATACTGAAGTGCAGGGCATGCATATGTGGGGTGAGATGAATAAAAACAAATGTTACACATAAGTGTAGCTTCCTGCACAGGTAATTGTTGTCTCACTACTATATGTCTTACCAAAGAAGTCAATGACTAAGAGTTGGGATTAAAATTTTGGCGCTGAAGTTGGAGTTCCATTTTGACCAGAAATGGTGCGATTGCGGTCAGGTTTCAGGTAATCTTTGGTAAGACATATAGTAGTGAGTTTTTTATTAATATTAATACTTTCACTTGAATTAATAAAAAACAATATTATATCTCAGGTTTCAGGTAATCGTCAAAATTTTGGCGCTGTTGCCGGGGATTAGTAAGTATAATCTTTTCATTTGAAGTGTTTTTACTAACTTTTGCTTTTTATTAATTTTTCTAACATTTTTAACCATTGTCTAGTGTATTTTGCTTATTTATTTGTTTTTGTGTGATGCATGACTAGGTCTGAGCCTGATAACTTGGTTGACTTTGATCCTGAGATTGATAGAACCTTGCATAGGTTGATTAGAGCTCGTAGGCTAAGTGCAAGAATTGCTTCGAATTTGATCTTAATATTGAGAGTGAACTTGAGATCTTGAATAATTCTCGAAACTATGGTCGATAACATGCAAAATAGAACTCTTAAGGAACTGTCTTGCTCCCGATATAACTAACCGTCTTTGTGTATTCAATACCCAGATCTTGATGCTTTGATTTTGTGTTAAAATCTGGATTGATACATTTGTTGCCCAAGTTTCACGGTTTTGCGGTGAGGATCCCCATAAGCATCTAAAGGAGTTCCATGTGGTTTGTTCAACCATGAAACCACATGGGATCTCGAAGAGCACATCAAGCCGAGGGCATTTCCTTTCTCACTTGCCGATACTGACCAAGGATTGGTTATTTTATCTTTCACCAGGTTCAAGTAACAAGTTGGACCGACATGAAGCGGTTGTTCTTAGAGAAATTTTTTCCCGCCTCTAGAGGCTTTGCCATTAGAAAAGATATATGTGGCATAAGACAAATGACAGGAGAGACCTTGCATGAATATTGGGAAAGATTCAAGAAGTCGTGCTCGAGCCGTCCCCACCACCAAATCACCGATCAACTCTTAATTCAATATTTCTATGAAGGCTTCTTTGCCAAATGACGAAGCATGGTGGATCTTTGCCTCTCCGGAGGAGCCTTAGTAGACAAGACCCCTGCAGCAGCGAGAGATTTGATAGCAAACATGGCAGCTAACACCCAACAATTTGGCACATGAATTATTACCTCAACCAGAGGAGTCAATGAAATTCAATCGTCTCATGTAGACCAACAGAGAATGGAACACAAACTTGATGAATTGACTTCTTTGGTGAGGCGGTTAGCTGATGGGACAACAAGCACCAATGCAGATGGTGCAACTGTGTGTGGCATTTGCTCTTGTTCATCTCATCCTACCGATGCATGACCTACACTTCAGGATGGTGGTTCTATTTTTCCGAACAATACATTGCGGCGGTGGTATTTTTCTGGTAGACCCCAATATCGCAATCACAGAAGAGAAAGCCCAGATATGATCCATTTTCTAATACCTATAACCTGGTGCTGGAGGGACCATCCCAACCTGAGATATGGAAATTCTGGTCAACAACAACAGCCCTACCAACAGCAGCAACCACAGTTTAGATACCAAGCTACAGGCCCTAGCAACAAGTACCAACCACCTGCATTTAGGCAAGCACAACCTGCGCCGCCACCCATACAGCAGCCCCTCCAGCTACCTGTTCCAGCAGCCACTCCAGCTGAGCCACCTTTCGAAGACTTGATGAAACAGTTTCAGCAGAATGTCAATGCCACCATCCAGAATTTACAAACTCAAATTGGGCAGATGGCAACCACTCTGAGTGAGCTGAAAAGTCAAGGGTCGAACCAATTGCCTTCACAAACAGTCAACAACCCAAGAGGCAATGTAAGTGCCATTAGCTTGAGAAGTGGCAGAGAAGTTGACGGTCCTACTCCACCACAACCTGAACTACAAGTGCAAAGAACGGAAGGTGACCGAGAAACGAAGAAAGTGGATAGCTCGGTCAAAAATCTATGACACGAGAAGAAATGTGCGAGAGAATTCAAATATGGCCATTCCACTACCTTTTCCAAACAGAGTCACACGGCCCAAGCATCTGCTGCGCAAACAGAAATAGAAAGAGAAGTCATGGACACATTCAGGAAGGTGGAAATCAATATTCCCCTCCTTGATGCAATCAAGCGAGATTCCCAAGTATGCCAAATTCCTCAAAGAGTTGTGTACTCACAAGAGAAGACTTAAAGTACTGAGAAAATAAGCATGGGCAGAAATGTTTCTGCAATGATTCTACCAAGCATGCCACAAAAATGCAAAAATCCTGGAACTTTCACAATTCCTTGCACGATAGGTAACTCTAAATTTGAACATGCAATGCTAGATTTGGGTGCTTCGATTAATGTCATGCCTATGTCAATTTATCAGTCCTTGAACATTGGCACTTTGCAACCTACTGGTATAGTGATTCAATTGGCAAATAGGACCACTGCTTATCCTGCAGGAGTACTAGAAGATGTGTTAGTTCGGGTGAATGAATTAATTTTTTCAGCGGACTTCTATGTCTTGGACATGGAAGATGAGTCTTTAGCAAACCATGCTCCATTAATTCTAGGCAGACCGTTCCTCAAGACCGCCAAGACCAAGATAGATGTGCATGCTGACACCCTTTCTATGGAGTTTGGCGATGATTTGGTACAGTTTAACATTTTTGATGCCATGAGACATCCCCTAGAGGAGCATTCTGTTTTTCATATTGATGTGATTGAGATCTTTGGTTGATGATGTTTATGCTGATTTATATCTTTGAATTCCCTGATATTGCTGACTTTCTAGATTCTGTTTCTTGTGATACATGTGTTGCTTGTGATGTTGAGTCATGTGCTGCATGTGCTGAAATTTATGCTGGTATGAGTGATGATGCAACTGCTGACTTAAATGATACCGCATGTGAAAATAGAAGTCAGAACTGTGCTGAATTTAATGTTGCTGAATTAGTTGTTTCAAATAGCTTGCTACCTTCCATTGTACAGCCCCAATCCTTAGAGTTGAAGACATTGCCAGACCATCTTAAATATGCATATTTAGGAGATGGTGAGAAGCTGTCAGTGATTGTTGCTAAGAATCTGCAACCTGAACAAGAAGAAAAATTGCTGCAGGTTTTGAGGTAGAATAAGCAAGTCATCGGATGGACACTTGCAGATATTCCTGGTATTAGTCCCTCCACATGCATGCATAGGATTTTATTGGAAGAGGATACGAAACCAGTAAGGCAACCCCAAAGGAGACTGAACCCCTTGATTCTAGATGTGGTGAAGAAGGAAGTGACCAAGCTACTTCAAGCTGGCATTATTTATCCCATATCAGACAGTAAATGGGTGAGCCCCGTGCAGGTTGTTCCCAAGAAATCTGGGGTCACAGTAGTTGAGAATGAGAATAATGAACTTCTACCCACAAGAGTTCAGAACAGTTGGCGGGTTTGCATTGATTATAGGCGGCTTAACCAGGCTACCAGAAAAAATCATTTTCCGCTAGAAGTCAATGACTAAGAGTTAGGATTAAAAATGTTGTCTCTAAAAGACCCGCATTTTCTCTTTAATTTTATATTATTCCAGTCATGTTATTTTGGTTTTACATTTTACTCATTTGTTTTGTGAGTTTTCAGGTTCTGTTGCAGCTTTGATTCTTACGCATCTTTTCTGCTTGCCATTATCTCGGCCCTCATCTGGTTGTGTTGCTCTTTTCTTTCCGTTTTATTTATCACTTTCACATTGAGGACAATGTCTATATTAAGTGTGGGGGAGAGATTTTAGCATGTTTCTTTTTTTTGTTAAAAAAAATTTTAAAAAAGGGGTTCATTGCATGATTGAATAACTTTTCTCCCTTCTTGAACTGATATGCTTGGAGATGAATGATTGAACTAATGAATTGAGTTTGATGGATGCATACCTTGTGAGGTGTTGAGCCTAATGGATGGATTCAACATTTATGTCATTCTCTTCTTTCTTGTGTGATTTTCACTCATGTTAATGACCACTCTAGAACTTGCTTTGATTCTTTTTGAGACTACATTTCACTTGCATGCATGAACATGATTGAGGCCCTCTTTCTTAATTAGCTAGTTTAACCAAATAGCTAACCTTGTTTTCAATATGATATCAAGCACTCTTTTGACTTCTTGAAAATTCTCTGATTCCTGCCAACCTTGTATATTTTCCTTTACTTAACCCCTTTGAGCTTATTTGACCATTCCTTGTTTCTAGCTCATTATGTGCCTTAAATGAGAAATCGTGTTCTTACTTTACCTTAGGGAAAAAAAGAATATTAGCTTGGTTAATGGATGAGTTTTTGAACAAGTATGGGGGTGTGTGTACAAAATGGTTGTTGAAAAAGAAAAGAGTGCCCAAAAAGAAAAAAAAAAATGTATGTATATAGTTATGTTCATATATATATATATATATATATATATATATATATATATATATATATATATATATATATATATATAAAAAAAAAAAAAGAAAAAAAGAAAAGGATTGGGAAATAAATATGTAAAGGGATATACATTAGAGTTGGGATGAACTTTTATACTTGTTATTTGAACTCAGCTCTCATTTGCTTTTATTCTCTTTGGTATTTATCTTCTCATATCCATTTTATCCTCTCCTGTTACCTTGACCTCACTACAACCTTGAATAAAGTCCTCATGATTTGTGTGTGCATGTGTTTTGAGTAGTGGAGAAGTAAAAGATAAGCAAGCTTATGGTAGTGCAATTTTTATGGGTTGAATTAAGTGAAATACCTACCTTTTAAACACTTGAGAGATTGAGAGGGAATCTTATGAAGATCTATCATTCTCGATTCATGTTGAAGATACCTTGCTTGTTGGTTTGAGATGTGGAGAATTGTTAACTCATGAATGTTTTGATCCCTTGAACCTTTGGTTGTTCTTCTTGATTGTAAAATTTTGGGCTCTTGAATGTCGTTGGAATTTAAATTTTTATTAATCTCTTATGTCCTTGTTTTGGTCTTGAGTTTTGCTCAGGAGTGCAAAAAGTTAAGTGTGGGAGAATTTGATAATCACATATTTTATTCATTAAGAAACCCTTATGTTTAGTCATTTACACTCTCCATATTCTTAATTGATTGAGTTTGGTATGATTTTGTGAGTTTGAGCTCAAATTGGTCCTAATTGAATATTTTCAGCATTATTGAGATTTGACACTGTTTCTGTATTTTGACCATAACTTGAGTTCCTGATATCTGATAATCATGAATTTTACCTTGTAGGAAAGCTAAGAGGAAGCTCTACAACTTTGATGAAGAGCTCGAAGTCCAGAACAGATGTCTAATGGACCTAAGTTTACATGGAAGTCAGAATACGGGTTCTGTCACTAGAATCCAAACGGTGTGCACTCATAAAATCATATCTCAAGCTGTAATAATGGAGATGGGCTGAAATTTGGATAGTTGATAGTCAAGATCCAAATAAACAACTTTCATGAAGAACACATTTTGAAAAAATGAAGTCTAATGGGTCAGTTTGAGCCTGCAAGTCGGAACAGAGGTGCTGAAGTTGGGTTTGAGTGACCTGCGGTATTTGGGCCATATCTTAGGCTGTAGGAAGCCAAATTGGACGATCCAGATATGCATGTTATAGCCAAGACAAAGATCTACAACTTTCATGAAGAGTACTTTTCGTGGATCTGAAGTCTAGTTAGTCGTTTTTGGCTTCCAAGTCAGACACGAAATTTTCGTCCTCAACCACCCACTCATCCATCCACTAATCCACTAATCCACTCATCCACTCACCCACTCATCCACTAATCCACCCACTCATCCACTCATCTACTAATCCAACCACTCCACCCACTCATCCACTAATCCACCCACTCATCCATCCACTCACCCATTCATCTCCATAATTTCCCACTCACCAAAAGTCCTTTGGCATTTTCCACTCAACCAACCCACTTAACCATTCCACTCACTCATCCACTAAACCAATCCACTAAACCAACCCACTCAAACACTCCACTCACTCACCCACTCATCCACCCACTTCCCTTTGTCATTTTGTTACCCTAGACTTCTATAAAAGGCACCATTGGTTATCATGAACAAGAAGTATTCTCCTTCATTTCTCTCATAGTTTCTTCTTGTTTCTTCATAGTTTCTCATAGTTTTTGTATATTTTGATGCTCCCCTTCATGGTAATGGAGGGCTAAGCTACTTTGGGTCAATTTAGAACTCTTGAAGAGATTGTGGTTTGGATTCTTGAGACCTTGGTTATGTATTGTATTTGATTTGTAATTGAATTCCTCCTTTCTTCTTCTTTTTCTTCTTCTTGATCTTGAATGCATGAATGGTGATTCTATTTATGTTGATCTGATTGATCTTGGTTTAAGATTGAGATTTGTGATGAAACTTAGAACTGATTGATCTAAACTAATCACATAAATGAAGATGAGATTTGTGATGAAACTTAGAACTGATTGATCTAAATTAATCACAGAATTGAAAAGGTTAGGTTACTGATTTATGCCTAAGTTAATTGAATTCGGTACTTGAAATTAACATATATCTTCATGAATGGTGCGATTGTGGATTTGTGTTTATCACTTGTTAATTGAATTCTAGACGATCGTCTAGTATGAATTCTGGATTTGATGCAGAGATCTCGGTTAGATCCAAATTAACAATTCAATTGCGCTTCAAGTGTTCTATGAAGGGTCTATGATTGAATCCACCCAATCTTGGATAGGTTTCTAAATTGACTGCTCTTTAATTGTTATTTCTTCCTTTAATTTTGTTAAGTGTGATCTTAAACTGTCAAACCCCCCTTTTTGTTAACTTTTACTTGATTTGATTAAATTGCATTTACGATCCTTGAGGAGACGATCCGGTGTTGTTCACTATACTACAAGTTTAGGTAATAACTTCGGTTATAATTTTGACTGAGTTCGGCGCTCGTCAATTACCCAACTCGCAGACCCACTGGCCGTTTCTCTAATGGCTATAACATTCCTGACTTCATCAGTTGGGTTAACTTCTCTTCTCTTTTAATTTATCTCCCGCATAAAGCTCTGCGCTTTTGTGTGTTATAATAACTAATAATGCGGTTTGTTAACTAATCGTTATCATTTATATATGTGATTTTGCAGGTCAAGAACTTGGGGCAGAACCCACGTTGCCTTATTTCAGTCCCGAGCTCAACGGGCAAAGATTGCTTGTTGGTGCCAACTTTGCTTCTGCTGGCATTGGAATTCTCAATGACACTGGAATCCAATTTGTAGGTGAAATTGGAGAATTTTTTTGTCTAGATTAACTTCTAACTTGGATCCACTGAAATAGTAAATTATTGAAAAAATCATTTAATTATTACTAAAAAAATGTTATGTTTAGTAATATATTAATAATGTGTTGATTATTTATTAGTTTAGAACATCAAATTTGAATGTATTAAGTTTATACAAGAATCTCTTCTAAAATTATGAAGTGCATTATAATTTGGTTTTATACTTTTATTATCCATACTACATAGGACACGGCGCCATTTGGTTGCGCACATAATATTGATGGATTATGTATTATATATGTTGTCTCAATTGCAGGTAAACATCGTCAGAATATACAGACAGCTAGAGTACTTCCATGAATACCAGCGGAGGGTGAGTGCTCTTATTGGAGCTGAGCGGACTAAGCGCTTAGTGAATGGAGCATTAGTCCTCATCACTCTTGGAGGCAACGATTTTGTGAATAACTGTTACTTGGTGCCTTTCTCTGCAAGATCCCGCCAGTATCCTTTACCAGATTATGTCAAGTATTTGATCTGTGAGTATAAGAAGATTTTAAGGGTAAATTAGTCACTTACTAATTCTATCCTTATCTTCATTAATTTTCTTTTTCAGGTCTTTTTCCTTACACATGGTCGATCACTTTCCTGGACAAATTATATAACATGCACATGTAATTGTACTAATAGTATCAAAATTCATACGTGTTAAGGTTTCACATCGATTAAATATATAAACAAAATATCACTTATAATAATTTAGAGAATCCTAATATTGAAAAATAAAATAAAAATAAATTGAACAATTTTCCTCTCATGAATTAACTTTTAGGATAAAATTAGATTTAATTATTTTAACATTCTATCACAACCTATCACAAACTTCATGTAATAATAACACGTGACGAGTGAAGTGCTTGTATTGGAAACTTTGCTTTTTTTCTCACATAATTTTATAATTTAGTATATCCTTAAGTTCCACATCGATCAAAGATCAGAGCAAAAAAATAGTGAGCATTTATAAAATTAGAAGGTGAGTATTAATTTATAACAAAGACTACTCGGCCTTGAATAGGCCCATTAACTTATTTCAAGGCTTTGGTCTGTTAACTTATGTAAAGACACGTTGACATATTTAAAGGTCGGTTTATTAGCTTATGTAAATGTATATTAGCCTATTTAAAGATAAGTTTGTTAGTCTATATAAAGACTTATTGACATATTTAAAGGTACGCTTGTTAATCCATTTAAATGTTTTATTGCAAAGTAGGCCTAAGCTGTCAGGTCAAGCTAGGCTTTAAAAAAGGTTAAATCTTAAAAATCAGTTTATTACAGGTTCACATGTCAGACTCAGGCCTTATAATTGAGATATAGGTCAGGTATGTTTAAGGCAAAGTCTAGTTTGATCTGCCTTGTTTTCACCCCTAGTTACAAGGGATGAATTTATTTAGCTTATTATGGATTTGAAAGTGTGTGGTTTATATTACCATGAATATTTTTAATGCAATTTGATTCATATTTATATCAGTAATTTTATACAATTAATTATTTTGATTCTGCATCGTTATTAGAATTAAAAATTAAATATGCAGTAATTTTTTTATAAAAAAATCATAAGATGAACAAGAAAGTCAAAAATGTTGTTTACAACAATCAAATAGCGGTGGTTTCTAACCTATGTAATTTTTTGGTAAACAAAATTAGGCAAATAGATAGTGAAAGTTAAAAATCGTCGCAAATTGAAAAAAAAATGCCTCAAATTGTTTGAAAAATAGATTCATACAAATAGATAGTGGAGGCTAAAAATCGCTACAAATTGAAAAAAAATACCGCAAATTATGGGGGTTTTAAACCGTCGCAAATTAATCACTGTAGTGGGGGTCGTTGAAAAATCACCAAAACATAAATGCAGTGTTTTTTAAAACCGTCGTAATTTAATTTGTGGAGGTTAAAAACCGCTGCAAATTATTAAAAAAAAAACTACTGCAATTTAGCACATTTTTTGTAATGTTCTTTACCAACCTTTCTACTCTTTCTTTGGAAATGTGACCCAAATGTTTATACCACAAGTAAGCAAAACGATCATTCACTAAACTATATTTAGTGTCAACATTATGATGCAAGGTAATAAGAGTTTCATCATATAAATTATCAAGATTCAATTTATATAAACAATCATAAAGTATATCAGAACCAATTATATAAGTATGTTTATACAAACTAAAGCATTCATTGTCAAACCTAAAAGAGTATCTAACAACATCAAGTTTAGACAAAAAAATTAAATTTCTAGGAATACTAGGTACATAAAAAGTTTCAAATAAATCTAAATGATGTCTAGTGTCTAGATTAAACAGTAAATTCCGACACCTTCCACTGGAACCTTCACTCTATTCCTATGAAGATGAACTTCTCATTTGAGCTTATGGTTTGGATTGTAAGGAATCTCTGCATCGTATTAGAAACATGAGTTGTACATCCAGAATCAATCTACTAAGTATTATAGGAAATGTCAGTTAAATTTGATTTGAAACATACTTAAGCATTGAGCTTACCATTCTTTTCGAACCAAGCCTTACGCCTTGGATAATCCTTTTGGAAGTGTACATATTTTCCACAGAAATTGCATATATTATTGTTTGACTCTTTCTTCTAGATTTTGACAAATGACTTATCAATCTTTAATGCTCATTTTCCCTTTCATATTTCTTTTCAGCTTTCTTTCTAACTCCTTGATGGTTCACATAATGGATAGATTAATTTCCTTGATTCTTAATTATAGTTTCCTTACGAACTAACATACTATGCAATTCATGCACATTTCATTTATCTTTCATGATATTATAATTCATTTGAAATTGACCATACTCTAGCGATAATGAGTTCAGAATGAACTATACAAGGAAATTCTTATTCATTTTCATTCCCAATGACTTAAATCAAGCTACAATGTTTGTCATTTCAATGACATGCTTATATATAGTATGAGAAGCATCAAATTTCATGGTGGTTAAAGTACTTATTAATGTCTCAATAAGAGACTTGTCAATAGTTTGAGAGTGTCCTTCCACAAAACTCATGAATTCTTTAACACTTTTAGTTTTAAGAAGAGTCGACTTGATGTTGTTTGTTATGCTTATTCGCATAAATATCAAACTCAATATGTTGACATTTTCCAAGTCTTATAATGAGCTTTCTCTTCAATGCTACTAGCAGCAATAATAATCAACTTTTAGATGATCTATAAATGTCTTATAACAATGAACTTCAATTTTTCTATACACAAATAATTATTATATCATTTATAGTATTCATTCTATGAGTAATTGAAAAAATAACTTTTATATAATTTTAAACTAAATCAATTTAAAAATTTTATTACTTTAATAATTAATAAATCTTATATAATATCATTTCAAATTGATAATATTATGCATAAAAATAAATACTATACATAAAATCATTAAAGGAAAGCTTTAAATTCAATAATGGTAATATACAACTTAATGTTGTTAGAGCCATAAAACTTGAAAGTATAAAGATATAAACTTGGCATATAAGACAAAATGTAACATTTTGACAATTCACGTTCATTCACGAAAATAACATTGGTCAATTCATGTTCGGTAAAAGTCATTAAGTGTGTATTTGAATTAAAGTTAATAAATTTAAGTTCGATTAAAAGTATATATATTTATAAACTTAAGTTTAATTAAAAGTGAATTTATAATAATATAATTTATATTTAAAAAATTTTACCTCAAAAATAAATTAAGATAATAATTTTAATACAAAAATAAAATTTTTTATTTCTTATCTAACGTAAGTTTGATTTCAAATTATGTTGAAGTCAACTGAAATTGAAAATTTCCAAACATAATATTATGACCTTCAAAAACTACAAACTTCAGTTTGCTGAGCGTAACTAATATCTAAATATACACTATATCATAATTCTTTATCCATGAAAAGGCGAATTGCACGTCCATGTGCCATAAATTACAAAAATGCTATTTCACATCAATTTGAATTCGTAAAACAACCTACGAAATAGCATTTACCAGTTATTATACTTGCGTTTAATATGCAGAAGAAGTGTTTTATTTATTTTTTATTTTTTAATTTTATTTACTTGTACGTTTTGAGTAGTCAGATAGTTGTCCACCCCATTCATAAACTTTTCCCAAAAACAATTTCATCCAATATAGTATTGCTCCATAAATTAGGATTTGACGATATGTGACGTACAGACGTGACGTGACGTGAATTGAAATTTGAGTATAAGAGTGTGTTTGAAATATAAAATAATAAAAAATAATTTAATTTATAAATTAAATTTATTTAAATTTTATGTTTAAAATATTAAAAAAATAAGAAATGATTAAATTTTTAAAATTTTATTTTTTTGTTTTATAAATTTTATTAAATTTGATAAGATTTATTAAGATTTGATTTAATTTAAAATAAATTGACTATTTTACTTTAATAATTATCTTCAACTATCTCTTATAAGAATTAAAATGTAAAATAATAAAATAAAATAAAATCGATTTTCATTTTAATAAATTTTAAACATAAAATTTAATTTTCAAATCAATTTAAATCTTTTTTTTTTAAGTTTCAAACACAAAATTTAATTCTAAATCAAATAAAATCATTTCCTATTTTTATTCATTTCAAATACAACCTAAGAAAGACGGCATACATAATTAGAGTCAAGATAAATGTTAATAATATATTTTTTAAATATTTTTTAATATTTATTTTATTATTGATTCACTTCATATACTTGAAAATATTATTAGGAGAGATATACTAATAATTTTTACTTTTAAACCAATACTTGTTAGTATTTCACTTAAGTCAATAATTCATAAAATTATCTTACACATGCAGTAAAATAACATAATAAAAAATATTCAACTTTTATAATTAGGATTAATACAAATTGAAAAAACTAGTCATTCTTAATGAAAAGTCATAAATTCCATAACTTTAATTTGATACAACATGTTAATTTATGGTTCTTCAATAATCTTAATATAGAAAATTATCATTAAAACATAAGGATCTTAGAATTCATGATTCATACAAATAAGAAAATACAAAGATACTAACCTTTATCTATGAATAATCAGCAGATTGTACTCCAAGAATGTTAAAGATATCCCAAAACTCATTTTCTATTCATTTGTTTTTTTTTACTCTCTTCTTCTATTTTAATAATAATGTGTGAAAAAGAAACTCTGACGACAAATAAGACATTGAGTTTTATGTAGAAACTATTTATCAAATACTGCTAACTTTCATCAAGTTGACAATTACTATAATTACAAAACTACATTTTTTCTTTTACTCAATAAGAGTTTAGTTCATTAACTTCATTTAATTACTTATGAAACGAATAAGATAAGTCACATGTGTACATCACATAAAATATTAATCCAACATAATAGAGAAAACGAGTTAACTATAAGGGTCTATTTGGATAGCGGAATTGGAATTAAAACATATAATTTTAATTTTAATCACAATTCTTTCAGAATTAGAATTAGTCTAGAATCTTAAATTCTATATTTGAGGTTGTCAAATATTTGGGATAAGAAATTATATTTCTAAATTCAATTATAATTATATTGTTTAAATATATGATTTAAAATATTAGAAAATTATTTACAAAATTAAAATTAATAAAAATATTCATACAATAATATTTTTATAATATAATAGTCATATTTTTTTCATAAAGAAATTTTTCATGATTTTTTTTAAAAATAATTAGCTATTATAATAATTTTTATATAAATATAAAAATAATTTTTATATAAATATAGAAGCTCAATAAATATGATTGTTCAAAAATAAATGTGGAGAGAGAGAGAGTTTAATTTTTAAGTTATCAATTTGGTAATTCTTAAAATATAGACTAAGAATTGAGAAATACTTATCTTAGTTATTTTTTAACTCCATGGAATTGGTTTATGGAATTATAATTTCAATTCTAAATGACATTCTAAATATAAAAATTAAAATAAAAAGATCTAATTTTAATTTTAAGCTCTAATTTTTATACTCAATTCTCGGGGTGTCTAGCGAGTTGGATTGACCCATGAACTCGCGGGTTTCGACGTAACCTAACCCATAAAATGCAAATTAGGTTGGGTTCACGGGTTGGGTCGGGTTGGAAAATGTTCAACCCACAATATGTGAGTCGGGTGACGGGTTAGAACACTTCCAACCCGCACAACCCAACTCACCCACGACCCCATTTTCTTTTTGTAAAATCAATTTAACACTCATTACTCCCATTTCAATCCCTAAATCCACCACTTCACATCTCCACCCACACGGTGACACGGTCACACCAATACCTACACCCACTGCTTCTTCTCTCCCTCCACAGTCCACACTTTGTCTATGACAAAGCCTCCAAGCGTCCCCCTCCTGGCCCTCCACACTTTGCGTCTGCGGTGCCGGTGTCCAAGTCGTACAGCTCCAGCTTCCATCCCGCTCCAGATTTGATTTGTTGTGTCGTTTCCTTGCCTGAGAACGTGATTCGTGACCATCTTCCCTTTTTACTGTTAAGATCCTTGAGAAAAGCAAGATCATTGGCCTCAATAACACTGATTAGGTCTGGTTCAGCTACTACCTTGTCATTACTGGCTTCTTCTTATTTCTATATATTTCTCTCTCTTTTTGGTCTTTGATTTTCACTAACAGGAAAAAGTTTCCCAACTTGGAAAAACTATATGTCCTTATACAACTGGGTTCATTTTAATAAATCTTAATTCAAATGCAATATTATGAGTTTTCAAATGCAATGGAAGTTAGTGTGGCATTATGGGTGAGCTCACTAGATGGAGCAGAGGGCATTGGAGATTCTCTATGTGAGTTCAAGTTCAAATGAGTAGAATTCAACCACAGAAGCTTTAGCTTATAGAAGAAAAGAGAACAATTTCCTTCAAAAGAAAAAAAAAGGTATATTTATGTTATTATCATATAAAGTCATAATTCACATGAGAACTGTGAAAAGATTTCTTTTTCTTTTTCCTTATTTTTGTGTTGTTCCAATTCTTAAAAACTAGATAAAATAGATAAAATTGAAAAAGACATAGTGAATGAAAAATGAACAAAGAAATAAGCTGAAGTATTCCACTGAATGAGTTATATTTTCTAATATATTGTGAGTACATGGAGAGGGTATTTAAAGAAGTAAAAGTTAGTTACATGTGAGATAATTCTCGTCTCTAACATACTCAACTTATTTTCGGAGGGAAAAGTTGGTATACAGCATGGCAATCCTTGTGACAGGAGGCAAGTGAGTCATGCTCCATTGAATCATGTATGTTGTGATCCGTAGGATAGGAAACTGGTAAACTTAACACCCCCCCCCCCGGCAAGCTGGGGCATGGTAGATGTCAAGCATGCCCAGCTTGGAGATGAAAGGAACGAAAGATGGTGGAGGCAATGCTTTGGTAAGAAAGTCAACGAGCTGGTCCTTGGAGGAGATAGGCAATAAACGAAAAATACCATTATGCACCTTATCACGAACAAAATGACAATCAATATCAAGGTGTTTGGTTCTTTCATAAAAGACAGGATTGGCAGCAATGTGCAAGGCACTTTGATTATCACAATAAAGCACAGGTGCATGTTAGCAAACAACCTGAAGATCATGAAGAAGATACAAGAGCCACTGACGTTCGCAGGAAGCAGTAGAAAGAGCTCTGTATTCAGCCTCAGAGGAGGATCAGGAAACTATTTGTTGCTTCTTTGCTCGCCAAGAGATCAATGAAGAGCCAAGAAAAAAATAGTATCCTGAAACAGATCTGTGGGAATCCAAGCAACCGGCCTAATCGGCATCAGAAAAACCAAGAAGCTATAATTCTGAATTTCTAGGATAAAATAGGCCCTTACCTGGGCTACCTTTTAAATATCGAATGACCTTGTAAGTAGCATTATAATGACTCATGGTGGGATTACTCAGAAACTGACTGAGCTATTGTGTGGCAAAGGTGATATCAGGTCTGGTTGTGTTAAGGTAGAGCAACTTTCCAATGAGTCTCCTATAGCCTGCTACATCAGAGTAAGGACTTCCGCCATCCTGATGCAGCTTAATAGAAGGATCCAATGGAGTGTTTGCAGGTTTAGAACTAAGTAAACCAGTCTCATGAAGTAGATCTAAGCAATATTTCCTCTGGCAAAGAGAGATACCGGATTCAGAATGAGCTACTTCTATGCCAAGGAAGTACTTTAAAGTGCCTAAATCCTTAATTTTAAATGTGGAATCAAGGATTGCTTTGATTCGGGTAAACTCCTCCATTGAATTTCTTGCTAATATGACATCATCTACATAAATCAGTAAAGCAGTGAAATGATTGTCATGACTGAGAATGAATAGGGAATAATCAGAGCTGGATTGTTTGTAGCCTAGTGCTAATAAAAGGGAAGTGAGCTTTTCATAGCATTTCCTACTAGCTTGTCTAAGTCCATATAGATATTTTAGCAATTTACACACTTGATTAGGCTTAGGACATGTAACTCCTTGTGGAATGGACATATAGACATCCTTTGGGAGATCTCTATGCAAGAAAGCATTATTCATATCCAATTGGTGTAAGTACCAATTGGAAATGGAAGCGAGTGCTAGCAATATTCTTACTGTTGTCAATTTAGCCACAGGTGAAAATGTGTCAAAGAAATCCAACCCTTCCACTTGATTATATCCCTTGGCTACCAATCTAGCCTTGTACCTCTCAATAGTGCCATCTGCTCTATGCTTAACCTTGTAAACCCATTTGCTTCCAATAGGTTTTGCGTGTGCCGGGAGATCAACTGAAATCCAAGTACCATTCTTCTCCAAGGCTGCTAACTCATCATTCATAGCATGAATCCAGCATTCATGCTTACAAGCCTCTTGATAGGACTGTGGTTTAATGGAGTGTAAAATGGATAAAGAAAAATGTTGTTCTGAAGGTGATAACTGTGACAAAGAATGAAAAGAAGATATAAGATGAGAAGTACCTGAGGTGATTGGTGTTGCTGAGTCATTGGAGAGGCTGCACACATACTCAGTGAGATGTGATGATCGATGCCTCCGCCTATCAGATCTTCTCAAAACAAAAGGTGTAGTTTCTGTGCTGGTTTTAGGAATAGTACCAGTTTGTGGTAATGTATGAGAAATAGGAGTGAAACTTTCTGGTTCTTGTGAAGAATCAGTGTGATAATGCCATGTAGAAAGGGAATGTGAATTCTGATAAGGCAATATATGTTCATGATATGTGACATCTCTTAAAATAAAGATTTCCTTATTATTAAGATCAAATAAAATTGAGCCTTTCATTCCTGTTTTATAGCCTAGAAAAACACATCTCCTTGCTCTAGGTTCTAACTTGGTTCGATGACCATGTAATGTAGCAACATAACAAAGAGAGCCAAAAACTTTTAAATCATGAAGATTAGGTGTATGACCATGTAGGATAAGAAAAGGAGCTTTGTCTTTTAACAGAGGACTTGGAATCCGATTGATGATAAAAGTGGCATGTAAAACAGCATATTGATGACAAAATTGTTTTGGTAATTTAGATTGAAATAAAAGAGCTATTCCTACATTTAATACATATTGATGTTTCCTCTCAACCCTACTATTTTGTTGAGGAGACTCAACACAACTTGTTTGATGCACTATCCCTCTTGAGTTATAAAATTGATGCATTGAAAATTCAAGACCATTATCAGTCCTGACAGTTTTAATTTTGGTATTATGCTGAGTTTCAAGAAGTTTAATAAGAATCTAGACTTGTTCCCTTACTTCACCTTTTGATTTTAAGAGAATTATCCAAGTAAAATGGTCGTGATCATCTAAAGCGGTTAAAAAATACTTGTGTCCATTGATGGACTGAGTAGAGATTGGTCCCCAAATGTCAAAATGTAACAATTCATAGGGTCTCAAAGCTTTATTTGAACTTAATCTATATGCCAATCTTTTATGTCTTGCAAAATGACACACATCATAAACACCATTTGGATCAATCTTAACAAAAGGAAATTGGTGATGTAGAGATAACATTCTATTGTTTGACAAGTGTCCTAGTCTAAAATGCCATAAGGCTTCTTTAGGTATTATAACTGAATCAGCAGTTTGCATATGTGAAACACATGCATTCTTGGCACCAACCATCAAGTGATATAGCCCTTCAAATTTCTCTCCAGAACCAATCATCCTCTGATTTTTCAAATCCTGTATAAAACAATTTGTATCAGTAAAAGAAACTGTGCAATTCAAAGCCTTCCATAATTTGGGAACCGAAAGCAAGTTGAAGGAAAAATCTGGTATATGCAAAACCTCTGTGATCACAAAACTAGGAGAGAAAATAACAGTGCCAATATGTTTTGCAATTGAAAAATGACCATTAGGTAATTTTATGCATATAGGCTTAATTTCAGAATAAGATTTGAAACAATTCAAGGAAGCACAAATATGATCACTCGCTCCTGAATCAATGATCCAGGAGCCTAAAACACAAGTGTTAAAAGAAGAAGAAATTGTAATTTTACCTGATTTGGATTTCTCAGTAGATGAATGACCAACCTAAGAACAAATGTTAACTTGACTAGATGAGTTTGCTGGCTGTTGAATGCTAGATCCTTGTATTAGATTGATGAGTTTTTCATATTGCTCAGCTGCAAAAGTTGTTGGCACATATCTCGAATCCTCATTCAATGTCATATCTTCTTTGTGGTCTGAGTTATCAGTAGTAATGTGACTTGCTGTCGAATTTCTCTGCATATGTGGTGGAAAACCATGTTTTCTATAACATGTTTCCACTGTGTGACCAGACCTTCCACAATAACTACACATTCTATCAGAATTTCTGCTTCCTGAACCTTGAACAAAACTTTTACCTCTACCTTGTGATTTCTTGTAATCAGTGGCAGCATTAATTAATACTCGTGATTCATCACGCATAACACAATTGTTCTATCTCTCATGTTGTATTACCATAGAAAAAATTCTATTAATGTTAGGTAAAGGATCCATCAAAAATATCTGGGACTTAACAACTATAAAATTTTCATTTAATCTTGTTAAGAACCTGATAGCATAATTCAAATGATGATAATACCTAGCATTTTGCATTGCAGCACAAGTACATTTTACAGGACATGCACAACATGGCATTGGCATATAAGTCTCTAACTCTTCCCATAAAATTTTAAACTCAGAATAAAAATCAGTAACTGAACGAGAACCTTGCCTGAGTGAATAAATCTCCTGTTGTAGCTCTGAGATCCTGATTAGATCTCTTTGTGAGAAGCAATCCATCAAATCTTTCCACACATCTATGGCATTCTCCAGGAATATGATACTTTGCCCAATTGATTCAACTACAGAATTCATTATCCAAGAATGCACCAGCATATTACATCTACTCCAAGCTTTGTAGCTTGGATCAAACGTATTAGGAACATCAATGCTCCCATCTACAAAATCATATTTGTTTTTACCACCAAGTGCTCATCACAAAGATCTGGCCCATGCATAGTAATTTGAGCCATTGAGGACTGGAGTGACAAAGACAGAAGATAGTCCATCTCCTGGGTGAACATAATAGAGATTGTTGGAATCAATAAAAGGATCTAGAACTCGATTGCCAGTGATAGTAGTAGCATTAGTCGTGCCAGAACCAGATGTTGAATTAGTGCCTCGAGCCATCAGAGTTACGCAGGTTCAGAGATTTAAATCTTTGATACCATCTTAAAAACTAGATAAAGTAGATAAAATTGAAAGAGACATAGTGAATGAAAAATGAACAAAGAAATAAGTTGAAGAATTCCACTGAATGAGTTATATTTTCTAATATATTGTGAGTACATGGAGAGGATATTTAAAGAAGTAAAAGTTAGTTACATGTGAGATAATTCTCGTCTCTAACATATTCAACTTATTTTTGGAGGGAAAGTTGTTATACAGCATGGCAATCCTTGTGAGAGGAGGCATGTGAGTCATGCTGTGAATCATGCTCCATTGGATCATGTATGTTGTGATCTGTAGGATAGGAAACTGGTAAATTTAACACCAATCAAGTTTAAGTGTAGGCATTGTGGTGTCACTCTTAAAGCGAACAAAAAAAAAAGTTCATAAGACTCTCGATGCATCTAAGTGGCAGTTGTGTTAAAAAACCAATGGATCGTTTAGATGATAAAGGGTATACGAAAAAAATAGGCAGTGAAGTCAATTATTATGTCAATACATATGACATGCGTAATGACACTGACTTCGATTGGTTATACTAATTTGTTGTTTAAGTTATGATTAGGTTTATTTAATTTATTCCAGACTCAGTAAGACTTGTTAATTGTTAATTTATTATGCACTTATTAACTTATGGTGTTTAGTTTATTTAAGATAGTGACTTATGCTATTAATTTGTTATATTTTGTATTTTAACTTTATTTTCAATAAATTTTTTTAAAATATGTCAGACCCACGGGTTCTACCCAACCTAACCCACTCTTGAGCGGGTCGGGTTAAGTTGGATTAAGCGAAAAAAAAATTTTTGAGCAGGTCGGGTAGGGCGGAAAATCTCTGAACAGGTCAGGTCCAAAATTGATGCTGAACTCACCCAACTCAATCTACAAACACCCCTACTCAATTTTAAAAATTAAACGGACACCAATAAAAATCAAAATATGATTGAGGTTTTAAGTTAGTTCAGACTTGTAAACTTGACTTTGTAATAGAATAACATTTTCTCGCTAAACTTTTAGTTAAAAAAATGCAAAATATTAGAAATATTACACCAATATTCTCGAGAAGGAGAAATTGTCAAATTAGTAGGGGTGCACACGGGTCGGGTTGGGTCGGGTTTGGGAGGAAAATGTCTAAACTAATTAATTGAAGTCGGGTCGGGTCGGGTCGGTTTTTGTTAATTTTTTCGTGTAACCCGACCTGAACCAACCTGATGGCCACCGGGTTGGCTCGGGTCGGGTAATTGGGTGGTCAGATTGGTTGGGTTAGGTGGTCGGATTGGTCAGGTTGGTTGGGTTTGGTGGTCGGGTTAGTCAGGTTAGACCGACCCATGAATATTTTCTAATAGGAATTATCCAAAATAACGTCGTTACTTGAGTAATCGGGTCATCGGGTCGAGTCATCGAGTTGGTTCACAAAACCCGTCACCCGAACCGATAGCTAGACGGATTTATCGAATCTAACCCGAACTGACCCGTCTAACCAAACCAACTCGAATATATATGGTCAGGTCGAGTCGAGTTATTTGAGTTCGTGAATTCGTGAATCGGATTGTGCAGCCCTACAAATTGGTGTGCAAATTCATTTTTGGAAGGCGAGAGATCTTGCCGACAAATGATCTATGGTTAAAAAAAGATGGTAGGAACACGGTGATAGGGTAATTTTCAATCAGGAGGACGAAAATGAAGGTGCTAATAATATGAAAATTCTTTATTTTTTTTTGTTACAATGGTAAGGTAGTTATGAAACCAAGTCAAAGATTACTGATACTTATCCATAACAAAACATTATTTTCATGTACAGATCCTGAAATTAATTAATAAGTGAGTTAAAATTATAAAAAGTAAGAATTAAAATATTTAAATAAAAATTCTTATTATGTGTAGGGTATAACAATTATATATAATTACAAAATTAATTTTTATCTTTAATTTATGCAGCTTTTTACTTTAATGTCTAAAACATTAAAGTTGATTTTTTATTTTACTTAATTTCTTTCTAAGAAATGAAATTAATATTAAAGTAGTTGTAAAAATGTCTTTATCGTTATTATGAAAATTAATTGAAATTTTTTTTTATTAGATACATGTTAGAGAAGTTAAAACTTCTTTTTATCTTTTATTTTAATATTTAGTGTACATTTTATTTAAGTAAAAGATCACTTTTAATAATTAAATCAATTCACAAATAAGCAAACTCAATAAATTTTTTAAGATTGTTTTAATCACTCACGAAGCATGTTTTTTTATTAACATGTTAATATTACATCTACCATGAAAAATTATATAAAAGTTGGGGGATAACACCATCTGATTGGCCTCCTGTGGATTCATCCTTGATTGTTTCATTAATTATTTTTCCACGAACTATTTTTTTTTTTTATAGACAATAAGGTTTGATTGTGATTTTTAATATATAATAATTGTTTATACAATTTTAAACCGAAGTTAATGGTTGGATAAAATCAGAGGCAGACCCATGTTCACATGAGGTGGCTGCACCAAAAGGTTTTATTTATAGTTTTAATAAAATATACAGTAGCAAGATTATTTTAATATTAAATATTTATAATGTTTGCACCCCCAAATATATATTCCTGTTATATTCTTTGATGATTTTTTTAAAATGATAATTTCATGATTTGAATCATGATAGTATAAGTAAAATTTATCTAAATTATAATTTACTTTCGCTGTGACTAATCACTTTTTAATAAAGTTTAAATTTATGATTTTATATAAATTACTCAAACCATTTACTGTTGACTAATTATTTATTGGAAATTTATTTACTTTATTTAATTTTTAAATAATTATATGTTAGAAATAAAAAGTTATCCCATGAATTATTATAGATAAACTGCCGATAACTTTTTTGAAAAGTATATATATTTAAAAAATACCTTTCTAATGGATTAAATGTTGAAAATTCATGAAAATAATTTATTAAATAACTAATTTTTCATGAAAATTTTTTAGATAATCGGCCAGATATATTTATAGAAAACAATTCCACAATATTTTATTGTTAGATATTAATATGCCGATAAATCCCTTTCCGACCAATACAAATTTAATGTCCTATGGGCTATGCCCGTAGCCCCATACATAAGATAAGGTGATGTTTCGACAATTTCCAACATATTATAAAGCCCATTTGTTTGGCATTTTAAAGAGAAAAAACTGTTTTTTTAATTAAAAGATACATTTAAAATTTTTATGATAATTAGATAAGTTTTTAACAAAATAAAAAAAAAAAACAAATTTGGTGTTTTTTTATAATGTTAAAAAGAGTAGCTTTAAAAAAATAAAAAAGCTATATCTTTAAAGCACATTTTAGTTGGTAAAGTGAGGGATGTTTATCTGTTGATAAAATACTTCCTAAAACTGTAATTTTATTTTAGTCACAATGAATTTCAACTTTTCAAAAAAATTGTGGCAGTAGAGTAAAAAAACCGAGCTCAAACTAGCAGGAGGCAAATCCTAAATAAAATCGCGTCAAGAGATTAGTTTAATAATGCACATGCATGTGATATGTCGGTTAGTAAGCATCAATGGTGTAAATGGTCTGCATTAGACCAAATATAATGTAAAATAATGTAAACAATTTTGTAACTGGACCATTTCGGGCCTAAGATATAATAGGTCCACCGTAGACTTATACAAGTCAACCATACAAGCCCATATGTTAGATAGACTCATTTCAGAACAATAAGCCTAGGAGAATTTGGGTCAACCCAACCGAGATCCTGCTTATAGGATCCCATCGGTCTATGTCTGAATGGGAAACAACTCGCTAAACATGTGCTTAATATGATCCTCAAACGATCACTAGCCGACTGACACCATCATGACTAACGACTGTGAACGGTTTCACGCCTTAATAACCAGACATATAACAAATCCTAACACTCAGATCCCTAAATGACCTGAACGACTGGTATCAGAGGAGTCAGTGCTCAGATTATTTGTATAAATTGGCCTAGCAGCCTAGACTAGGCATGTTCTATCTTTACTTGAACACTCATATCGATCATACTTTGCGATCATTTTACTGATCTGCCTAGGTATCCATGACCTTATTGTTGCATCGCTCATAGATCTCCAGCGAGTCCCTTTCTTACCTACCAACCTAGGATCCAGTCAGTATCTGGAACATCTGGTGCCCATCGTGGGGCTCAGGTAAAACTTTCTTACCCCACAACCAACCAACTACACCTTTACCACATTTATCTTTCCAACTTCACCTTCACCGAAGCATTTTTCCAACGAATCATGGCCACTAATGAAAATAACGTCGACAATGGAATCCATACTGACGTAGAAGCCGAAGCAGAGAAGCGAGAGAAGGAAACCAGTTCAGGCGGAGGAGTCTAAGCCCGGGAGAAAAGGGCAAAGCAGTCGCGACACTTTTTTCCAAAGACCAGATGATCAGGGGAGTCATAGATTGAATAACCGGTGAGTTCGCGGGGTGTGGAAGCTCAAATTCGTCTTGAAAGCGCCATCTTCGAATTGTAATGTCAGATTTTTCCCACTAGGTTTTGCCAAGAAAGTTATAACAAGGCATATCTTAATTCTATCATATTGTTAATAAAGTTATTTTCCATTGTTGTCTTAGTTAGAACAAAGTTTTCAAAGCCCAGTTCGATAAATCCGACCAAGGTCATGAAGACGACCTAGCCGGTAAAATTGGCCGAGGTCATGAAGACGACCCAGCTAGGTAAATTCGACCAAAGTCATGAAGACGATCCAACCTGATAAAATCGGCCGAGGTCATGAAGACAGCTAAGCCCGATAAAATCAGTCAAGGTCATGAAGACGACCCAGCTCGGTAAATGCAACCGAGGTCATGAAGACGATCCAGCTCGGTAAATCACAGCCGAGGTCATGAAGACGACCCATCCCAATAAAATCGGTCGAGGTCATGAAGACGGCCGAGCCAGATAAAAACGGCTGAGGTTTTGAAGACAACCTAGCTCGGTAAATCCGACCGAGGTCATGAAGACAGCCCAGTCCGATAAAATCAGTCAAGGACATGAAGACGACCCAACCTGAGAAAATCGACTGAGGTCATGAAGACAGTCGAACCCGATAAAATCGGTCAAGGTCATAAAGACAACCCAGCTTGGTAAATCTGACCAAGGTCATGAAGACGGCCCTGCCAGATAAAATCGGTCGAGGTCATTAAGACGACCTAACCATGTAAAATTGGCCGAGGTCATGAAGATGACTCAGCCCGATAAAATCGGCCGAGATCATGAAGACGGCCAAGTCTGATAAATCCGATCGATGTCATGAAGACTTGCTTGAAGAAACTGAAGACATGTAAAGTCATTCGAAGTAAGTAGATATCTCAAATCGACAAATCAAACTAAATACAAAGTATACAGCACTACAAGAAAACAACGAATTTGCGGTGAATTTTTTGTGGCGGATTCGAATCCGCCGCAATTATGGCAGATTCGAATCAGCCGCAATTGTGGCAAATTTTGCAACAGATTAAAATCCGTTTCAATTTACGATGAATTTTGTAGCAGATAAAATTGCGGCAGAATTTTCATCACTAAATTTCTCCGGCGACTTTTCTATCGTAAAATATATTTTTTTGGATTAAAAAAATTTGCGTCAAAAAATTCCATCACAAATTATGTCACAATTCAAAAAAAAATTTGCAACAAAAAAATTCACCGCAAAATGGACATTAGAATTAAAAATTCATAAAAAATGTTCAAAATTTCACCGCAAATTCCGTCACAACTTTAAATTTAAATTTGTGGCAAAAAAATTAGCCATGAATTCTGTCGCAATTCAAAAAATAAATTTGTGGGGGAAAAATCTGACGCAAAATCCATCATAAATCTAAATTTCAATTTGCAGCAGAAAAATTTGTCGCAAAATTTGATAAGTATAATAAAAAATTCTAAAAAAAATATTAAAATAATTTGCGGTGGAAAAATCTGCCATCAATTCTGCCGCAATTCAAAAAATACATTTGCGGCAGATTTTTTCATCGCAAAATTAAATCTACTCTATCTTCTTCCTTCTGTCATCTTCATTTTTCAGATGACATTCTTTCTCTAATTCTCTCCCCTCTCTCCCTTCCCCTTTCTCCCTTCCCCTTTTTCCCTTCCACCGACCCCCACCCCGCTCTGGCATCGTCACCTCGAATTGCAAGAGCAAGGCTTCAAGGATCAAGTGTCTTCAAGAGGTAGGGGTGTTGTCTATCTTTGTCCCCTTCATCTTTTCTATGCTAGGACTTAGATCTAAGATGGAGAAGATAGGTTTTCAAAGGAAGAAAACTAGTTTCTTTAGTTGATTCTTGTTTCCATTGAATGGAAATGGTTATTTCTGTTTGGTGAGAATAAGATAAATGAATTTATCCATAGATATGAGCTAGTTAGTTCTTGAGTGGGTACCTAGGTTTTGAATAACTAAAGAGGTGATTTTTAGTGTTTGATCCAAATTAAGAGAATTAATAGGTTGTAAAAGTGTTACAACATGTTTAGGGGATGTTTTTTATGTTAAAAATCACCTAGAAAACCGATCAAGAGTGATTGGAAGTGAGATTTTGGACCAGGAACAATGCCACGACTCTAGAGAGACATTCTACAGTGTTTCTGTCAAAGAAACACGGCCCGTGTCCGATAACACCGGGGGGGGTTGTGTCCTTTTCTGTCAGTTCAATTTCTTGAAACTGTGCAGATAGAGTATGATATGGGTTGGGCTGTGTCAAACAACACAGCTCGTGTCCCTAGATAGAGTGGGAACTAGTTTTTGTGGTCTTCGTGAAAGTTGTAACTCTTTCTCTTAACTTTCCAACAACATAAAATTTATCTAGTTTCAACTTTCGTAGCTTAAGTTATGCTCATTTTACTGAGCAAAGGTCAAAGTTTGAGATTGAGCAAAAATGACAAAAATGTTGTTTTTAGATGTTTTGAGTTCCCCAGTTGTTAGAATCATTTGTTTATGCTTAGTAAAGGGTGTTAAGGCACTAGAAGGGGATATGGCCATACCATGTTGAGAGAGATGAGGTTTTTGGAAATACTAGTTGTTTGCATTGAAATATTTATACATGTATAATTTTAAAATATATTAATTATGTAACATATGTTGTGCATTTTGTATTTTTGTATTTTGATTTAAGTGTAAAATTATCATTACAGAAAATGGTAGTTCCAGAAAATCATAGATGGATGTATAATAGGACTTATTCGGGTCGTAGAGGACTTAAACAATAATTTGTATGTGGAGTTGAAGAGTTTGTGAATTATACATGTCGATCTTCTCATTATTTAAGTGAAGGAACAATTAGGTGTCCCTGTTTGATATGTTATAGTGAGAAATTGTTAAAACCTGAGATTGTGAAAATTCACTTGTATAAAAAAAGATTCAAACCTAGGTATTAGTATTGGACAGATCATGGAGAGGAAGAGCCTGATCCAATTAGTGTAGATATAAACTCTGATGTGAATACTGCTAATAGTCCTATATCAGAGGATGAAGACGTGGTTTATAAATATCAACATATGGTTTGTGATGCGGCTGGAACAAACTTTGGGAATTTTAGGAGTCATTTTGAACAGAGTGTTGAGGATGCTCCACATCCAGAGGTCGAAGAGTTTTGTGATCTATTAAATGCTTCAAGTCAGCCATTATGGCCTGGCTGCGAAACTCATTCTGAGATATCCTTGACAGTTCAAATGTTAAGCCTCAAATCTGATTATAATGTAACGCATGTATGCTTTGATTCATTTATGGATATATTAAGAGAGGTTGCTCCACCAGGATCACTAATTCCTCTGAATTACTATAGAACAAAAAAATAATAATTGCTAAACTCGGGCTTGCTTCAAGAAAAATAGATTGTTGTGCAAATGGTTGTATGTTATACTATGATAATGCCAGACAATATAGGTTTTGTGGTGCTTAAAGATACGAACTTCGTAAAACCAGTAATGGGAATAACAATGAAGTTCCGGTGAAAAGAATGCCTTATTTACCTCTTATTCCTAGGCTCAAGGGGTTGTATTCATGTATGAGCTCATCTGTACACATGAGATAGTGCTGAACACAATAGGAAGGAGGGGGACATGTCTCACCCATCCGATGGTGAAGCATGGAAGCATTTTAATAGGACATATCCTGAATTTGCATATGATCCTAGAAATGTTAGGCTTGGTTTGTGTGCCAATGGATTCACTCCCTACAATCAATATACTTCTTCTTATTCTTGTTGGTGTGTGATAGTCACTCCATATAATTTGTCTCCAGAAATGTGTATGACTGCCCCATACATGTTCCTAACATGCATTATTCCTGGTCCTCATAATCCCAAGAGAAAGATTGATGTTTATTTACAAACATTAATCGATGAACTGAAAATTTTATGAGCGGGTGTTTTAACTTATGATGTGTCAAGCAAACAAAATTTTATGATGAAGGCTGCATTGATGTGGACAATAAATGACTTTCCTGCTTATGGAATGTTGTCTGGATGGATGACTGCTGGTAAATTAACATATCCATATTGCATGGATCAGACAAAGGCATTCACTTTGAAGCATGGGGGAAAAATTGTGGTGACTGCCATCGTCAATTCTTGCCCGTTGATCACATGTTTAGAACAAATAAAAATGCATTTGAGAAGAAAACTATTGTGACTAAGTTGCCTCCACCAAGATTATCTGGACATGAATTAAGTGAGATTGTTAGTGCCTTTAGTAAAATAATTGAAATGCAGTTGTGCAAATACCATGGGTATGGTGTTTATTATAATTGGACTAAGCAGAGCATATTTTGGGAGTTACTATATTGGAAGGACAATTTAATTAGGCATAATTTATATGTCATGCGTATTGAGAAAAATATCTTTGATAACATATTCAACACTGTTATAGATGTTAAGGTCAAAACAAAGGATAATGTGAAGGCAAGAATGGACTTAAAAGAATATTGTCAACGACCAAAATTGGAGCTTATTGATTTGCCCAATGGTAAGATCATGAAACCAAAGGCTAATTATATTTTTACAAAAGAGCAAAAGAAGATGGTTTGTGAATGGGTGCAGCATCTAAAAATGTCAGATGGTTATGCTTCAAACTTAGCCAGATGTGTGGACATGAATCAATTACGATTGTTTGAGATGAAGAGTCATGATTGTCACGTGTTTATGGAGAGTTTGCTTCTAGTTACTTTTTCTTTGTTTCCAGTTCAAATTTGGAAGCTATTGACTGAATTGAGTCAATTTTTTCGAGACTTGTGCTCAACGACTTTGGCAGAAAGAGACATGCTCCAAATGAAACAGAACATTCTAGTGATTTTGTGTGAATTGGAAAGGATATTTCCACCAGGTTTCTTTGATTCCATGGAACATTTACTAATCCATTTACCTTATGAAGCAAGAGTGGGGGGCCAGTTTAGTACAAATGGATGTATCCATTCGAGAGGTACTTAAACAAGATAAAGAAAATAGTCAAGAACAAAGCTCAGGTTGAAGGTTCTATTTGTGAAGCTTATTTGATTCAAGAGATATCTCATTTCTAATCATTTTACTTTGAGTCTCATGTTAAGTCAATGAGAACTAGAGTTCGACCAAATGATGATACAGATGAAAATATGTCGATGGAATCGACTTTGTCAATTTTTAATCAACCCAGCCGAGGTTATGGAATATCAAAAAAATAGTGGCTAAATGATGTTGAGATGAAATTTGCGACATTGCACGTCTTGCTAAATTGTGATGAAGTTGAACCATATCTCAAGTAAGTAGTACTATTAATTTAGCCTTAAATTCTAACACATGTATTACTCACTAACAACCAAATCATAAACTTTTAATTTTTCAGTGTTTTTTTACAATATTTCAACATTCCTGAGGAACATTCAAATGAAAGAATTAATACAGATTTTATAGAGTGGTTCAGAAGTTATGTAAGTATTCAAACATTACTAAATTCGCTTTCCCAATCATTATATATGATTTAGATCATTAACATTAACTATATTTTTTTTTTAGGTTCACAACCCACAAAATATGGTGAATAATTCTTACTTGCATGATTTGATATGGGGGCCTAGTAGATGTGTGACATCTTTGCCAATGTATTTTGTCAATAGATATAAATTTCACACAGATGCTTGGTCAGATGGGAAGAAAACAATCAATAGTGATATGTGTGTTAAAGGCTCAAGTAATGGTGAAGATGAAAATGATTATTATGGAATACTAAAAGATGTGGTTGAGTTAGAATATCCCGGGGAACCAAAAAAAAGTTATTCTTTTTAAATGTGAATGGTTTGATCCTACAATTAATAGAGGTACAAGAGTTCACAAAGATTATAAGATTGTCGAGGTTCGACACACTAGACGATATGAAAGGTTTGATCCTTTTATCCTTGCTTCCTCTGCGAGACAAGTGTATTACGTTCCTTATCCTGGAAATAAAAAGGATAAGGTCCAATGGTGGGTAGTAATAAAGACCAAGGGAAGAGGTTGAGTTGAAATTGAAAGTGCCCAAGAAATTACATTCCAAGATGATGATATGACTCCTGTGGATCCAAATATTGATGTAGATCTCCTTGACAACTTGCAAGACACTAATGAGGTTTTTGATGTAGTCCAAGATGTTGGTTCTAGTAGACAGGTTGAAAATGATGAAGAAGAAGAAAGTTTTAATGACGATGATGTTGAACATTTTCCTCCAATAATGAATATGAAACAAATAGTGATGAGGACAATGTTTCCTCATAACTATGAGTATAAAATTATATTAAGATGTTGTAGTTACTAGTTATACATTATTGTGTCGTGTTAGGAATTATATTTATATTACATTTTTATTATTTGTGTAGATGTCATCGTCACTATGAGATAAGGGGAAAGGGAAGGAGAAGGAGAAACAATAACTTCGACGTCTTCGAATCAATTTAGGGAGGCCACCTAGGGGGCAATCATCAGGATCATCTCCACCCCCTATTACAATATCACCCACTACAGGTTTGTATCAGCTATCATCTACTGGGTACGTTATGATACCCACACCTAGATCTCAGCATCTATCACCAACTTCACATACACCGCATGGTACAACATATGATTCTGGGTCACCTACTATTGGCCCGTCACCAAGTACTCGAGAGTCGTTGAGTACCCGTGATTCTAATGTGGAAGTAATAAATCAAAGCAACAAGATGTTTGTTGAGCCAGATTGTGATTTTGGGTATGTAGACAACTATTTGTTATTCATTTATAGTTAATGCACATTCAAATTTTTTGTTGAGAATATTTACATTTCCTTTTTTAAGTTGTATCGTAGATTTCTGCCATCCAAACCTGCTTATGATGCCATAACAAAGATTATACGATCTAGGTATAATCAACCTTGGACATCTTGGGGAGAAATACCCAAGGATACTAGAGAAATGTGGTTTTGAGAGTTTTAAGTATGTATCAATTTTTATTTGTTTAATTATGTTTGTTTGTCTCGTAATAGTGCAATTTTTTTAAACTTTAACGTTATTTACATAATTTTTTTGAAGGGTTATGTTTGGTGGATGCCTCAGCATCATAACCATATGTGGAAGACATATAATAGTCGTAGTTTGAAGAGACTATCAGGCTTACTGGGGCAAGCACGTAACTTAAGTGAAAGACCTTTTTGGATTAGAGAAGGCATATGGGAAGACTTATGCAGACACTAGGCTAGTAGCATGAATAAGGAGAAATGTCAACAAGCAAAGATGAATCGTGCTTCTGACACTGGTGAATGCTTGCACACTGGTGATTGCATTTCTATAGGCACCCATGGGCAGAAATTCGTAACTATTATCGCCAATTGTTTAGTAATATGTTTTATTATTTTGTTATTAACTTATTTTCTCATCACTACAGGCTAAGACTTTGGGTAGAGAGGCCACAGTTGATGAGACATTTCATCACGTACATTTGAGGAAAGAAGACCGTACTGCATGGGCTTCTACAAAAGCTAAGGATTTATATGTTAGTATTTCTTTAGAAATTATTGCCTTTAATACTACAATCATGTTATAACAACAACTATAAGAAGTTTTTTATTTCCATCTTTAGGAGGAATTCAAAGCAAAGGAATCTAAATAATCTTCTTAGTGCTCAAATGAAGAAGGGGCATCTGGTACACAAATGACCAGTCGAGAGCTTTGGATTAAAACTGTTGGCGGTCTTAAGATGGGTCGTGTTTATGGCCTTCGTTCTCAAGCATCTATTAATGACCATGGAGATTCATCCTCCTCAAGGCCTATGTCGAGTCAAGTTCTTGAGCACGTTATTAATCAAGTTAAGTAATAGCTGCAATATTTTTTATTAATTGATTTTTGTATTTTGATGGATGTAGTCAACCATTTTATTTTTCGTATTTTTGGTTAATTCATTATTTGTGGAATGAATTGATTAATTTATGTTTACATATATTAATCAGGTTAAGGAGCAGTTGCAGCAGGAGATGTTGGATCGGGTTCAGGAGATTCAACAGTAAATGGAGCAGCAAAGCTAACAACGTAAACAACAACGTGAGACAGAGTGGAAAATGTGATTTAAACAATACCAGCGTCAACAGAACCAAATGATTAATGAGCTGAAATCATATGTACAAGTCGCTGGCACTCAGCCAAGCCAACAACTACAACTAACAGAAGAAGATAATCAGAATAGTGAAGATGATCATGATGAAAATGATAATGATAATAAGGATTATTAAACTTTGTATTTGAACAAACTTTGTTATGTTATATTTGAACAATGAGTTATGTTGTATGTGATTTGTTATGTTTGTTTTATGGATTGGTTAAATGCATTGACAGGTTGAAATTGATCTCTGAGTGAATTTTGTTATATTGTGGATTTTGAATATTTAATTTAAATTATTTTTATATTCAAAAAAATTTGCGGCAGATTTTGTTGCAGAAATATCAGCCGCAAATTTGAGTAGATTTTTGCTGCAGAAAATTCGCAGCAAAATTCGCCTCAAATTGAAAAATCCACCGCAAAATTGCGACGAAAAATCCACCGCAATTCAGTCAAGGAAAAATCCACGGCAAATTAGTGGCAGAAAAATCAACCACAAATTAGCGGCGGTAACATCTGCCACAAATTAGGCGAGGCAAAATCTGCCGCAAAATCCGCCGCAAATTTGCCCATTTCCAGCAACGATTCCAACATGTTCCCAGAGAGTTTTATGATGAATTTGCGGCGGAAAAATCTACCGCAAATTTGCAGCAGAAATTAAAATCTACCGCAAACTATATTACGTGAATCGTATTTGCGGCGGTCGCGAATCCACCCCAAATCTGCCTCAAATTGTTAATTTGTGGCAGATTTTAAGTGATTTGCAGTGGATTTATCCTTCGCAAATCTCATTTTTTCTTATAGTGTAACTTCAAACCGAAGAGCTACGGCGAAAAATGAACTAAAGGTACATTTATCCATCAAATACAAATCTGAATTTAAAAGACTATAAATTCATTAAGATTAGAAATGTGTTACGAAGAAACTGAATTACACTTCATCATTAATGCTCCTCCTACATAACTCGGTTCGGACCGTCCTGACCAATTTCTCATCCGGTCACTCTTAAGCTCGGCTTATCTTTACAGATGACCTAGCTGATGGGCTGTGGACTGTCCTGGGCCTAAGATATAATAGGTCTACCATAGGCTTATACAAGTCGACCATACAAGCCCATATGTTAGGTAGGCTCATTTCGGAACAATAGGCCTAGGAGAATTTGGGTCAACCCGACCGAGGTCCTGCTTATAGGATCTGATCGGTCTATGCCCGAACGGGAAATAACTTGCTAAACACGTGCTTAATATGATCCTCAAACAGTCACTGACCGACCAGCACCATCATGACTAATAGTTGTGAACGACTTTATTCCTTAATGATCAGGCATATAACAAATCCTAATGCTTGGAGCCCTAAATGACCTGAACGGCAGGTATCCGAGGAGTCAGTGCTTAGATTATCTATATAAATCGGCCTAGCAGCCTAGACTAGACATGTTTCATCTTTACCCAAACACTCATACCAATTATACTTTGTGATCATTCTGCTGACCTGCCTGGGTATCATTGACCTTATTGTTGCCTCGCTCGTAAATCTCCAGCGAGTCCCTTTCTTACCTATAGACCTATGATCCGGTCAGTATCCGGAACAATAACTATTGATAAAAATATATTCATTATAAATAAAAATAAAAAAGAACCAAACATAGTAATTGATAAATCGTTTAGTTGGTTTAATTAATAACAGTGTCAGTTCGATTCGAATAATTATAATAATGCTCCTGGACCGTCCTGACCCAATTAACATCCGACTACTTATAAGCTTAGCTCATCTTCACAGATGACCAAACTAGAGGGCTATGGGCCATCCTGACCCAATTGACATTTGACCAACTTATACTCGTATGGGTAACAACTCGACAAATAGACATAACGGTCTCACGCCATAAATGACCAGACATAACGTTTCAAGTCATAATAACCAGACATAATGATCTTGCGCCATAATGATCAGACATAATGTTCAGAATCCTAAATGACTTGAGCGGAAGGTATCCATAAAGTCAATCCTCCAGATCACCATATAAACCTACCTGGCATCCTAGGGTAGACATATTCATTCTTCTCTACTCTTACTTGTATGACTATCTCGACTCAGAGACTGATCGGTCAGAATGCTTTGGTTAGTATTCCACCTTGTCTTCCTCGAGTAATTTATAGACGACCGACTTAAGGTTCTCCGATGACCTCCCTTCAAGTAGAGGATGGAATATCTGGGGCTGTCTGTGGGAATTCGGTAAAACGATTCCCATTCTTCAACTACTCTTTTTGTTTTCCTATGGTCAAGCACTGCCTTGTTCCATTCATGTCTAACATCCTCTAACTTAGATTCAGTGTCCTCGAGCTCGAAACTTCAGATCCTCTATTTTTTCTAGTGAACCAGTGCTGATCTTGAAACCTCAGATCGAATTCAATGCGTCTTTGTCCTCTTTGACTGAGAGTTAGAGAAATTGAAGAGGGAATTTGAACAAATGTAATGTTGATGAATCTCAAAGCTATGGTCTGGAAGGAAATTCAAAATGAAACTGATAGACTTATTGGGAAATCAAAACAGATATCCTCTGTTCCTATTCATCTCAGTATCTACTCGCCAGGTGATAAAGAATTTAGATTTGCCTTTTTCATTCAGGTGCCACGCATCCATTATAAACTTTAGATGAATTTTTTTATCTCATTCTTCTGTGGCTCGTAGTATCTATCACCGAGTTGCAATATAATATTTGCCGGAAGAAAATAAATAATAAGTTCTTACCACTTTTTCTTGTAACCTGAGTACTTGATAGTGTTCATCATGCTATTTATGTTATTTATTGCCTTACTGGATGCTAGTGCCTTGCTTGTCACTTACAGGGGACTAATATATTTCTATTAGTTCTTTATTTCTAATTGAAGTGCATTCTGCTTCCCTAACTTGATTCTAGAAATAATACATTTGTGATCGGTATTAGAAATGTGATAATCAAGGAATCACCAGTTCTGATATTTTAAGGGAGTTGTTAAGCTTTTTATAGATGTAGATGTGTGCTATGTTTGTTGGTGTGACCTGTGAAGTTGTTGTCTGTATGTGGAATTGTGGTTTGTCCGTATTGTTTTGTGATTTCAAGTTTATCTAGTTATTATCCTTTTCTGTTAGTAGTTATCAATCTAACACTGATAGATCAGCCTGGGTTGACAGAAGTATACTTTTTTCTCATTCTTTTCCCATCCGATCTTTAATTACTGTTACACTAGCACACGATATAAATTCAAAATGTATGAAAATCTCTTCATAAGAATTTATTTGTGATCATCAATTGTTGTTTACGAATTTTGAGATAAGTGTTCTTTTTAAGATGATTGACTAAATTATTTGTTTTTATTATATTATTATTATTAATTAGAATTTTATTAACTTTCATCCTTTATGACATTAATAATAACTGTTATATGATAATATATTATTTATTTCATTTAATTGAGAGAATTTACATTAACAACTATTTATTAATTTGATTGTAATTTTTTATTACTCTAATTTCTATTTTTATTATTAATTTATTAATTAATAATTACATCGATTATAATACTATATTACTTTAATTGTTATTTCTTAATTATTTTAATTTCTATTTATTGTCATTAATTTATAAATTAATAATTATATAACATTAAATTGATTTGCTTTAATTGTTTTAATTTCTATTTATTGTCATTTGCTTTAATTTCTATTTATTGTCATTTGCTTTAATTTCTATTTATTGTATTAATTTATAAATTAATAAATTACATAACATTAAATTAATTTGCTTTAATTGTCATCTCTCATAGCTTTAATCTCTATTTATTGTCATTATAATCATCTTAATTTATTGTTGTTTATTTGCATAACATTAAATTCTATAATTTTATATATATTCATTATTTTAATTTAAGCTATAATTGTATGAATTTTATTTGCATAATTTTAATATATTATTATTAGAATTACTCACACAACAGGATCAAGAAAAGCTAGATTAAACTCCCAACAAATTCTTGAAAAATTTCATATGAAGATTCCAAAAACTCAGGATAATAAAAACCCTGAGAAAGTCCAGGCGAAGGCCCCGAAAACTCGGGATGAAGACAACCCAGTCCGATAAAATCAACCGAGGTCAAACCTAGTCCTGTAAATTTGGCTGAGGTCATGAAGACGACCTAGCCTGATAAAAGCTAGCCGAGGTCATGAAGACAATCCAGCCCGATAAAATCGGTCGAGGTCAAACTCAGCCCAGTAAATCATGCCGAGGTCATGAAGACGACACAGTTCGATAAAATCGGCCGAGGTCATGAAGACAACCCAGCCCGGTAAATCTGGCCGAGGTGATGAAGACAACCTAGCTCGGTAAATCCAGTCGAGGTCATGAAGACAATCCAGCCCGATAAAACCGGTCGAGGTCAAACCCAACCCGGTAAATCAGGCCGAGGTCATGACAACCCAGCTCGATAAAATCAGTCGAGGTCATAACGACAACCCAGCCTGGTAAATCCGACCGAGGTCATGAAGACAATCCAGCCCGATAAAATCGGTTGAGGTCAAACTAGCTAGATAAATTCAGCCGAAGTCATGAAGATGACACAGATCGATAAAATCAGCCGAGGTCATGAAGACGGCTCAGCCTGATAAATCAACCTAAAAGACCTGATCGAAGAAACTGAAGACATATGAAGTCATCCGAGATATACAAATATTTTAAATTGACAAGTCAAAATAAAACCCAATACAAATCAAAAGTGTACAAATCAAGTGGACCGTCCAGATTCATAAGCTTGGATAAGAATAAACATTAATAATACAAGCTCGGACTATCATCACTGATTGCCCAAGTTGGGGGACTGCGGACCGTCCTGACCCAATTAACATTCGACTACTCATAAGCTTGCCTCATTTTCACAGATGACCAAGCTTGGGGGCTGTGGACCATCCTAACCCAATTGACATCCGACCAACTTATACCCGTATGGGTAACAACTCGATAAATAGACATAACAACCTCGCACCGTAAATGACCAGACATAATGTCTCATGTCATAATAACCAGACATAATGACCTTGCGCCATAATGATCAAACATAATGTTCAGAATCCTAAATGGCTTGAGCGGAAAATATCCAGAGAGTCAATCCTTAGAATCTCCATATAAACCGACCTAGCATCTTAGGTCAGATATGTTCATTCTTCTCTACTCTTACTTGTATGACTGTCTTGACTCAAAGACTGATCGGTCGGAGTACCTTGGTTGGTATTTTACCTCGTGTTCCTCGAGTAATTTCTGGACGACCGACTTGAGATTCTCCGATGACCTCCCTTCAAATAGAGGATGGAACACCTCCATATTTAAAGGTAGTTCTCAGTATTGTCTATGCCATGTTTTAGCATAAGGATTGCGTGCCTGCACGTAGATGGATTTGTGTCTTAACTCCTGATCTATTCGTGGTATACAACCATACAAGGACTACATGACTACATGGACTATTATGTATTTATTAATCCTTTGTACAAGATCCACATACAGGTTAACTGGGTAGGGAAAAATGGGAACAAGAAAGACAAGGTATTGAAGAGGCTTAAATGTGGTAGATTACAATTTTTTTTTAATAAGTGTACATATTAAGAATTAAAAATAGTATTTATTATTTATTATTATTATTTAAATAAAATATTAGATACCTTTTGAATTTTTAAAATAATAAATATTTATACCTTTTTATTTAATAATTTCTATTATTGATTCTTTAATATGTATTTTGGGCACATGTTAACAAAATTAATTTTTTTAAAAATAAAATTAATTAGGTTCACCGAATGAGGGCAGAGGCATATATGCTATGCAAATGGTACTATTCCTCCTCCTCCTGCTTCTTATACATATCCATAGTGGCAACTGTGGACTTTGATCTGTTTTATATTTCTGTCATGTAAATTAATTGACACTCTTTCTGTCATTAGTTCAAATAGTTGGTAAACAAGAACTTAGGTAAAATATGATAAATTTAAATTCTTCTCAATATTAAAAAAATAAAAATTAAACCACACTTTTAAACGTGTTATCTCATTATTAGTTGGCACTTAAAAGAAAACGATGAACGCAATAGAGAAAAAAGAAGCACAACTAGCTGTAAGCCATGATGCATTTATTAACAGTGGTAAAGAATTGAATTCTCTAAATAATATTGCTAGTCCTTTCTTTTTTTGGGTACATTGTTAGGCCTTTCTTTATTATGGTCGTTTTCTTCATGTATTGGTGGTAGCAGAAGCTATTTAATTCGGCACATCAAAGATCACAGCAATGAGCTCTATATAAAGGCACTCCCTACTCAATACTAAGTCGCTCACATGCATGGTCTCTAGTAAGGGATAAAAATTTGCCATTTGCTGGGGATACCTTTGGAGACACTATCCCATGGACCAAAAAAACCGAAGGGTTTTTGTTTCTTCTATATTTATATGTCAGCTTATCTTGATCACTTGGAGCATTGTTGCTCCACAAGCTCAGGCTCGAGCTTTTTTTGTTTTTGGCGATTCGCTCGTTGACAATGGCAACAATAACTACCTACTCACCACTGCCCGTGCCGATTCATACCCTTATGGCATTGATTATCCAACTCACAGACCCACTGGGCGTTTCTCGAATGGCCTCAACATCCCAGACATTATCAGTTGAGTCCTCAAATTATATATAATTACATATATATCCCCATTCTTTAATTTATATTATTTTGTTTTGTGGTGTTTTAATACTCTTAAATTTGATATATATCTCGTAAGCTATATTTATTGCTCCTTATTATATACATAAATATGAACTGTATCAATTATCTTGCACGTAGGTGAGCAAATTGGCTCAGAACCCACATTGCCATATTTGAGTCCAGAGCTCGATGGAGAGAGGCTACTTGTTGGTGCCAACTTTGCTTCTGCTGGGATAGGAATTCTCAATGACACTGGATTTCAGTTTGTAAGCCTAGCTACAAATTTTTTGGTCGTAAATTGTAACTGTTGCTAATTTAAACACCAGAAATTTGATTTGGCCATACATTTTATTTTACTTAAAATTTTCTGTTTAATTAAGAGTAGGACAGTACTAATTATAAGGCAAATAGATATCCTCTATCCAAACTAGTTTTATGCTATTAAAACGAGAAATATGTATGAACATTAAAATGCTATATGTCTATATTTGCAGATAAACATAATCCGAATCGCCAGACAATTGCAGTACTTTGAGCAGTATCAGCGAAGGGTGAGTGCACTAATCGGAGAAGAACAGGCTGAACGACTGGTGAACCAAGCACTGGTCCTCATAACCTTAGGTGGCAATGATTTTGTCAACAACTATTTCCTGGTGCCCTTCTCTGCAAGATCTCGCCAATTTGCACTCCCAGACTATGTTGTATACCTTATTTCCGAGTATCGCAAAATTCTTGTGGTATTGCTAGCTATCCTTCACTTCTCTTCTGTTGCTATTATTATTAGTATTATTATTTTTTTGGTCATTACTTTCAACTAACAGTCCGTGTGTCGTGTCACCATAAAAGATGTATGCGAGTAATGATCCCATAAATGTAGTGAACAAGTGTAAGCAAGGAACAACTTAAAATAATGTAAATATAGATTAGGGATTAAGTCATGTTAATTTTGTTTTATTGACCACTAATTATTTATTGCTTGGAAGAATCCTTACGTATATATGTATCTTATATATATTCATATGGAATAGATCTCATTATAGAGTAAAATTATTTTATGTGAATATATTTATTATGGAATGAAACTTACTTCTTATAAGTGTATATAAAATACATACACATGTATATAAGAATTTTCCTTTGTCAACTAGATGCTACACAACAGGGGATAACTTGTTTTCTTTCTTTGACTTTCACCTATCAAAATTGTTATTCTTACATTTAGTTTTTTTTTTAGTAATGTTATATCTTTTTATAAATTTTTTATAATAATTTTTTTAATATTAAATAAAAAAATAAATATATCTAATATTTTGAATATATAAAAAATATTTAATATTTTTTACTTAATAATTAAAAGAATTAATAAAAAATTTGAGTAAAAAAATAAAATATTTCTCTAAATTTTGTACTTCCCTTTTACAAACACAATATATTAAAATATATTAAATGAGCCATTTTATGATAAGATGTATGGCTGTGTGGAGCAAGTTGAGTTATGCTGAGACATGATAGGTTGCTGAAGCCAGAGAACATTCATAGTGCGTGTTTGTTTTTTTATTTGGAAATTTGAACATCCATTAGATGTTGTTGGAAGTTGTGTTATAATTGTTTGGATTTTTTTAAGTTGGTATTGTTTTAATTAGAAGTGGTAAAATGGGTTCAATTCGTTGGGTTAGTTTGTCAACTCGTTATTTTTTTATGGGTTAGGTTCAAGATTTCAATCATTTTTATTTCAACTCATAACCCGTCGTCCGTATAGCTTCACGGGTTAAGCGAAAGTAGTCTTGAGTTGACGATGGGTTGAATTTTTTTAAAAAATATTATAAATTAGTCTTATTATTTGTGTTTGTGATATTTTTATAGGTATGATCTTAATTTTATTTTATTTATTTTATTTTTTTAATCTCTATAAATTATAATTTTTCTATTTTTAAATTTTTATTATTTTTTTATTATTTTTTATACATTTTATTTTATTTTTAGGATCAACTCTCTTATTTTTTTTTTCATTTTTTTTTTTTTATGCGGATCAACCCGCCAACTTACATTAAAGCGGGGTGAGTTAGTTCTTCTAACCCATTTTTCAAAGCGTTGCTATACCTACGCCTCATTTTTTTGGTTGAATGCGGACGGGGAGTAAGCGAGGACGGGTTAACCCATTTTGTCATCTCTAATTTTAACACAATTTTTTTATTAATGTATATTTGTAACAAAGCAAGAATTTTTTGTTTTTGCGATACAACAAACTCAGTTAGAGTATTTTCTCTAACATTTATTTTATTAAATTTATTTTTAAAATAAAAATTTTTAAATATAAATCATATTACCTTAAACTTACTTTCAATTAAATTTAAATTTACAAATACACTTTTAACCAAATTTAAATTTATTAACTTTAATCAAACACACAAGTACTATTATTACCATATCCTCTTGAATGCCATCGCCCAAGGTATAGTTTGAAGTAACAGTGATTTAAAGTACATGTGGGCAACCATGTTATAAATGTAGAATTAATAATGTGTTCTGATCTCTCTCTTCTTGCACCTTGTCTTCTTTACGTATACGCCAACTTCAGCACTAATAATTCTTGCACCTTGTATTAATTGTTAAATTGTTAAATTAAATTAAATGCAAGCAGAGGCTTTATGATTTGGGAGCACGGCGGGTTATGGTGACTGGTACGGGGCCATTAGGGTGTGCGCCGGCAGAATTAGCCCAGCGTAGCAGAAATGGGGAATGTGCAGTAGATCTACAGCAAGCTGCAGATTTGTTCAACCCTCAACTCGTCCAATTGTTGAATGATCTCAACGGTGAAATTGGTTCAGATGTCTTTATTTCCGCAAATGCGTTCGCAATGAATATGGATTTTATTAGTGATCCACAAGCATATGGTATGCCAATCTCATTTTTTGCAGCATTAACTTATATACTATTGCTCTATCTATATCTTTTTAATTCCTGAAATTTAATGGTTAACTTATTATTGCTTTGACCATGTTTCTTTTTTTGACTATGTTTCATTTTCCTATCTACATGAATATAAAATGAAAAAAAAAAAGAACAGGAAAAGAACATATTTTCAAGAATAACTGATTGCATTGATTTACCCTATCCAATCCAGATCCATATGGAGCCATTTACTGAGATCAGGTTAAATGGCGGGAAATTGGTTTTAGGGATTATTTGAATATATTATCCATTTTTTATATTTTTCAAATAACATTATTTACGATAAAATTATTTAATTAGAGATGAAAAGTGAAAAGTGATCATGCTTTGTGAAACCCTTGGAATTTGAATGTGAACCCACATAAATATGGTTCCAAGTGTGCTGTCTACTGTATGCACCAGCAGCAGTAACACACAGGCTTTTATGTGGTTAGTGGCTACCAATGACACAAGGTCATGTGGTGTGTTGTAGTCTGATAGTCTCCATCCAACTATCCAAGTGATCCAACTATCCAAGTGATATCAAGTTCACTACAAAGGTTGAGCCAGAGAGCCACGTCTGACACAGACGACAAACCAAACAAAAAATCATAATTTTGAAGTGGCCTGGCCTGATCTGACTAATGCTATTCTTTTTCTTATATAATTTATACACTTCTTTTTTTATTTTTTTTAATAAAAAATTTAAAAAAATATAAATTTATTTTTCTTTCCTCATAAAAAAGTAGGTTTAAAAAGAAAGTATAAAAAATCAAGAGTAAAAATAACATTTTTGTTATAGACAAGCAAATTATCCATTTTGTTTTTTTTTTCTGTTTTTTATTAATTGTTTTAAATAAATTATAAGAGTTAGTGTGACTGTGTGAGAAGAAAAAAGATATAGGATCAAATAAAGTATGTGTTTGAATGAACTTGTTTTTTTTTTTCAAAATATTTTTAAATAACTTTTAGCCTATTTTTTTACATGCAAAATAAATAATTTACACATACATTAAATAGTCAATTTTTTACTCATATTCAATTTTGTTTAAAAAACTTATATTAACCCCATTTGTCAAGGCAAAGCCATGCAGTATAGCTAATAAGTTATGAATTAAACACACGTGGATTTTAAGGAAGAGTGCAGATTTACTTGTATGAGTATAGTGTTTATTGGAATATTATTTCACAAGCTTGTGGGGATCCTATGTAACTATGTATCCCTGTGAATGTAAACTCTACGTATCCCTCTGAATGTGTGCCGAATATTGTGCTTATATATATTAAAACATTTTTAACTTTTTCTGGGAGCCCCACTGCAAACACGTAGTGGAGTGGTCCCCAAACGAACATGGCATCATATCATCTATCACTATCACTATCACCTATATGAATAGTGGGGATTGATTAATTGGGGCTTTGGGGACTGTTCTGAGGAGTTGTCACTTCACACTTTACCTTTAAGATAAATAAATTCTCGCATGAATTTAAAGTTGTTAAATTAAATGTATTAGATTAATTATATTATTAATATAATAAATTATATTATTAATTATAATAAATTATAATAATTAATTATTAATTAAATATAATAATTATTAATTAATTAATTAATAATATTTTGTGTATACAAAAATTTCTTACTCATCAATAAGTTGTGTACTGGCCGTGGCACTACTCATTTAAGACTTTGGGGCCTTCTTGAGATGCCCGACAACAAACCTCTCGAACTAGGCATGCTATTCACGCAGGGACTTTATTATTTGAGATAAATTTTTATATTTTTATATTAAATAATATATATATATATTTTATTTAATATTATTTATTATATATATTTTTATTATTATTATTATTCACTCAATTATATTTTTTAAAAAATACAAATAATATATACACTATTAAAAATAATATATAACTATTTTTTTCTTTGAGTTTTAGCTTACTAAAAAAGAAAAAAAGGAGAAAACAAATTGTACAGACTTTGACTTGACTTATTAAAACTAAGGTTTGTCATTCAGGCATATTCAAGCAGTTATCTATTTTCATAAGCCAAATGAAATGATTAATTTGTTTTATTCAAAACAATGCAGAGTTTCACTTCCTGTTGGAAAACTTCTTGTATAGTAGAGTCTATAAAAAATATAACATATGGCACAATATAATTATACATGTAATTGGATTAAATTTAAAATAAATTATAAAATTTAGAGCAAGTTTAAACTGTTAAAAATTCTCAGAATACAGAGTTTTTTTTACTTACATATATAATTGGTTTTCGAAACTTACAACATTTTATCTGGAGTTATTTTCAATTAAGAAAATATTTTTATTACTATTAATTTTGTGATTCTATATAAATAAATATTGTATGTTGATGTAAATGTAAATAAATATTAAAATATATTTTATTTTAAAATAAACGACTAACAAGATTGTTTCAATTAACGGTTTATGTTTATTTAATAGTTGGAGAGATGTAGCGTGAAGCATGATTTCTTTTCTATTTTTTTTTTAATGATTTGAAAGCATTAATTGCCCTTTTACGTGCAGGATTTGTCACATCCAAAGTTGCATGCTGTGGTCAAGGACCATACAATGGAATTGGACTCTGTACTCTGGTTTCTAACCTGTGCCCAAACAGGGATATATATGCATTTTGGGACCCATTCCATCCAAGCGAGAGAGCAAACAGATTGATTGTGGAAAGATTCATGATCGGATCTACCAAATACATGAATCCAATGAATCTCAGTACCATTATGCTTTTGGATTCAAGGACCTAAAGGGGTCATTTTATACCTCCTGCGAAAGATGTTGTATTATTGATTTTTAGCCTATATGGTTACTAGGTGTGGAAAATATAAGAAAGTTATTTGAATACAACAGAATTCGTAAGAGTATTTTTCTCTAAGCGTTGCTTTGAGAAAGAAAGACAGATAGAGCAAGTACATGGTTTATAGGGAAGAGATATTGTGTCAATGAATGTCCAAAGTTTAGCGAATAAAAGAAGAGGGTTGTATTGTACCAAAAAACTTGGGTGACATAATTTGTGACAAGAAGCTAAGCCCAAAAGTAGTATTAATGGGCTTGGAATTTGAAGTCCAAATAAACTTAAGTTTCTGGACTGTATCAGGCAAACCTTGCCTAACTTAAATATATAAATTATAGGTAGACCCAAAAAAATAAATATAAATTATATATACCATTTATTCTAATGTATTTGCTTCATTTACTACAAATATAAAAATCCCTCATCTCTAAAGAATATACTTTTAAAATATCAATCCGACCACGGCCCAAATAATTATACAGATATAGACTTGTACAACATAAGTAATTCATTTAATAATGGTTTTGTATAGAAATTATTTCAACCTTGTGATTTATATAACAATTGGTTTATTCGGGTTATTCACGTTGCGTCATTATTTATTTCACAAAATGAGCTAAATGGGTTGGTTCGTATAATTTATTTTATCAATTAGTGAAGTTAGGTATGTATAATTATGAGGACCTTTTTCAAGTTGATCAATATAGTATTATAGGTACAATTGGTCCATGACCATAACTCAACATGGCTGGTCTATTGGAAGTTTGGAACAAATTGTCACCCCCTGAGAAAGTCTTTGCTCAGCCTGCCAAGATGTGGAACTCCTAGCCGAGACAGAGAGATACTCAGTTTAACAATAATGTTATTTTCTAAATTCAAATCTTTACACTTACTCCTTAAATTTACTCTTTTTGAAAAAATAAAATAAAATAAAACTAGTCTCATTTCTCTCCTCCTTTTTCTCTTTCTTTGTCTTTCAAAAATAATAGATGTAAGAGAAGGTGTTAAAGAGTTAGGTGTAGAATAGTACATTGCTTAGCTTAATTAGTGAACTGAAACTACCAATCTCTCCGTTATCAATTATAGGCTTTGGAAAAGATCAACAATAGGAGGCTTGCATTAGGTATTTAACATTAGTTTGAAAAAAGAAAAAGTATTTAACATTAAGACGTGTTCAACTACTCATTCACTTTTATTCAAGTAGAATTGATTCCTTATGTGATAGGTTTAACAATAATATTCAACAGTTATTCAGTCAGACTTGTTTCTCGAATTTAGCTGCCACAAACGTGGATGAGGAAAAAAACTGAGAGAAAAGATGAAGTACAATTGATGGATGACGTGTAGATTCTACATAAATACCAAATGTTTCAGGCACAAGGAATTTTAGCAAATTTTCAGGACGAATATTACTTTGTCAATAATTAATTATGATAGAAACAAGCCAAATGATTAATTTCATATAAACAAAAATTATTTTTAAAATTTAACATCAATTCTTTTAAAATCAACTGCACTGAAACCAATTCTTTTATATGAAGGTAAAATAGTACTCCTCCAAGAACATTAGTTCAAGTGCCACAAAATCCATTTAAGTAACTTGTACACTAGAATAGGAAGAAAAAAAAAATAAGAAGCTCTTACAGATTGGTTTTGCTAGGATTCCATCAGACTTTAGGTTGAAGACAGTTTCACATGCATATTTTTTTGCCAAGTTCTGCTTGAGTGCTTTGCAAGTGATGTGTTTTATTTTAACCAAAAGAAAAGTGGAAGCCTCTAAATTAAGGGCCAGGGAAGAAGACATAAGCTAGTGATAGTGGAGGAGGGTGTAGTTGTGGTTGAACGCCACCCTATTTATGTTGATCACATGTACATCGATCTGTCTCCCTCTTCATCCCCACCCTTTCATTGAATCCTTATTATAGAAGAAAAACACCTAGCTATTTCTTTACATCGTGTTTAGCTCAAAAGGGAATAATATTGACCATTTGATGTTTAGCTCTAAATCAACCAAGATATGAGAGTGACAGTAGAGTTTAACAGAAAAACCTCAATGATTAGTCATTAATGAGGCCCTGTTTATTTCTCGGGTTACAGGTTCTTTCTGTGTTTACTTTATTGCTTTAATCTTCTATATCGCTGCCTAAGTTTATGGTGCTTAAAAGAACTCGTTGTTCCCCATTAAGCACGTCTGAGATTTAACGTAGTAACTTAAGACATAGCTTTCAGAAATTACAAGACTGAGTAGCCTTTCTTGTTAAATTATCCAATACCATACCAAATGTTTGGAGTAGCCCAATACATTTGCCAAAGTTAAAAGCCTAAGCCCTTGTATGCATCTTAATAATTATGTGGTTGTTGTGGTTTAATGTGTGGTTGTTATTAAACAACAATGTGTGGTTGTAATTTATTTAGATTTTATATTTGTGTGGCTTATGTTTGCCTTGGTATTGTACAAATACCCCCTTCCTTTCATTTGTAAATCATCAAGTAGTAAGCTTCAATAAGCAATAAAAGCTCTAAGCTTTCCTAAGTTATTCTTCTCTAAAGAGTGTAGTCTTGAGTGAAGTATAAGCTCTTTTCTTTGAATGGTAAAATTAGAGTTGTGTACTCTATGTTTTTCTCTACAATTAGTATCAAGAGCTAGGTTGTGAGTTACTACCACATATATTATTCACACGTGTCACTGTATTCTTTTATAGTAATTATTAACATATACGAGATTTGTTCAAGTATACAATATATGATACTATTCACGTATACAACACTATTTACGGTGAAATAGTTATTTGGGTATTATTTTTGGGTTGAGCATTCTTGATTCGTGAGGAGTTCGTACTTTACAAGTTTGTGTTTCAAATCAAGCTTGTTTGGTATTGTTAGAGTCTTGCCGATACGATGGCTGACCTTCAAGTAGTTGGAGGAATTAAGAAGCTCAATCACAAAAATCACAACATGTGGAAGACGTGCATGATGTCTTACCTACAAGGTCAAGACCTTTGGGAAGTCGTTGGTGGTAGTGAAGATACAAAGCTCGAGCAAGAAGATGCTCAAGGAACCTTGCGTAAATGGAAGATTAAAGTGGGTAAAGTCACGTTTGCCCTAAAGACCACAGTTGAAGAAGAAATGTTAGAATATATACAAAAGCTAGAAACACCAAAAGAAACGTGGGATACTCTAGATACACTCTTTTCGAGAAAGAATGACACAAGACTTCAACTTCTCGAGAATGAATTGTTATCAGTTGCACAATGGGATATACTAGTTTCTCAATACTTTCACAAGGTAAAAACATTATGCCGTGAAATTTCTGATTTAGATCCTACAGTTGTTATTGGAGATACCAGGGTAAAAAGAATAATTATCCATAGTCTGAGGCATGAATATTGAAGCTTTGTTGCCAATATACAAGGATGACCGACTCAACCATCACTTGTAGAGTTTGAAAATTTGCTTGTTGGTCAAGAAACTATGGCCAAGCAAATGGGAGAGGTGTCACTGAAAAGTGAAGAGGAAGCACTCTACACCAACAAAAGCAAAGGCAACTTCAAACAACACGTCGGTGGTGGATCTAAAAAGTATGATGACAAGACAAAAAGTCTTCAAGGAGAGGGAAGCACTCGTCCAGGGGGAGCTTCAAAGAATCGCAGCAACAATAAAAAATTTGAGGGTAAATGTTATAATTGTGATAAGAAAGGCCACATGGCGAAGGATTGTTGGTTTAACAAAAGGCTCGTTGAGAGCAATGCTACTACTTCAGTATAAAGGAGAAAAGCAAAGATGATTAGGATGCTGAAACATCTTTTGCTATGGAAGAGGAGGAGTTAGCTCTCACAGTAACAATGGCTGATCAAATTGAGTACGAGAATGATTGGATTGTTGATTCAGGTTGCTCAAATCATATGACAGGTGATAAACAGAGGTTACAGAGCCTGTCAGAATACAAGGGAAATCGTGTTGTTGTGACAACTGATAATTCAAGATTACCGATTGCTCACATTGGTAAGACAGTAATTGCTCCTTGGTATAGTCATAATCAGGTACCACTTCAAGATGTTTACCATATCCCAAGCATGAAGAAAAATTTGCTTTCAGTGTCACAATTAAAATCGTCAGGTCACCATATTTTGTTTGGTCCAAGAGATGTGAAGGTGTATCGTGATCTTAAAATCTCAGGACAACCGATGATGGAAGGACGACGTTTGGAGTCCGTCTACGTGATGTCGGCAAAGTCAACATATGTAGACAAGACAAGAAGGAATGAGACAGCAGATTTATGGCATATGCGGTTAGGTCATGTTAGCTATTCCAAGCTAAGTATGATGATGAAGAAGTCGATGCTAAAGATACTTCCTCAACTTGACGTAAGAACAGACATAGTTTGTGTAGGATGCCAGTATGGCAAAGCACACCAATTGCCATATAAGGAGTCAAAGTTTAAAGCAACGGAACAATTAGAGTTAATTCACTCTGATGTATTTAGGCCCGTTAAGCAACCAGTAATTAGTGGAATGCGATACGTGGTGACGTTTATTGATGATTTCTCTAGGTATATGTGGGTTTTCTTTATGAAAAAAAAGTCTGACACATTCTCAAAGTTCAAAGAGATAGTTGAAGGAGAAGTGAGAAAGAAGACCTATTGCTTGCGCACAGACAATGGAGGAGAATATAGCTCAGGTGAGTTCTCTCAATACCTACGAGAATGCAACATACGTCATCAGTATACTTGTGCCAATACACCACAACAAAATGGTGTAGCAGAGAGAAAGAACCGACATCTTGCAAAAATTTGTTAGAGTATGCTGCATGCAAAAAATGTACTCGGAAGATTTTGGGCGCAAGTTATGAGAACCACAGCCCATGTGATCAACAAACTTCCTCAACCAAGGTTAGAGTTTGTTTCACCTTTTGAGAAATTATGAAACATAAAACCTTTAGTCAGCTACTTTCAAGTATTTGGTTGTGTATGCTATGTATTTGTTCCTGATCATTTACGTAGCAAGTTTGATAAGAAAGCAATTAGGTGTATCTTTGTGGGATACAACAACCAAAGGAAAGGGTAGAAATGTTGTGATCCTACAAATGGTAGATGTTACACTTCACGCAATGTGGTGTTCGATGAAGCATCTTCTTGGTGGTTCTCAGAAAAGGATATATTGTCAGATTCGAGAGAATTTGAAGACATACTACAACGAAAAATGGGAGAGCATATCGTCCAACTCCAATCAACTTCAAACAAACTAGGAGACTTATATGACGATGTCAATGTTGAGCAAGGATTAATCCATAGTCCTTGGCAAACTGGTGTGTATCAACCAGATGTTAGATCGAGTGAAGTGGAAGAACCAACTCCACAATCACAACTCCGAAGGTCAACAAGAGCACGGAAGCCAAATCCCAAATACGCTAACGTAGCCATAGTTGAAGAAGTAATTGCAACAAAACTTGAGACGTTCGAGGAAGCATCACAGAGTTTTGAGTGGATTACGACTATGAAAGAAGAGATCACTACACTTGAGCAAAACCAGACTTGGGATCTAGTGCCAAAACCAAGGGATGTGAAACCCATATCCTACAAGTGGGTTTACAAGATAAAACGTTGTCCAGATGGGTCAATCGAGAGGTACAAGGCACGATTGGTGGCTCGTGGTTTTTCTCAGCAGTATAGACTAGAATATGATGAAACGTTTAGTCTGGTGGCAAGACTTACAACTGAACGAGTACTACTTGCACTTGCTGCCAACAAAGACTAGAACTTGTAGTAGATGGACGTGAAGAATGCATTCCTTCATGGAGAGCTGGATCGAGAAATCTATATGATTCAACCATTAGGTTTTCAGAACCAAAATCATCCTGAGCAAGTGTGTAAGCTGCGAAAGGCACTTTACAGATTGAAAAAAGCACCCAAGGCGTCGTATGATAAGATTTCTGAATTTCTAACACAAAGTGGTTATTCAGTGACACTTACAGATTCTAGCTTATTTGTCAAAGCCAATGGAGGAAAGCTAGCTATCGTGTTGATATATGTGGATGATTTAATCATAACTGGTGATTTTGAGGCAGAAATTCTTCGAACCAAGGAGAATTTATCAGTTTGTTTCCAGATGAAGGAACTTGGACAACTCAAGCACTTTCTTGGTCTAGAGGTTGATCACACACAAGAAGGAATATTTCTCTATCAAGAAAAATGTTCTAAAGATTTGTTAAAGAGGTTTGGAATGCTCAAAAGCAAGCCAATTTCAACACCGATGGAACCAAATGCCAAGATGTGTGCACTTGAAGGCAAAGACTTGGAAGATGCAACGATGTATCGACAATTGGTAGGTAGTCTGATCTACTTAACCTTGACTCGGCTTGACATCTCTTATGCAGTTGGTGTGATAAGTCGATATATGGAAAGTCTAAAGAAGCCTCATTTGGAAGCAGTTTGTCGAATATTGAGATATGTGAAAAGTACAATAGACTATGGTCTTTTGTACTGGAAAGGTGAAGACTGTAAGTTAGTTGGTTATTGTGATGCTGACTATGCAGGAGATCGTGACACCAGGAGATCAACTACTAGGTACATGTTTAAACTTGGTTCCAGAACGATTTCTTGGTGCAGTAAGAGACAACCAACGATATCATTGTCAACCACCAAAGCTGAGTATCGATCAGCAGCAATGGCAGCTCAAGAGAATACAAGGCTGATACAACTGATGAACGATCAACATCAACCAGTATATTATGCAGTTTCGTTGTACTGTGACAACCAATCAGCAATTTGTTTGGCAGAAAATTCAGTTTTCACGCAAAAACTAAACATATAGAAGTGCACTATCACTTTATCAGAGAAAAAGTTCTGCAAGAAGAGATTGAGATGAAGCAGATCAAGACAGATGATCAAGTGGCGGACTTATTCACAAAAGGTTTGAATATAAGCAAATTTGAAATGTTTCGTCGTCAACTCAGTGTGGTGCAAAGAGTAAAAGCAGGTATCGAGGGGGATTGTTAAATTATCCAATACCAGCCCAAATGCTTAAAGTAGCCCAATACATTGCCAAAGTTAAAAGCCTAAGCCCTTGGATGCTTCTTAATAATTGTGTAGTTGTTGTGGTTTAATGTGTTGTTGTTATTAAAACAATAATTGTGTGGTTGTTGTGGTTTAATGTGTGGTAGTTATTAAAATAACAATGTGTAATTGTTGTGGTGTAATGTGTAGTTGTTATTAAACAACAATGTGTAGTTGTAATTTATTTAAATTTTATATTTGTGTGGCTTATGTTTGCCTTAGTATTGTATAAATACCCCCCTCCCTTTCATTTGTAAATCATCAAGTAATAAGCTTCAATAAGCAATAAAAGCTCTAAGTTTTCCTAAGTTGTTCTTCTCTAAAGAATGTAGTCTTGAGTGAAGTATAAGCTCTCTTCTTTGAGTAGTAAAATTAGAGTTGTGTACTTTATGTTTTTCTCTACATTTCTAACCAAACTATATAAATCAAGGAATTAATGTTATTGGAATTTATATTAAAAGACCATTTATAATCAATGTCAGTATTGAATACCCAGGGTGCACTTGGAATTGGAACGATTATGATTTTGAAACTCGATACTGAAACTGATCTTTATTAGCACGGAATGCCTTGTGAGATTAATCAATTAGAAGCATCATGCAATATTGCGATTGAGGTCAAGAACTTGAGGCGTTCCTCGTACACTAGCGGGTCAGTTTCAAACAATATCGCAACAAACAAGTTCCAGAACTAGCGTGACACCAAAGCTGGCAGAGCATAACTCTAGCATTCGATCTTCCTGAAATAGTTCAGTTATAAATAATATATCAACATACTTTGACGTCAACTGTTTTTGGATCTATACCCCTACATTAACTATACTTACGTAGCTACTCTCTCGTTCTCACATTAATGGATTTAAATCCTCTCCTCTCTCCTATTCTCTAATCCCATCTCTCAATAAAATACTACTCAGTACTCACTAAGGAAAAAGTTACAGCACGTTGAATTTTTTTGGGACATGATTGGAACAGAGGACATTAAGAGACAAAGGATTTTATTCCCAGTTTAATAGTCATTAACTGATTAATCAATCTACTTATACTGATTCAGGGTGGACAATTTATATTTCAAAACTGCTAAGTTGGATAAATTACATGCAACCAGTGTACCAATAGTATCTTCTTTAATTACACCCGGGGATATAACATAGACCGCATAGTCAAGCAATAAACCAAGATGTGGTGGTAAAAATATTGAATTTCAATATTTGCCTGTGGTTTTGATGAACAATCACTTCACTCTTATTTTAAACTCCGCTACATAGGCGGCTAGAAATGACTTGATACTGGGGTTGGATGTTGGAATCGAGGAAAAGGTTATACTTGTGCTAAGACCAGTCACCAGAGCAATTATTTGAGGTACTTGCTTCTTCTTGATTTAGCGGTTTGCTTTAAATCTGGAGAGGTGGTAGAAGAAGACATTTATGACTGTGGTTTACAGAGGTCAGCCTCTCAGACCTTATATATAGCCCTTCTCAATTGCTCGATGCAAACCACGAGTTATCAAACTGAGAATCATATAAAAATTAACACTAGTCAGTCCCTCCTGTTTTGCATAGACATATTATACATACACAGCCATGGCTAGTTCTTGGGTGTTTGGTATAATAATAAGCTTGATTCTGGCTCTGGGTTCTGCTGTTTCTGCTCAACCAACACGGGCTTTCTTCGTTTTTGGTGATTCACTCGTGGACAGTGGCAACAATGATTTCTTGGCTACCACTGCCCGTGCAGACGCTCCCCCCTATGGCATTGACTTCCCAACACACAGACCCACTGGACGCTTCTCTAATGGCCTAAACATCCCTGACTTAATCAGTATGAGTTAATTTGTCACATATTTGCAAATAAACCAACAATGTTTTGACTAAATGATTCTTGTTCAATATCCATGCCTATTTGTTTCTACCATATTTGCATGCATGGCTATATAACTAGGCTTGGCTCATGATGTGTACGGTGTTGCGCAACTCGATCTGGTTAATTGCAGGTTTGGAGCTTGGCTTAGAGCCCACACTGCCGTATTTGAGCCCGCTACTAGTCGGAGAGAAGCTCCTAATTGGTGCCAATTTTGCATCCGCCGGGATTGGCATTCTCAATGATACGGGAATTCAGTTTGTAAGTTTAACTAGTTGTTAATTTAATTAAGAATCCAGCTGTAGTAGCTTTTATATGTTGAAGTAACATTGTGTATTTTAGAGTGCATAAATTGGTTTCTTCATAATGGAAGTACATAAAATCAATTCATGGTAATAAGATTCTAAAAGTTGGTAGTAACATATATATACGATTGCTTTGGCAGTTGCACATCATCCACATCCACAAGCAACTCAAGCTATTCCAAGATTACCAGCAAAGGTTGAGTGCACACATTGGTGCGGAGGGAGCCCGGAGACTAGTAAACAGAGCACTCGTCCTCATCACTCTTGGAGGCAACGATTTTGTCAACAATTACTACTTGGTGCCCTATTCAGCAAGATCTCGCCAATTTTCTCTCCCAGACTACGTGCGCTATCTCATATCTGAGTACCGCAAAGTCCTGAGGGTATTATCTTCCCAACCCAATAATTACTATCTTTGAAGCATGCCCTTTGATAAATATCTCTTATACATCTCAATTGCCAAAAATTTGAGATTGCAGTTTGTTAAGGAAATTTAATAACATGGACATCTTTAAAGGGTAACGGACCTATCTAATAATTTCTCATCTAATTCAATGGGCATGTTCATGTTTCAAAGGCTGTACTTTGTTGCATGTGCAAGTTAGTGAAGGACTGGGTGTATTCATGCAAAAGACATATGTTTTGGTTGGTGAGGATACCAAAGTTGTTTTTGTCACTTTCAAACATCTTATTATTTAATGCAGCTTCTGACATAACATTCTCAGCTACACGCTAATATTATCCTATATAAATTAAATTATTTGGCTCTTACATACATATTCACCTGCAACTTGCTTATTTACAAATATACACACGACCTAGTTAATTTTATATATACACATACATACTTGCAAACGCATGCAGAGGCTTTATGATTTGGGAGCTCGTAGGGTTCTTGTGACGGGTACGGGACCAATGGGGTGTGCTCCAGCGGAATTAGCCATGAAAAGCAGAACTGGTGATTGCGACGTGGAACTCCAGAGAGCTGCATCCATATACAATCCCCAACTTGTTCAAATGATCACAGGACTCAACCAAGAGATCGGCGCTGACGTCTTCATTGCTGCCAATGCATATCAAATGCACATGGATTTCATTTCCAACCCTCGAGCTTATGGTATGCACTAAGCAGCTGCTACGCCTTTCAATTTCAAATTTGGGCAAAAAATTACACACACAATTTTGAGACTGTTGCAAGTAGTGGCTGTAAGTTTTTTAATTTGTCAATTAAAAACTCTTAATTTATAAAAATTAATATTGGTCCTTTTATCCTTTTTTTAACAGTTCTCATCAGTCGTGTGATGATTTATGTGTTGACAGAGACACTTGTCATTGTTTAATTTGTTTACATAAATTTCATAATTTATATTAAATAAAAATTTAATAGAGCATTTTAAATGTTTTCATATTTAATTTCAAGTATGAAATACGAAAAGAAATTTTTACAAATTATTAATTTCTTAAAAAAGTTCTCACGTGAATACAAGTATGGTAATTATCACACAATTAACAGAAATTGTTACAAGTATGTAAAAGTTCATAACTACTACTTATAATAATTGCATTACTCTTTATCAAAACAAAGCCTAATGCCCTTTTTAAATATTTTGACAGACAAAATTTAAAGATTTATTATGTATTTGGGCTGACAGGATTTGTCACATCAAGGATAGCTTGCTGCGGGCAAGGCCCATACAACGGGATTGGACTCTGCACACCCAGCTCAAACTTGTGTCCAAACCGAGACCTTTACGCGTTTTGGGATCCATTCCATCCGTCCGAGAAAGCTAGCCGAATCATAGTCCAACAGATCCTCAGAGGCTCCACTGAGTACATGCACCCCATGAATCTCAGCACCATAATGGCCCTGGATTCCAGGACTTAATTGATACATCTACAACCTCGGCTATCGCTTTCTCTAACAAGTTCCAAGATATATAAGTCTTCTATAAAAATGTGTGCCGTGCCCCCCTAAGTTTGCCTCATCTTATTCTGATGGTCCCCTAGCTAGTGTGGTTTGTGGTGCTAAGTTATTATGTACTAGTTTGTCCCCCAAATTGGTTTTGGTATGTTGCCAGTAATAAAATTTCGTATCCTTTGAATGCATCAATTTTGTGAAGATAGATTGTGAATTTGCGATTATGCATGCAATATCTTTATGAGCTTTAAAATAATTGTGAATTTTTTTTATTATGAGTAATAAATGACATTTGCGCTAATATTGTTAAGGAGTGCTACATTCACAAGAATGAGAATGGCATTACAAGAAAGGTTTGTGGTTATGTTAGCAAATGTATTTGTATGGGGAACTGTCAATACAAATTTTATAATCGAGATAATAAAACTCACGAGTTAACTCTTAAGAGTTTAGGATTTTAGGATACAAAAACAAGTTAACATGATGTAATTTTTTTTTTGTTAAACTAGTACAAATTTAAATAAACTCTAACAAAATCAATAAATTCTCGATTTTACAAACAAGTTTTTGAACATGAATTTATACATGATTTTATCCGCAAAAAACATATTTTTTGTCAATTTTGTTGGCACTTGAATTGACTTACCTACGTTATGCATATGTATTGAGTTTGAAGCTAACGTTATGTTTTCATTATTATTTTGTTCAAATTTGTTAAACTACAAAATAATTTAAGAGTGGAACTAAGTGTAGGATAACAATTGGATTTATTGAGTTATATTTTCACTTTATTTCTTTTATTTGCTTTGTTATAAAGTTAATTAGATCGTTCAATATGAATTATGAATATGTTATTTAATTATGTTTGGTTATTAAAATATGTATTTTAAATAATATTTTTGAAATATATAAACCCTATAGGTTTAATAGTCAAGTTTATAATTTTAGTTTGTCGAAGTTCTACAAATTTATCTAAACGCGAGTTTGATAATCTTGTTTATAATAACAAATCTTTATATATATATATATATATATATATATATATATATATATATATATATATATATATATATATATATATATATATATATAGTTTACTTTTTATATATATATATATATATATATATAGTTTACGGTTCAAGACTAAAGAATTTTAACGTGAGGAGACTTGTTAGTTCATTCTCTTCACTTAACAAGTTAAACTCTTAAGAAAATTGATCATGCCAACAAAGACGTTGAGTTTGATGTCTTGGAGTGATCATCTAATTATTGCTCCTGCTGGTATATATGTCTAAAACGATGATGGATTAATGCACATGATGAACGGCCAGTTCTAGTGAAGTTCAGTTCTTTTGGATAGCCTTGTCACACACGGAGGGAAATTTCTGAGAGATCAATGATTAATTACGATTACGAGCGTAGCGCAAAAACAGGAAAAAAAGAGAAGGATTACTATTTACTAGCTAGCGGTCACGTTTTCCGGGTTCTCTAATATTCCAAACAGTGCATCTGTATGTATATGTACGGCATGTAGCTAGGCTCAGTCGGTGCAAAAAAGTGACGGCATGAAAACACAATGCATGCTTCCAAACCTTCCAAATGCATTTAAAGAGCGCACCAACCTTAGGAGGTGGCGACCTAATTAAGAACATTGCTGAAATAAATATCTAGGGGCCATGGCGCGACTCATCAATCTCTTACTGTGACATTAACTCGGCCTCCAAATGCGTTATATGGAGTAAATTAAACTAATTGCAATTTTGACCTTGATCGATGTTTTGCTTTACAATAGAACCAAAGCAAAATATAAGCCAACCAGAATTAATAAGGAATAACCAGATCAGGTCCTGCTACAATGTGCAGTTGCCATGTGAATTGTATCAACCCTGCTGTTTCTTACTGGACTGAGGAGGGTAAACACTAACCAGTTACAGGTTTGAGGAGTGGATGACTTGAGTTTCAGGTCAAGCTTACGACGTAAATTTGTTTGGCATTGAATTGCCTGAAAAGTTCGTTGAAGAAAAATATCTCAGTGGAGTCCATTATAGATCAAAATATTAACACTTTGTCGTGGGTGAAGGGATGTTAGTTGAACCGCTTTCTCCAGCCAAATTATATGATGTCAAGGATATTAGGTGTAGAGTAGTTGGTATTATAAAGTCTATACAGCTCATACTATTACTTATACTTTGATCATAATATTAGCATATAAAGTGGTCCTTGTAATCATCTTTAATCTTCTGAGGATCCAAAATAAATCGAGTCTCCCTGTCACTGTGTATGTGCCAATGTGTCTCAGTGAACGCCTACTATTTAACTATGATCGATGAATTTAATTTCTGGGACCACTTATTAGATGATATCAATTTTTATATTTTTATATATTAAATAGTATATATATATATATTTTTATATTATATCTAATACTATTTATTATACATATTTTTTATTATTTTTTTCACTCAATTACATCTTTTAAAAAAGATATAAATAATATATATACTACTAAAAATGATATATGATTATATTTTTTATAAAATTCGAGTTATTTATTTATTTTTTCTTTTAATCCCTTTGGACCATTAAGTGACTGATGGCAGCGTACCATTGTTTGCTCGGTCCACTTATAATGCGATGAAAACACTGTTTTTCTGATTCATTAACGTGTTCCAATAATTGACAATCAATATCGCAGTTTTGGGCATTCACCTTCATATACCGATAGTTGAATTTATAGTAAATACAGCGGATTATTTGCTGTTAGTAAATGTGAAATCCTTTTCAAATCGTTCAGATGGGAACTTGGCCTTAATTTATAGTAATCAGAGGTGGGAACTTTTTTCCTTCCCAAAGGATACGTAAAGCTGGAAACAAAGGAGAACTCAAATTGATAAGTAATTTCCACTCTTTGAAAAAATGATGCAAGTTTAAATATAAGAAAATAATTTTTATGAAGAGATAATATAATTCTTGTATTCTCATAGTTAAATAAAGATTAGTTTTATAAATAATTTAAATGAATCAAACTTATAAAAATACACGTTAAGCTATTACATTAAAAACAATAAAAAATCAAAAGCTATTGGATGAGTTTAATAATTCCCCAAAAGGAACATGTATAATCATGAATTGTCAAAAGTACGCTTTAAATTACAAATCAACTACATATATTATATACAGAAGAATCGACACAAAGCTCCAACTTGCCTGGTCTGTTTAATACTTCTCTATTGGGTCCAGCTTTCCTACTTCCGAGTAGTTTATTTATTTAATAAGAGTGGAGCCCAGGTAGAGCACTAAACGTAACATGCAGATTAAAGCGTAAACATTTTTTGTATTACTGAAAAGAAGTACAATTTTTTTAGTTTTTTTTTTTTTACTTTTGTAATGTAATATAGAATTCTAGAAGCATATCTCTGTTTATTTATTTTTATCTGTTTAAGTAAAAGTATTTATATTTTCCATTAAAATAAAATTACGTACATATTAAAGTTTAAATCAGCCATTATAAACTAATTGACATGAATTTGATTAAAAATGTTTAAATAAGACTATACTTAACACATAAAAAAGGACTATAAAATTCTGAAGCAATTATGTATGCAGTTCTAATTATAAAGTATTAAAAATGGTATAACTCAAGTGATAAACAAACGCAGATCACAGCAAGACAAGCTTAACTTAGAATATTAAGGATTTGAAATCCACTAAAAAACACTTTTTGGAGACGGGTAACCTCAATGCCTCGGACAATGCTTAGTTTTATATCCAAAAAGTACAGAGATATCTCATAAGAAAAAAATATAAAATTGTTTTAATTATAAAGTTATGTACATTGGTGATACTACTTTATTTTTCAATCCATCACTTTATATAAGAGGAAAAAAATTGATGAAAAGATAATGAGAGTGCTTTGACCGATGCTAAATATGTAAAATGGATAAAAGAGAAATGTTATATCCTTTTAAATCTTAATTAAAAAATTCTATAAAATTCTTTTGATTAATTAAAACATTAAATATTAAAAAATATAAAAAATAATGTTTATTTAAAAATGTAAATCTTTTTTAAATAGTTAAAAAGATAATTATATTGATACATAAATAAAATTATTTTAGATATATAATAGATTACTGGAAAGTCAAAAAAAATTATTAGAAAAAGACAAGTACACATATATATATATATATATATATATATATATATATATATATACACAAATTAAATTGTTTAAAAAAAGCTAAAATCATTATAATTTTAAAGTTTTTATAATTTTTTAACTTTAAATATTTCTAACTTTCTATAAAGTGTGTAACATTACAAAAAATATAAGTCAAAACTATTAAATTAACTAATATATTAAGAAAAATGATGGTCTTATGTAATTTTTTATCTTACATCATTTTTTATTTTACTTTTTAATAGTTGTGATTAAGTAAAAAAATTAATAAAAAAATATAATTAATAATATAAAAAATAATATAAAAAAATATAATAAAAAAAACAGAATTAATATATTAACACATCACCTTTGGGACCAATGACCATATACAGAATAACATTCTATTCTCTTTATGATTGGACTGGGCATGACTCGATAGGATGTGCGGCTATTAAAGATACCAAATTGTCGAGTTCGATACGTCACTCTACATAGTCCAGTAAAATGAATAAATTAGGTAAAAAAAACATTTGATAAAAAAATTAATTTTGACCTAATTAAGACAACCTAATTTTGGTTCTCAATGTGAGTCAACCTGTAATGGGCTGGGATGGCATTATTATTATATAATAATAATAGGTAGTCTAATTTTAATTAAGATTTTATTATGTAATTTATATAATATATAAAAAATTTATTTGTATTTTTTTAACATAAGTTAATATTTTTATCATAAAAATATTTTTATTTTATATTTGAAAAAATTTAAACTATGTAAAAAGAAAAAAAAATTGAACATAAAACGTATCCAAAATGCAATTAGCTTGATGCAAGTTAACTTGTTTTAACACCTCTAACAGTTATTGCCTAAGCATTTAACCATATTTCCTATGTAAAGTTGTCAAAACATTCATTTGAGTTAATTCGAGGCTAGCATGTTTAATATTAGTATTTTATTAGTTCAAGTAAATTTATTATAGATTGTGGATAGGGTGAATTAGTCTATCAATAAGTAAAAATTAAAAATTTAGGTAACTTAATTTTAGGTTAATGGTAAATAAATTTTAGAGTTAGCTTAATTGTCAATTGAGTTCTTATTCTCAAACAAAAAAGTTATAATATGTTCTGAAGTAATAATTTGTTAGATTCAAAATAATAAAAAATTAAATTTAAGCTAAAAAACTAGCTAAACCTGAAATAAGCTTAGTTAGATCAGATGAGACCAAGTCTAATTAAAATAATTTTAAGCATAATTTTTTTAACTCAATCACCACATTTTATCAAATGAGACAGACGGATACATTACGTTGAACTCATTTTTTGACAGCTATATCCATGGTCTAGCACATTACGTTGAATCACGTTTAATGGATTAATCCAGCTATATCCATAAATTTTTTGACAGCTATATATATATATATATAAAGCATAAATTTTTTTAACTCAATCACCACATTTTATCAAATGAGTCAGATAGATACATTACGTTGAACTCATTTTTTGACAACTATATCCATGGTCTAGTACATTACGTTGAATCACATTTAATGGATTAATCCGGCTCGTGTATATATCGTGATTTGAATCACGTTTAATGGATTAATCCGGCTGTGTATCACTAGAGTTTGTCATAGACATATTAGTGAAGTATTGGTGACACCTCGTCAAGATTTCGGTACCATTAAAATATATGTATAATGAATAAATATCAAAACATATGTAACTGTCAATCACAATCTTATAAAATTATAGCGTTCATAATTATAGTATCATTGTTTTGATTTTATAAGAATTTTTTGCTACAATTAAAAAAGACAAAATCCTAATTACACTATATAAATATCAGACTTATTCACCTTCTACAAATAGTTTATCGGTTATAGCATAAGCCGTTCTTTTACACAATCTGATTTGAATATTAGAATCTCTTTGTAAGTACCAATTACCCCCATTGATCAAGCTTTACTACTCTGCATCGTATCTATATCGGGTACTTCAGTATTCACTCTGAATATATATATATATATATATATATATATATATATATATATATATATATATATATATATATTCATCATTCATATATTAATTTTTGTAATAAAATAAAATTTCCAAAGCATTTTTTTTATTTTTTTAAAAAGGTATAAGAAATATTTAAAAAATAATGAGCAATCAAGAAACATTTCTTTATCTCTTTAGCTTTGCACAAACAGTAATCACAACGTCCTACGGAAATAAGAAACTTCAATTATAATGTTTTTTTTTTCATTGTTTTCTTTTTAATAACTTCTTGCGATAAGTAAACTTGTAACATTAAATTATCTGTTAAGGGGTTTGTTGTAAAGTGAAATGTTTTATGTACATTAAAAAAATACATATTGTATATTTATATAAGAGAAATATTAAATTAAATTATATGTGACTGTAATTTTTTTATATGATACAAAATAAGTTTACGAGTAGATTAAAAAAAAATAGAGTATAAAAATTGGATGAATAATGGAATTGAGTAATGCTTCCTTTTTTACTCCTCCTGTTTTTAAAACAAATCATGTACAACTTTTAAAAATTCTTTAATGGTTTTGTCCAACCAGGTTACCCAAAGGTGGTGTGTCTCGATAATGAAGCAAAGCTAGGAAAATTCATTATGGGATCAATTGATTATATATTGGCAGTAGCAATTTTTGCTTTTGGAGCATTTAAAATTTAATTTCATATATTTTTTCTTCACTGTTATATTAGTCCTAATACTTAATTTCAAGAGCTATATATTACTCTCATAAATTACTTTGCCATAGTGAAAATCTTATGATTATTGGTTTAAATTGTTTTATTTTCTTCAAAGTTTTTTTTTTTTTTAGATGTTGTCTCCAAAGTAGTTAAAAGTTTTGGTTGGCAGCACTACATATAACAGCTCTAGTATTGTTATGTAAAGCTTAACCTATAATGCATATAATTTCTTTAGATAAATAATGCAGTATAATTCATTAGATATATACGTAAAAAAATATACCAAATTCTTCTGGAGCTAGAACATAAATTTAGAAATGAAAATATAAAAACCCGATTAAAGAAAGGGAAAAAATGGCATCTGATTGAAAGGAAACTTTTTATATTAAAACTTCTCTTCCATCGATTTGTAAAAAAATGATTTAAAATTTTATGACAAACTAATATTGGAAGATTTGAAACAGCACTTAACAAATAAAAATTGTTAATTAATTTTATATATTCTAAAACTTATTTTAAATTTAAATTTTTAAGATGAGAACCTCTCTAAATCTATATCTTGATGCAACTGTTTTATGTTTAGAGAAATTCACGTTCATAAGAGTAATTGGTTAAATAGGAGAAAAAAAGAAGTAAAAATGATTGTTATGTTTAAAATTATATATTATTATTAATTAAAAATTTAAATAGGTATAAGAGAAGTGACAATAAACTACTAATTTGACTCAATATTTAATAAAGGACATTTGAGAAAAATAAAAAATAAAGTTAGTTGAGAAAAGTTACCATAGACACTTTCTTATTATAAATAAGTTACTTAATTTATTAGTAGCTAATAATGATTTGTTATAAGGGAGCAGTATAATATCTGTCAGAGGATGATCAAAGTTAACGTAGGGTAAAAGTGAATATTGAGACTTGGTTGAAGGGGTAATTTTTCGCTTATGAAAATGAAGGTTTGCGAATAATAATATTCTCTAAAAATATCCCAAAACTTGCTATAGCCTAGAGATGGACGAAGGATGAAACATGGTACAAAATGCCAGTATGTTTTATTTAATTTGAGTGGTAAAATGTCTCGTCCAGCACAGAAGAATGGAACGAAATTGCCAATTCTTCCTTTTGGTCGGTAACACTGTACAGATTGAAATGTACATGCAGCTAAAAAGAGCGTCAAAATCTTCCAACATTATATCACGCATATGTAATTAAGTATGAATTTGTTAGATCATGTCCTGAGTCAGTGCAGTGGTCGGATATAACTTCACTGTCACGGCCTTAATTTCCTATATATGCAACTACCTTTTGCAGTGTGGTGGGCCATTCAATATTTCTAAACTCACCGAATCCCCAGACTATATAAGACCTATTCCTCTGCTTGCACTGACATAGCCAGTTGGATTTTTGCAGAGTTCAGAGCAGCTCGATCTGTACTCTCTACTCTGCATATATTCTTTTAAGTTTCTCTTCATATATCCAAATACATGGCTACCTCTCTGGTTTTCGCTTCTTACATTGTTTTAGGTCTTGTCATGGTACGAGCAAGCTGTTTGACAGGGGCAGAGGCAGCCCGTGCTTTCTTTGTGTTTGGGGATTCGCTTGTGGATACTGGCAACAACAACTACTTGGCAACTACAGCTCGTGCAGACGCTCCTCCTTATGGCATAGATTACCCAACTCGCAGACCCACTGGACGTTTCTCTAATGGCTATAACATTCCTGACTTCATCAGTTGGGTTAACTTCTCTTCTCTTTTAATTTATCTCCGGCATAAAGCTCTGCGCTTTTGTGTGTTATAATAACTAATAATGTGGTTTGTTAACTAATCGTTATCATATATTTATGTGATTTTGCAGGTCAAGAACTTGGGGCAGAATCCACGTTGCCTTATTTAAGTCCCGAGCTCAACGGGCAACGATTGCTTGTTGGTGCCAACTTTGCTTCTGCTGGCATTGGAATTCTCAATGACACTGGCATCCAATTTGTAGGTGCAATTGGAGAATTTTTTTGTCTAAATTAACTTCTAACTTGGATGCACTGAAATAGTAAATTATTGAAACATCATTTAATTATTACTAAAAAAATGTTATGTTTAGTAATATATTAATAATGTGTTGATGATTTATTAGTTTAGAACATCAAATTTGAATGCATTAAATTTATACAAGAATTTCTTCTAAAATTATGAAGTGCATTATAATTTTTTTTTTATACTTTTATTATCCATACTACGTAGCACACGGCGCCATTTGGTTGCGCACATAATATTGATGGATTATGTATATATATGTTGTCTCAACTGCAGGTAAACATCATCAGAATATACAGACAGCTAGAGTACTTCCAAGAATACCAGCAGAGGGTGAGTGCTCTTATTGGAGCTGAGCGGACTAAGCGCTTAGTGAATGGAGCATTAGTCCTCATCACTCTTGGAGGCAACGATTTTGTGAATAACTATTACTTGGTGCCTTTCTCTGCAAGATCCCGCCAGTATCCTTTACCAGATTATGTCAAGTATTTGATCTCCGAGTATAAGAAGATTTTGAGGGTAAATTAGTCACTTACTAATTCTATATCCTTATCTTCATTAATTTTCTTTTCCAGGTCTTTTTCCTTACACATGGTCGATCACTTTCCTGGACAAATTATATAACATGCACATGTAATAGTACTAATAGAGATCAAAATTCATACGTGTTAAGGTTTCACATCAATTAAAATATAAATAAAATACCACTTATAATAATTTAGACAATTTTAATATCCAAAAATAAAATAAAATAATTTGAACAATTCTCCACTCATAAATTAACTTTTAAGATAAAGTTAGACTTAATTATTTTAATATGCTATCACAACCTATCACAAACTTCATGTAATAATAACACGTGACGAGTGATGCGCTTGTATTGGACAATTTACTCTTTTCTCACAGAAAACTGGACGTGGACAACTCAAGTTTATTTAGGGGTTTAATTATATATAACAAAGTGTTGATATATATGTTAGCGTAAGCGTTACATTAGAATTTGAAATGCCATTTCAGAGGCTATACGATATTGGAGCACGTAGGGTGCTGGTGACGGGAACTGGTCCATTGGGTTGTGTTCCATCAGAATTGGCTCAGCGAAGCCGAAATGGCGAGTGCTCACCTGATCTGCAGCGTGCCGCGTCCTTGTTCAATCCTCAACTAGTTCAGATTATCCAACAAATAAATAGCGAAATTGGTTCAGATGTCTTCATTGGAGTCAACACGGAACAGATGAGCAACGATTTCATCGATAACCCTCAAGCATATGGTAAAAATACTAATTTCATTACTACAATTCCCCATGACCACGCTCACAATCATTACCTCTTTTATAATATACTACTTATTTTGCATTATTGAGCACCAGAGTAAGTATACAACAATAAGAGTCACTCAACTACTAGTGACCACTACTTAAAAGGGAGAAAGTTGATGTAGATGACACATGATAGGGCCATGTCCCATGGGGGGGAGAGGATACCTTTTTTCTTTCTTTCTTTATAGGATACGCATGCAGGCTATCAATCATTTAATTTACATTAATTTTTTAAAATATATATGTCAGAAGGGTCTCAGCTGTCTAATAATGGGCGGTGTCATTTAACACATAAAAATTGTTATATAAACCTCTCAATTTCATCTCTTAGAATTTGCAAATTTATAATCCCCAAAAATCAATGGGAACAGCCCCATGTTAGTGAAGTTTCTGTATATAGTGTTGTGTGCAAATAACATTTCTCATCAAATAATAACTAGACTTCTTTTTTCCTTAGAAAGGGGAATTTTTGCTTTATTTTTTTTTCCTTAGTATTTAAAGTAAGAATACTCATGAGTCAAGTTTAACTTGACTTGAATTCCACTTGATTTTTTAAATGGACCAATTAATCCAACCTAATTCGATATTTAGATGAAATATGTAAATTTAAATATTATATATAATTAAGTTATAAAATTTTATAAGTATGAAACTAAAATTAAGAGATATTTTACGATATGTATTTTTAAACAAATTGTATCAATATAAAATTATTATTATATTATACAAAAAATATTAATTTATGTTAATTATTTACCATTAGTTTAAAAAAATATAAATTTAAAGTATTATGTAATAACGAATCAGGTCAGATTAACTTGAAATGTAGTACAAAGTTTACCTAAAAAGATTATTAAATTATTCTAAATTAACTTTTTTTTTCAGTCAAATTTTAATTTGTTATATTTAATTCATATATCAAAAAAATTTAATATTATAATTAAAAAATTAATAAAAATCTGAATAAATAATTAGAAAGATCATTAACTTCACTCAACGTTAAATAACAAGTTAATTAAGACAAAATACCAAAAAATGAGTTTCTTTGTTTTATGCCAGCTTTTAATCATTTATGGTTATGGATAATTAGATATAGACTTGTTACATTTAAGTTAAATGAATTAAGTTAATAAATTATTGACATATTATTAATTAAAATAATATTATTCATATACACTTACACACATATCACTTTATATCTATACAATTTTAATTATATGATTATAACTGAATCTACTTTATTTTCTGTGCGCTTACAAATTATGTCAAGTAAGTAGATATAAGAGAGATATGTGAATATGATGTGTTATTAGTATTTTTTATTAATTAATATAGTTAATTATTATAATTAATTATGTACCAACAATTTTTTAACTTATTACACGTAAGTTGCATGTACCAAATTTATGCACAAAGTTCTCTTTGATATATATAGCTAAAAGTGACGTACGATAGATACAAATTAATTAAAAGAGGATTGCATGTAAATAAAATTAAACAATTAAATGTAGCATTAAAGATATATAACAAAGCACGTGGTGTTGTGCATGCAGGGTTTATTACATCCAAAGTAGCATGCTGCGGTCAAGGACCCTATAATGGCATCGGACTGTGCACTGTGGCATCCAACTTGTGCCCAAACCGTGACGTTTATGCATTTTGGGATGGTTTCCATCCATCGGAAAGGGCCAACAAGTTGATCGTTCAACAGATCATGTCAGGGACCACAGAGTATATGTATCCAATGAATCTCAGCACCATTTTGGCCCTGGATGCCAAGAACTAGCTCATCCAGGAACTGTCATTTTAGTTCTGCACCTCTTTGTGTCTTATAAAAAAAGTCTACTCGTTAATTTGTGATATATATCTATGTTGGAATGTCTTGAAAATTAATTTGGAGCCATTGGCTCTCCAAGTTAGTGGTTACTATATACTAGTAGTATATAATGTTGTATTAGATGGATGAGGAGTGAGTACCGTCTTTACTCTCATTCTCTCTGCATGCATAGAAGAAAGGCATAATAATTAAGTGAATTTTTGTCTTCAGTAGTAATTTTCTTCTTTCTCTTTTTAAACATTTTCACGTGGCAGTCCATTGACGATATATGATTTCTCTTTAATTTCCTGCTTCTTAGGGCACTTTGAGTTGCGTGTGTGACTTCGTTGGCCAAATGGAGATTAACCAGCCTTAATTACATTTTAATTTCTATCATCATATTGCAAAAATTGATTAAAATAATTTATTTAATGCTCAAAAGGCATTGGAGTTTCTTTTCATTTTTTTTCTCCAGAAGTGAAAGGTTATATTTTTTTATTAAAAGAATGGTAATGGGAATCCATGTGTCACAAGGGAAAGGTTGGTGACTACTGCTGTAAGTGCAGGAAATTAGCTCAAGTGGGGTAACATCATCTCAACACTCGACCACCATTAATCTCAACCAATCCAACATGGAGTCAAATAAGGTCATTCATGAGAACGAGTCCGTAATTTGAGTGGATTAGTTTTGATATACCTTGACAATTATTTTTTAAGTGATCAACTATATGCAACCACTGAATTCAATCCAACTAAGTTAAGTTTGTACACCCGCCTATACAATAAAGCCACAAAAGCATGACTTATAAGTTTCAATTTTTAAAGGCATTATACTTTTATAATAATAATAATAATTATTATTATCATCATCATAATAATAATAATAATAATATTATTATTATTATTATTATTATTATTATTATTATATTAAAAACAAAAGATAAGATAATTAATAAGATAGTTACATATTATCTCACTTCTTATGAATTAAGTGGCTAGCGAAATCTTATTTTTTCTTATTTTCACATCTCTATTATTAATTTTTAACTAATTGTCCCACTTCACATTAAAAACTAAAAATATGTAAAAGTCAAGATAATTAACAAAATGATATATATATTCTCTCACTTTCCTAATTAAATGCCTAATAAATCTATATTTTATAAGGAAATTCTATGGAGCCCAATGTGGACTAAAAAAAATGACCATGTGGAGTAGAATGTTTTAAAAATCAAACTAAACCAATTAATTGAACCAGATGGATCATGAATGGACCATGTCTCTAATTTAAGTATTTTTCGATTCAACCACAATTCAATCATAATTCAACTACAAAATTAATCGATTGAAACTAATCAAACCATGACTTAAAAGTCTTGCAAGTTTAATCTTCAATTCAATTTTTAACACTTTGGGAGTAGTGATGTTGATGTGTAAAATGATTTTTCTAGTAATTAATTTTACAAAATAATCCCTAAAATATGAAATTTGCAATAGATGAACTTTTATTTAAAAATAAGAAATTAGAGAATCCTTGTTCTTCCCTTACATTCAAAAGTCAAAAGTAGTTGGTAAGAAGTCGAATCGTTTTTCCTTTCGTGGAGATTTCATTTTGACATTTACTTATTGGCACAATTGATTTTTGCGTTGTAATAAGACGAAACTGATATTAAAAAAATGTTTCAGGTGGAGTTTGTTATTGACTCATGGAAATTCTAATATTAGAGTTACGAGATTAAGTTTCGTTGTAGCTTCAATCATGCTAGTATTGGGATTACATAGTCAAATAGCTAGTGTGTTACAAAAGCTGATACTAGATAGGAATATTGGATTAAGGAATGGGGTTGTTGGGGATAATGACCCTAATTTGAGAGAAGATATTGCAAGCAACATGCAACCATTTTTTTTTTTTCTTGTGACTATCAATGGTGGGATAATAATAATATATTTTATTTATTTTATAATCTTTTTACTAAGTTTTTTAAGGTTTAATTTGACTTAATTAAGTTGATTTTGTCACATTTTATGAAATTAAGTTTAATTGAATCATTGAAGAAATTATTGCTTGAATTATCATTAATTTCGGTGATTGCATTCTTAAGTAAAGTGACCACAATTTGAATTGTAATTATCTGATTAATGTGATTCTAGTCTTGATGGAAAGTTTAGATAAATCTCTAATAACTATTCACTTGATAGCAAAAGCTACACTGATAGCAATATATTTCATTTATTGTATAACTTTCTCACTTAGCTTTTTCAGTAAACTAGCTATAATTTGAGTTACAAATATCTGATGGATGTGATTTTGGTCTTGTTTTTAAGCTAAGATAAATTTCTACAACTTTCATGAAGGTCTTAAGACTAGGAACACAAGTTTAGATAACTCAAATTGGAGTTGAAGCAAAATCTAGCATTTTGAACCTGACAGCTTGACCTCTATGCACTCATTAGGCTATATCTCGGGCTATAGGAGTTCAACAATTCTGAAATTTTGATAGTGAAAGGTTAAGACCCATATCTAACACTTTCATGAAGAATACAAAATTCAATTCGGATTCCTTGAAGATGATATTGGGCTTGGAAGTCAGAACAGAGGTGCTAGAATTAGGGCTGACCCATGAGCAGTAATTGGGCCATATCTCGGGCTGTGATTGTTGGATTTGGATGAAATAGGTGTCTATGGAAAGCTGAGACAATTTCCTAGAACTTTCATGAATACCACTTGATAGAATTCTGATGCATGCCATGAGTTAAGAGCAGAGACATTTCAGAGCCAAGAAAGTCTATAATTTCAGCTCATTCATCATCTATTTTGATTTTACTTCTCATCATCAAACAACTCTATTGTCTTCTTGCACTCCTTGAACTCTATAAAAGGAGGCAAAGACTGATCATTTAAGAGTGTTAGCTTAGCTTAGAGTTTACTTTCATGTTTGTATGTTAATTATTTTCTTTGTGTAATTTTTTATTGTTCTTAATTGAAGTTATGTTCATCATCTTCTTCTTCTCTCTTTCTTTCTTCTTGTCTATGAGTAACTAAATCTTCATCTTGATTGGGTGAAAGAGTGAAGCTCTTGGTAATAAAATAAGGTTAAATTATTCTACTTCTTGTACTTAAATGATATATTTTTATGTGATTTTTATATGTATTGTATCTTGTTTCTGATTAATTTAGAAACTCTTCTTGTATAATAAATATCTTGATTCATTGTAGACAAGACGCTAGTACAGTGGATGCTTGAGACCATTTACAAGTATTAGCAGATAATTATTGGAACCATAATATGATTACATGTTTAATCTAAATTGAACTTTGAATGTTAAATCTTCCGATTGGAACCTTAATTATGTATAATTTCAATTGAATTATAAAAAGAAATAATATTGTCTTTAATTTATTACTAAGAGTGGATCTCCTAACCCAAGCAAATCCTTTTCATTTGTGAATAACTTATATCATCTTTAGTATTGTGACAAATTTTTTCCGTACTTCAAATAATTTTCTCTTCATCAATTCCCTGTAGATCGACCTTGGACTCCCGAGAATTTACTACTTGAAATAACCTGCACTTGGATTTGAAACTTTTAATTATCCCATCAAGTTTTTGGCGCCATTACTGGGGACTTGATTTGAAGTCCTAATTCATTGAGGTTCTCTTACTGTAAGTAAACTTCACCAATAGGTATATTCTTCCTCTACTCTTTTTATTTTTTAATTTACTAATTTACTAATTAACTTACTAACTTTTTAACTAACTTTTATATTTATGTCATTTATTTTTGTTTCTTAATTTCCTAACTTTTATATTTATGTCATTTATATTTTCTTTTTAATTTTTTTTTATTTATTTACTTCATTTATTTACGTTTTTTATTTTTTTTTTTTTTTTTTATTTATTTACATTTTTTGCTTTTATTTTTTTATTTATGCTTTATGTTTACTAACTCTCTAACTTTTAATTTATGTCATTTATTTTTCTCGCTTCTCTAACTTTTAATTTACGTCATTTATTTTCTACCCTCTAAATTTTTAATTTCGTCATTTATTATTGCTTTTTAACGTAATGAAATAATCTTTCTTTTTCTCTTCTCTTTCACGGCATTCAGTAAAAGGCTCGCCACTCTCTAGTTTTCATATTTTAAATTTACTTTCTGTACTTTATTTTCTATATTTTATTTTACTTTATTTTTTGTATTTTAGTTTTTGTATATTATTAACTCTTTAACTATCTAACTTTTTATTTTATTAGTTATTTAACTTTTTAATTGTTAATATTTATTTGGTGGCTAGTTTATACCACATCATTCTTAATATTTAACAACCGGTTTATACCGTCTACTTGTCCATTATTTTTATTTTATGTCACTTATTTATGCTTAATTGGTATCGTGATTCAAATTCTAGTTGTTTGGTTAAAATTAATCCTGATACTTTATATATTGATTTGTTTGAATCACAATCATATACAATTGACACAATGACTGAAATTGAAGGTGCACATGTTGAACATGAAAATCAAACACAACGAGTTAAAAATGAAAGTATACATGATGAACAGGAAAATCAACTGTTGCGAACTATGCGTGCATATTTGTAACCACCTCGAAATTCTAGTCCATCATGTTTTATCTTTTCACTCACTGCTAATAATTTTAGATTTAAGCCGAGTATAATTTCTTTACTTCCTAATTTCCATGGTTTAGAATCTGAAAGCCCATATTTACTTCTATAAGAATTTGAGGAAGTCTGTATTGCTTTTAATGATCAAAATTGCACTGAAGAAATTGTTAAGCGTAAATTGTTTTATTTTTCTTTGAAAGATAAAGCAAAAACTTGACTTAACACTTTGAAACCAAGATCAATTAGTACATGGTAAGAAATACAAGGTGAATTTTTAAAGAATTTTTTTCCAACACATAAAACCAATGCTTTGAAAAGACAAATCTAAAATTTTTAGCAAAATTCAAATGAAGTGTATTTTCAAAGTTGGGAACGTTTTAAAGATTTGTTAAATTCTTGTCCACATTATGGTTTTAAAAAATGGCGGACTATAAGCTTCTTCTATGAAGGTTTAACACCTAAAACCAAACAATTTGTGGAAACGATGTGTAATGGCGAGTTTCTTGATAAAGAACCAGAAGAAGCTTTAGATTATTTAAACAATTTGGCTGAAAATTCTCAATTTTTGCATGGTACTAATCTTTCTGAAAATTAAATTAGATATAACCTTGCAAATTCTAGTAAAGGAAAATATCATCTTAGTCAAGAAGAAGATCTAAATGCAAGGTACGCTAGTTTGGCAAGAAAGGTTGAATCCGTGGAATTAGGCAAAGTAAAAGAAGTCAAATCTAGGAAAAATGAAGAAATTTGTGGCATTTGTGATGAATTAGGACACTCGACAAATGAATGTCCTAATATTCCTATTTTTAAAGAAGTTGCGCATGAACAAGTAAATGCAATGAACAATTTTAAAAAGTCATTCACTTCTTCTTTTTCAAATTCTTACAATCCAGGATGGAGAAATCATCCAAACTTCAGTTGGAGGAATAATAATCAGGCACAATTTATGCAACCACTGCCTCCTCAGAAATAATAGGATTCTCAAAATTCTCAAGGATATGCACTTTATATCCCACCATATAGGAAAAACCTTGAGGGAACATTGAATGTATTAATAGAAAAGCAAGAGGTCATCAATAAACAAAACACTCAAACCATGATTGACATAAAAAGACACTCTTTCCAAACTTACTTCAGCACTCACCATTCACGAGAAAGGAAAATTTTCTTCTCAACCTCAACCGAATTCCAAAGGTCAATATAGTCTAAATGAGGGTAGTTCAAAAAACTAAGAAATAAATCAAGTCAATTCTATGATAACTCTTAGGAGTAGAAAAGTTGTTGAAAAGAAATTTTTGAACCTTGTGAGAAAGATGGTGAATCAATTCTCCAAGATAAGGAAGAGGTTGATAAGTCATCTGCCCAAAATGAGACCAAACTTTCGTCTCCTCCACCCCTATTTCCTCAAGCATTAAGCAAACCAAGGAAATTGGACTACCAAATTGAAATTTTTGAAATTTTTAAACAAGTGAAGATCAACATTCCATTGTTAGATGCTATCAAACAGTTTCCTTCTTATGCCAAATTTTTGAAGGACTTATGCACTGTTAAAAGGAAATTAAATGTGAAAAAGAATGACTTTTTGACCGAACAGGTAAGTTCCATTATACAAAGTAATAATGTTTTGAAATATAAAGACCTTGGTTGTCCTACGGTTTCATGCATTATTGGAGAACATAAAATTAAACAAGCTTTACTTGATCTTGGTGCTAACGTTAATTTGCTTCCATATTCAGTTTATCAATAACTCAACCTTGGTGAGTTAAAACCAACTTCTGTAACTCTTCCACTTGCTGATAGATTAATTAAAATTCCAAAAGGAATAGTGGAAGATATGTTGGTACAAGTTGATTGGTGTGTGAAATCCGCAAGTATACGATTTCGTTGTCAAGTAATAAAAAGATCGAATCCACAGGGACTGTGTCTATGGATACTAATTAATTAATTAATTCAACTAAATTAAACAAAGAGGATATAATTGTTGATTAACAAGAACGTAATAACAAAGTAATTAAATAAACAGATATTAAAGTGCAAAGTTGAGATAAAAAATAGCAAGTTGTTAGGAAAGGTTTTCAGATTCAAGAAAGCTTCCAAGATTGGGGGTAACCACAATGATACAAGACTCCGAATTGACAATCCTTTTATTAAAACTAAAATTCAATTGAAGGTGAATTACCCTAAATTAGTTAATGTTCTTTCTCAAGAGACAAAAACTGTGCCCAATTAAACTAATTCTTACTCTTGTGGTAATTGAATCTAAATTAAACTCATTACGCTTTATGGTAATTCATTAAATCCTCGAAAGGCTAAACCTACTCTCGTGATTTAGACCTTAAGTTCAATTCTTATGGTTTAAACACCTAGGTTCACCTCTCAGTACATCCCTAGATATCTAGGGAATACAAATAAGTGGCCAACAAATTCACATGAATAAGCGCAATAAGGATTGAATCAAAGAACATTCAAGATTAATAAAACGGGTAAACAAAGTCAATTAATCATCATCAATGTATTAAAGGACATTGCCCAATCTTAGAAACAAAAGAAACTACTCAAACATGGAGAAGAAGAAACAAGAAATCAAATTCAAAAACATATCCAAACCCGTAATCCAAGAGAGAAGAGAGGAAGATGAAGATCAAGAGCCTTCCAATGTGCCTCATTCCAAATCAAATTGGAACCCTAATTTTGTATTCAAAACATCTATAAATACCCTGAGGGTTTTCTTTAGTCTCAGCACATAAAAAAAAAAAACTAAAAAATCTGTTTTGTACTATGATCCACAGCCTTGGATCATTCCACAGCCAGGCCGTAGAACTCCCTGGAAAGTTTCTTTTGCTTCTTCACGCAGCTGCCTCGATCCATGGCCGTGGGGAATTCCACAGGCAGGCCGTGGAACTCTTTGGAGTGAGCTTTTTGTCCTAAATTACTATCCCTTAAACTCCAACTTCAATTATGCAAGCTTTCCATCCATTTCAAGGCCAATTAAGCACCAATCCTGCACAACAACACCAAAAATATCACAGTTATCCGAACTAAGGGGAAAAATAAATAAAAAAGGAAACTAAAATGCTTAAAATGCATAAAAATACATGCAAAATAAGAACAAAATATGATATTGTTTCATATGCATCATTGATAAATTCATTTATCTTGTGAATTTTATTATCTTGGAAACTGAACCTATGGTTAATAGTTCCAAGTCAATTCCTGTTATTTTAGGTCACCTATTTTTAGCAACATCGAATGCTTTGAAAAATTACAGGAATTGAGTGATGAAGCTAACCTTTGGAAACATGACACTTGAGCTTAATGTTTTCAACATATGCAAGCAACTACATGAAGTCAATGATAAAAATGTGGAAGCTGACAGGATTGAAGCCATTGTAGATGATCATCTTCTAAAAGGGAGTTCTTCTGATCCATTAGAAGTTTGTTTAATTGATTCATTTGATTCAGCTATGCAAGTAGATGATGATATTTCTAAAATATGTTCTTTGCTTGATTGTACACAGGAAATGGAATACAAGGGATGGAAGCCAAGATTCGAAGAGCTACAACCAATGAATGATAATATTCATGAAGAAGTACCCACACTAGAACTAAAGTCATTACCTACTGGGTTGAAGTACACATTTTTAGGAGAAGACCAAAGCTTTTCAGTAGTAATTTCATCAATCTTTACTGAAGAACAAGAATGTATGTTGATAGAAGTACTTAAAAGGTATAAAAGTGCAATTGGATAGATATTAACAGATATAAAAGGTATTAATCCATTAATTTGTATACATAGAATATATTTAGAGGATAATGCTAAAACATCACAATAACCTCAAAGAAGATTAAATCAGCACATGAAAGAGGTAGTTAGGGCTGAAGTTCTTAAATTACTTTATGTTTGAATTATTTACCCTATTTCCGATAGCCAGTGGGTAAGCCCTACACAAGTTGTGCCTAAGAAATCTAGAATAACAGTAGTTGAAAATGAAAAAGGTGAGTTTATACCTACGCGAGTTTTATCTGGTTGACGTATGTGTATTGATTTTAGAAAATTGAATGCAACCACTAGGTAAGATCATTTCCCCTTACCATTTCTTGATCAAATTCTAGAAAGAGTAGTAGGACATCCCTACTATTGTTTTATTGATAGTTATTCGGGGTATAATCAAATATCAATTGCATTAGAGGATCAAGAAAAGACTACTTTTACGTACCTCTTTAGCACTTTTGCATATAGAAGAATGCATTTTAGTCTTTGTAATGCTCCGACAACTTTTCAAAGATACATGCTAAGTATTTTAGTGACATGATTGAGCATTATTTAGAGGTTTTCATTGATGGTTTGACAGTTTTTGAAAATTCTTTTGAAAATTGTCTTGATAATTTGGATAAAGTTCTTAAAAGATGTGAAGAAAAAGGATTTGTTTTAAATTCGGAAAAATGTCATTACATGGTTACCTCAGGAATCGTGTTAGGTCATGTGATATCTTCTGAAGGAATTGAAGTTGATAATGCCAAAGTTGAATTAATTATTCATTTGTCTTCCCCCAAAAACAGTCAGAGAAGTTCGTTCCTTTTTAGGACATGCAAGATTTTATCGAAGATTCATTAAGGACTTTAGTGTCATATCTAGACCTTTATGTAATCTTCTGATAAAAGATGCACCATTTGATTGGACTCAAGAATGCCAAAAATCTTTTGAAAAATTAATTGGTCTTCTGACATCGGCTCTTATCATGCAATCCACTGTCTGGTCTTTGCCTTTTGAATTAATGTGTGATACACGTGATTTTGCAGTTGGCGCTGTTTTAGGCCAAAGAAAGGAAGGTAAGCCTCATGTGATTTGTTACGCAAGTAGAACTTTAAATAGTGCACAAATGAATTATACCACTATTGAAAAAGAACTATTTGCTGTAATTTTTGCATTGGACAAATTTCGAGCTCATTTAATTAGTTCTTCTACTGTTGTTTTCACTGATCATGCTGCTGTTAGATATTTAATGTCTAAGTAGGATACCAAACCTAGGTTGATAAGGTAGATCTTGTTGCTTCAAGAATTCAACATCACAATAAAAAGATAAGAAAAGAGTTAAATTAAGTTTAGTGTGGGAGAATTTGATAACAATGTATTTTATTCATTTTATAATCCTTTCATTAGGATTCTTCAGGTTCAATTTGGCTTAATTAAGTTGATTTTGTCACATTTTATGAAATTATGCTTAATTGGATCATTGAAGAAATTATTGTTTGAATTATCATTAATTTTGATGATTGCATTCTTAAGTAAAGTGGCCACAATTTGAGTTGCAATTATCTGATTAATGTGATTCTAGTCTTATTGGAAAGTTTAGATAAATCTCTAATAACTATTCACTTGATAGCAAAAGCTACACTGATAGTAATATATTTCATTTATTGTATAACTTTCTCACTTGGCTTTTTCAGTAAACTGGCTATAATTTGAGTTACAAATATCCGATGGATGTGATTTTGGTCTTGTTTTTAAACTAAGATAAATTTCTACAACTTTCATGAAGGTCTCAAGACTAGGGACACAAGTTTAGATAACTCAAATTGGAGTTGAAGCAAAATCTAGCGTTTTGAACCTGACAGCTTGACCTCTATGCATTCATTAGGCTATATCTCGAGCTATAGGAGTTCAACAATTTTGAAATTTTGATAATGGAAGGTTAAGACCCATATCTACAACTTTTATGAAGAACACAAAATTCAGTTCGGATTCCTTGAAGATGATATTAGGCTTGGAAGTCAGAACAGAGGTGCTGGAGTTAGGCCTGACCCATGAGTAGTAATTGGGTCATATCTCGGGTTGTGGTTGTTGGATTTGGATGAAATAGGTGTCTATGGAAATCTGAGACAATTTCCTAGAACTTTCATGAATATCACTTGATGGAATTCTGATGCATGCCATGAGCTAAGAGCAGAGACATTTCAGAGCCAAGAAAGTCTATAATTTCAGCTCATTCATCATCTATTTTGATTTTACTTCTCATCATCAAACAACTCTATTGTCTTCTTGCACTCCTTGAACTCTATAAAAGGAGGCAAAGGCTGATCATGTAAGAGTATTAGCTTAGTTTGGAGTTTACTTTTATGTTTGTATGTTAATTGTTTCCTTTGTGTAGTTTTTTATTGTTCTTAATTGAAGTTATGTTCATCATCTTCTTCTTCTCTCTTTCTTTCTTCTTGTCTATGAGTAATTAAATCTTCATCTTGCTTGGGTGAAAGAGTGAAGCTCTTGGTAATAAAATAATGTTAGATTATTCTACTTCTTTTGCTTAAATGATATATTTTTATGTGATTTTTATATGTGTTGTATGTTGTTTCCGATTAATTTAGAAACTCTTCTTGTATAATGATTCATTGTAGACAAGACATTCACAGTGGATGCTTGAGACCATTTACAAGTATTAATAGATAATTATTGGAACCATAATATGATTACATGTTTAATCTAAATTGAACTTTGAATGTTAAATCTTTCAATTAGAACTTTCATTATGTATGATTTCAATTGAGTTATAAAAAGAAATAATCTTATCTTTAATTTATTACCAAGAGTGGATCTCCTAACCCAAGCAATTTTTTTTCATTTGTGAACAACTTATATCATCTTTAGTATTGTAATAAATCTTTTCTATACCTCAAATAATTTTCTCTTCATCAATTCCATGTGAATCGACCTCAGACTTCCAAGGATTTACTACTTGAAATAACCTGTACTTGAGTTTGAAACTTTTAATTATCCCATCATGGGAGATTGGACTTTTTTTTCTTGATAGATAGGTTTAATTGGATTAATAATTGGGCTGTAATAGATTAAATTTGTCATAGGTAAATACTCAATTGAAGAACCTTCCCTGCAATAGCTACACGATGTCTATTCTTTTAGTGTATTTCTATCTAATTCTTTAATCTCTTAAGGGAAAAAAAAAGCTGGGACCATCTTATAATTTTATTTTTAAAGAGTGTTTATTTGTATTCAAATTTATAAAATACCTATTTTAATATTATTTAATCCATATGTCATTATTTTATTTAGTCATGTGATCAACATGCTTCTGATACCCATGATTTTGTATAGATACCAAAACACCGCTTTATTTTAACCATTTCTCAATTCTCATAAGTCAAATTTCTATTAATTCTCAATTATTTCTCTTATTTTCAATCTACTAAAGGTGATAAGTAATTCAAATTTTGAAAAAGATAATTGTTGAAATGATTTTTAATCGTAACAGTATTTGAGCGTTAGTTTCATAACAATATCTATGAGGATACTTGGTCAAAGACCAAAAATATATATAATATGTAATTATTGAGCATTAATTAATAACTATGTTCTTCATATATATGAATCTAATCATCATTTTTACAATTTTTAAAATTCTTCTTGCCTCATTTATGTTTCTTGATTATAAAAATCTAATAATTTTTCTCATTAATTTCAATAAAAGGCTTCATTTTATATTTAGCTTTATGTCTCAAATTATTCACGGCTCACCTTACATTTGTTAATCGAGTCCATTTTACATTGCTTACTCTTGTGAAATGAATAAATATCTTATATCAAATTCCAGTCCAACAAACAACATACAAGTGTGGAATTTATATTTATTGCTGGTCATGATCAAAGAAATTTCACCCACATAAAAAAGCCACTCGAGTAATATGCTTGCTTTTTTTTTCGGACATTTCTTTCTAATTATACACGTAACTGCAAATTGTGATATCATTCATAACTTAGTAGTCTTAATTATGGTTATAGAAGTTCAGTAATTCTTATAAGAGTTATTTATTAATTTTGGTAACTTTTTTAAGTTAGTTGTGTTATTTTGCTATAATACTGAATGTGAAAAATAGTTATTAATAATCCAGAGAGTAACCTAAACTATTTAGATAAGAGAAATAAATATGAAATTTTTATTTCTACATCACAAATAAATAAAATGTGATGTGGTTGATTTTTTAGAATTAATTGAGTTAGTTTAGTATTCTTAATAATCTTGAGTAAGTGTTTAAATGTTATTAGATTAAATAGACAGATATTTTAAAAAATTATGAGAATTTGTAAAAATATCAAGTAAAGGATAGAGAATTTTTTAATAACAAGTACAGGTTAAAGTAGATATATGTAAGTTTATTAGTTTTTTTTCTTAGGTTTAATTTAACTTACAGAAGAGTAATAAAACTTAAGTGTCAGTTTTAAGTGTAAGGAAAATAAAGGGAATGATGAGAATATGATTGAGATAAATCCTAAGATTTTTCATAACACTTAAGGAAGTTAGGAAACTTAGATTGGTGAGATCAAAGTATTCGTAAGAGATATAAAATTTCTAACTAAATATCTAATTCATCATTATCTCTCCGCTGCCCTGCACCTTTCAACCTTCATCTTTGACTTTCTTTTCATTCATTTTCTCTCATCTCACATTCTGGTCAGCAGAAAGAGAAGAGAAAAGAAAAAGGAAAAAAGATAAGAGAAGAAGGAAAGGAAGAAGGAGGAAGAGGAGATATCAAGGAAAAAACATGAGGAAAGCTTGAGTATCAACCACACAACTTGGAAAGGGTGTTTGTTTACTTAGCTCTTTCCTTTTCTACATCCTCTTGATGCATGATGCATGCTTGCTTGGACGGAAAAATGGGTTTTTAAAGGTTTTTCTATGGTTTGAGATGGTGATTTTGATTAGAAGTTGAGAAAGTAGTAAGTAATGTTTTGAGACATGCATAGTGGTGGTTTAGAGTATGTAAAACATCCATAGAACTCCATTATCTTATGTTTGAGAAAAATGGGTTTTGGAATGATGGTTTTAACATACTTGTTCTTGTTTCATTATGTTGGTAATTTGAGAATTGTATGAGAGTTTTAATGTGTTTAGAGACCATGTATGAGATTGAAAACTATCCAAGACTTGTGTTTGGGGGCCAAGATTTGGTTGGAAACTCAATGGAACAAAATATGAAGACTCTAATATTGGATGACTAAGCGCCCAAAAGTTGGCTGCTAGATCACCTACGGCCAAATCAAGAGCTCCAGCATGCTGGGCGCCCAAATGCCTAAGAAATGAGCAGCTAAGTGCGCAAAGCCAAAGAGTTCTGGAGCTGAGCAATTGATCGCTCAGAAATTGGGCTCTTAGACAGATAGAACAAGGAGAGTTTGCTGTCATGGAGCGCCTAAGCACCAAAAAGAGGAGCGCTTAAGCTCTCAAGAACAGATTGCTTGATGTGTTTCTTTTTGAGGAAATAGAGTTTCTTGCTTGTTGAGATCTTTTATGTATGTTTTTTTACTGTGTGTTAAGACACTATTAGTGATATTTCATGAAGGAAATAATCACCTACTATATGTGTAAAAGAATAGGTCTTTGTACATCCAATGATAGTGAATTAACATAGGTAAGTTGTTAATCATTGAAGAGCAATGATGTTGCACTTGATATTACTTGTGATGTGATGATATGGTGCATATTTGCTAAGAATGACTCCTTTACTAGTTGGAGTTGAGTCACAACATAATTTATCCAAAAGCAAATGAGTGAGAAAAATATTTTGCTAAGGATGGAGTTGTGAGACAAGAGAGTGAGAGAAACACCTTGTCATATTAGAGAAGTGAGCAAAGCTCTCTACCAAAGGCAAATGAGTGAGAAAAACACTTTGCTAAGGGATATGTTATCGTTTGGCTCCTTTAATGTGAAAGTTGAGCTAGTGATGAGTTTTGTGGTGTGTATATGGGAGTTGAATATAATACTGCATAATTTCACACACTTGCTATTCCTATGCATTATAACTTTATATAATGTGCATAATCTTTTGACTAGATAATTGTAGGTAACTGGTCCTGGAGACTAGTCTTAAATTCTCAGAGTGCAGAGGCTCTTAGGGCCAATGTTATCGGTAGGTTAAGGAGGTAACACATTTTCTCCCTATCCAGAAAAATACAAGGAACCAGATTCTTAGGAATATACAATTTTCATGACATTGTATAAACACTATCACAATACATTTCATAATCATTATTTTAGGGCATATGTTAGGCATGAGCATGCACAAACATTTGCAATTCAACAACAATTCTATGGACAATTGTTTAAGTCTTTGAAAAGTTGAGGATATAGATTATGGATTGTTTTGTGAATGTGACATAGAGAGAGTATGTTAATGTTTCTGTGGTGTTGAGTAGTGACTCAATTGCTTGTTGTAATCTTAATCTATTGTTGTTCAATTTATTTATTATAAATGATTAATTATTTGATAATTGAATCATAGTTATAATAAAATATTGAACGTTCAGTCTCGAGAAGAGAAATGACTTGTTTTGATTTTTGTCACATGTCTACATGTTTTCGTGTAACTTGTTTTTCCCCGAAATAACCGGAGTTATCATGATGTCATATATGTGTTTATAATAGTGAGAATTGTGAATTCTCATTCCGTTTGTTGTTTTTCATAATAAATCCAAATCAAAACTCTTCCAAGGGGAAGAACAAGAAGTGAATAAAATAGATAGTTTTTATTTGCTTTTGAACAAAGGTTGTATTATATTATATTTGCTTTGGTTTATATAAAAGTTTATGTATTACACTATGCTCTTTTAAAGCTATTGTTGTATATATATGATCTTTTTTTTTATTTTTTTTATAATAACATGTATGATTATTATGAATTTAAAATATTTTTAAATTAGAAGTGACGCAACTAATACTATTTTTTATCATATATCTCATATATACTAAAGTATTGGTATCAGAACGTTACAGTAATTAATCATCCTCAACATATCCCACCCAAAAAAACCTGGATCACCGCTATCAAAATCCTGTTCCACTTCCGATGACATGAAACACTCAATTGTCATCAGCATTAACTCTAGTACTTGTCGGTCAATTATAACGTATAGGCCCCTCTTTCTTTCTGATTCTGAACACTTAGAATTTAATTTTTCTTTTCATATTTATTGAATCTCACTTTGAAGCCTGATGATTGCTTTATCTTCTGGTATAATAATTAGGGGAAAAATATTTGGGCAAAAATAATTAATTATGTATTTTTTTCTCCAACTAGCTTAGCCTGTCAAATCCCTGTATATATGAATAGCTTTTCAATTTGGGTATAATGCACTTTTTAAATTTAATGCAATTGAGGTATCCAAATGACCTTACGAGTTAGTATAATTTTAACCCATAACATTTTTTTCCACACTTTCTTGTATTAATATTAATCATTCTATCGAAGGAAAGGTAGCTGATTTGGGTATAAGAGAGATTTTTACTTAAACTATGGGTATCTAGTTGGGTGTACTGAACTAATTAGGACTTAATATTTTTATAGATCATTGTGTTTCATAATTAATTTCACAGTACTCTATGAAAATATCAAATTCTGATTGACTTAGTGTACTCAACTATCATGCTCATAGTTTAGGTAAGATTTTCTCTGAGTATAATGCACTTTTTAAATTTAATGCAATTGAGATATCCAAATGACCTTATGAGTTAGTATAATTTTAACCCATAACATTTTTTCCGCACTTTCTTGTATAAATATTAATCATTCTATCGAAGGAAAGGTAGCTGTTTTCCACACTTTCTTGTATTAATATTAATCATTTTATCGAAGGAAAGGTAGCTGTTTTAATATTAATCATTCTTGGTTCAAGGTAGCCGTTAGTTTTTCATTGCTAGTAATTAGAAGAGAAGGTATAAAATCATATGAATTGAAAACCATTTTGTTTAAACTCTTGATTTTCTGTAATCATCTCATTTTTGGCTCATTTCATCATATTACTTAATCAAATCTAAATAGTAAGTAGTGAGATTTTTTTTGTTCTATTATTATTATTATTCTAGTTACGATAAAAAGATAAAATTTAACTTCACCTTAAGTTAGAAAAAAATTCTCAAACTCTTTTTAATTTTATGACATGTGTTTATTTTATTAACTCAAATTTGTAATTCACTTGTTTTAATTTTATTAACTTAAAAATATAAATACATGAAATAAAATTAAAAAGAATTAAAAGATTTTTATCTAATTTAAATTAGAATCAAGTTTTGTCCATGATAAAATTCACATGTTAGTAAAAATTTTCCGTAGGAGTGAGAAATAAGTGACGGACAATTAGATTGTGGCAACTCGCAAACTGGCAATAACGTCCAAGGCGCTTTGCATCGTAGACTTAGCTCGAATATTCAATTCGTTACTAGAATAAAATAATTCATCATCTAAAATATAATTATATTGGTTGTATTAAAAAAGCATGCATCTAAAGCAGGAAACTTACCTGTTTTCACTTTTTGCTTCTTTCATCTTTTTCTAATTTTACAAAGGCGTTTGGGCGGCGGAAATAATTTCTGTAGGTTGCATCTCTATGCTTCCAGCCCGTCTCCTTTACACTCTTCACATGCCATGCACTTTTAGGAGTTAGAACTATAACTTGAATCATTCAGATTCAATTAAAGACCACCTAAAAGTTGACGTGCAAGCCAATGCCCCAAACGAAACCTAAGATATTGGCTAGTGGCATATGCCTAAAATCGTTATTTTCTTTTCTTTTTGGCTTTTAAAAAAATAATCGTAACCAGCTATAAAAAGCCTTGAATTCCTACATCCACATACACATCGAAAGGTTCTTTTCAACTCATCAATGGCGTTCCCCTCAAGTTTTGTTCCCCTGGTGATAACTTTTGGTATGCTTTTAGTAGTTAGGGTCATTGTACCAGGCGCTGATGCCAAGCCAAGGGCTTTCTTTGTATTTGGAGATTCACTTGTTGACAGCGGCAACAACAATTACTTGGCGACTACTGCACGGGCTGATTCCCCTCCTTATGGAATTGACTATCCAACTCGTAGACCAACTGGTCGTTTCTCCAATGGCCTCAACATTCCCGATCTTATTAGTTAAGCGTCAGTCCATAAACTAATTAATTGCCAATTGTGTTTTTTTTTTTTGGTTTTTTTCCATCACTCGTTTAATTCATTTTCAAGTTAATTATACTTCCATTCCATCAACCACCTATCCAAAATTAACCAAACATGCATTTTCGCTCTTTCAGCGTTGCTAACTATTACTTGGGAATTCATCATCAAACATATATATATATATATATATATATATATATATATATATATATATATATATGTAGATAATCGTGTTTGTGTATCTAATTAGTTAACTAGATGCATTGATTATTAGGTCAACGAATTGGTGCTGAGTCCGTGTTGCCATACTTAAGTCCACAACTAAGAGGAGACAAGCTTCTAGTTGGTGCCAATTTTGCTTCGGCTGGAATTGGCATCCTTAACGACACTGGAGCTCAGTTTGTAAGTCCATTGCCATTATATATATATCTAATATCATTCTTCCCCGGCCCTTCTCTATAAGCTAGTAGTAAATATATCTATGTACACCAGGATTCATTTTTGCATGCATGAAGTGAGAGCTCAAAATTTCACATTATTAAAATTATGCTAACATTGGGAATGACTTAATTTTGCAGCTAAATATAATCAGAATGTATAGACAGTTGGAATACTTCCAAGAGTACCAGCAACAAGTGACCTCTCGAATTGGTGTAGGGCAGACTAAGACACTTGTGAATCAAGCGTTGGTCCTCATCACTGTTGGTGGCAACGATTTTGTAAATAATTACTACTTGGTGCCTTATTCTGCAAGGTCTCGACAGTATTCGCTACCGGATTATGTCAAATTTCTCATTATAGAGTACCGTAAACTCTTGCAGGTAATTTAAGTCTAAACACACACACGCATTAATAATTAATTAGCTTAATTAGCTAGCAAAATGAACTTCATGCATGCGATCTTGCTTCTTTGTGTAATAAATTATTGCAGAGACTATATGATCTAGGAGCTCGCAGAGTTCTTGTGACAGGCACTGGACCATTGGGTTGTGTTCCAGCAGAATTGGCCATGCGTGGAACAAATGGTGAATGTTCAGCTGAACTTCAACGAGCTGCAGCATTGTACAACCCTCAACTACTACACATGATACAAGGACTCAACAATAAAATTGGCAGAGATGTTTTTGTCGCCGCAAATACAGCACAAATGCATAATGATTTCATTAGCAACCCCACAGCTTATGGTACTCTAACTTCTATGCTAACTTAATTGTTTCTCGTAATTGCATTCACAAGGAAACAAATTAAAGCACCAATTAACATGTGCAAAAATATGTTGTTGTTGGGCAGGATTTACTACTTCAAAAGTTGCTTGTTGTGGGCAAGGACCCTACAATGGGATAGGGTTATGCACACCACTTTCTAACTTATGCCCAGATAGAAACTTGAATGCATTTTGGGATCCATTCCATCCATCCGAAAAGGCAAACAAACTTATTGTGGAACAAATTATGTCAGGTTCTAAAAGATACATGATACCAATGAACCTCAGCACAATCCTAGCATTGGATGCTAGCACATGACAACTCTCATTTCTTTCTGTAATTGGAACTGGGATTGTTATTAATTTGTATCAAGTATGTGACTTTCATAGTCTTTAGGGTTGTGATATCATGAAACAATGATAAATTAAATAAATGACATTATATTCATGTGCGTGTTTCGTGTAGTAGATTTCCTTATAGATGAGCTGAAACAATGCAACATATATATATATATATATATATATATATATATATATATATATATATATATATATATATAAGAGGAGATAGACTTACATCAAGGTATAAGTCTTTTTTGACTTACTGTTTCATTTTTCAATTGTTAGTTCCACTTTCATTTAATGGTTAAGATTATTTTATTAAAAATAATCATTAGATGAAAGTGAATCTAACAGTTAAAAATAAGTGTAAGTTAAAAAAACATCTTAGTGTAAGTCGATCCCCCTCATATATATATATATATATATATATATATATATATATATATATAGGAGATTGGCTTTACATTAATATAAGTCTTTTTTTACTTATACTCATTTTTAACTGTTAGATTTACTTTCATCTAATGATTGAGATTATTTCATTAAAAGTAACAATTAGATAAAGGTGAATTTAATAATTAAAAATAAGTATAAGTCAAAAAAAAATTATACTGATATAAATTGATCTCTGTATATATATATTGGTACAAGTGGACGGCAAAGCCCAACCCATTGATTATATTAAATTAGACAATTTCTTGAAAGGACGTAGACCAACCTTTATTTTTTGGTATTCAATTGTCTTGGTACAACACAACTAAGTGATCAGTGATGAGTGAATGCGTGTTGGTTCAACTTGTAGCATTGAATAGGCATTTTGATTTTGGTTGGTACTGCCTCTAATAATTCATTAATAAGTGTTGCAAAGGGGGAACGTCTAGTATGGGTGGTCGATGAGTAGACTAAGTATAAATTAGTTATTAATTTATTATTAAAATAAATTATTAATTAAGATTAAAATGTTAAATTTATATAAATTTTAATTAATAATATTTAAATTTGTATATAATTTTAGTTAAATTACTTTTTTTATAAATAATTATACATATAAAAAAATATATAAATTTTAACTAATAATTTTTTTCATATACTCAAATTTATATATAAATCATATAAATCACATGTTTATAGATAAATATCTTCTTAACCGTTCATATTAATCTTTTCCTGTCAAAGGAGGCTTCTGCCATGCGAATTGGTAGGGTGCACCAGTGCACCTAGATTTTACCTGATATTATGGGTTAGTTTTACATCTATTTGATCAGTTTATGTTATTTAGTTTGTAGTCCTTTTATTAATTATGTTTCAACCCCTTAGCTATTGTGTACTTCATTTGAAACATTCAGACAAAAAAACGCAGATCTGTTTTGTAAAAAAGAACATCTTATGAAAAGAAAAAAGAAACGAATGAAGATTTGATTTTCACTCCCCCTGCTCCGATTTGTTTCCGAGAGAGAAAGCCATTATGTGTAGGAGAGTGAGTTTGGTGGCTTGAGACAGAGGTGCGCCTGGGGTGCTATCAAGACGACGAGTATCTCCACTATCCGTGCTCGGCAAAAACAGCCGTACCATTTGCTTGAAGCTTGAGTTGATGATGCGGATTATATGATGCAAAAATAAGTGTAGGTTGTCTCAAATAATAATTTTCTCGGGAGTCTGAGGTCAATCCACAAAAATTTGATGAAGAAAAATTCTTTAAAATAAAGAAATGATTTATCATAATAATAAAAATAATAAAACTTGTTCACAATTAAATTAAAGAATTTGCTTGAACTAGGAGATCTACTTTTGGTAATAAATTAAGGATAAGATTAATTCTTTTTATAATTCAATTGAAATCCACACACAATGGAGGTTCCAATCGGAGAATAAAACATTCAAAATTCATTTAGAATTATATACGTAGTTATATTATGGTTCCTTTAATTATTTACCAACACCTACACTTGTAAATGGGTTCAAGTATTTATTGTGTCAAATTACTTGTCTACAGTGAATACTTCACTTTATAAGGAGGGTTTCTAAATTAATTGGAAACAAAATACAACACGTATAATGATCACTTGATAATATATCATTTAAGCACAAGAAGGAAATTAATCTAACCTTATTTTTATTACTAAAAGCTTCACTCTTTCACCCAAATAAGATGAAGATCTAGTTACCTATAAACAAGAAGAAAGAAAGAGAGTAGAAGAAAAAGATGAATATAATTTCAACTTAGAACAAAAAAAAATTACAACAAATAACACAATAGCATAATCTAAGTTAAGCTAAGATTTTCCAAATGATTTGCCTATGGTCCCTTTTATAAAGGATTAGGGATACAAAATGATAAGGAAATTGATTAATGAGTGAGTTGATGAGTGAGTTGATGAGTGAAAAATGCCAATGAACTTTTGTGAGTGAAAAATTATTGAAATTTCTTGTCTCTAAAACCATTCAGTGATGAACTCATGGATAAGTCAGAATGAAGCAAAGTGGTCTTCATGAAAGTTCTTGGAAATTGTCTTAACTTTCTAATGCCACCAAAATCATTCAAAAATTCGTCCTGCAGCCCAAGATATGTCCTAATTACTGCAGACTATTCAGGCCCAGTTTTAGCACCTCTGTTTTGACTTCTAGACCCAATATGACTTCTAAGCTGTCCCATTGAGCTCTTGTGTTCTTCATAAAAGTTGTAGATATGAGTCTTAACTTTCAGATACCAAATTTTTAGCCCATTTCAGTTCCTCAAACTCGAATTATCAATGATTACTACACATTGTTCGGGTTACAGTCACAAAACTCGTGTTCTGACTTCCAAGCTCAATTAGCTCCACTAGATGTCCGATTTTTCCCTGGAGCTCTTCATGAAAGTTGTAGAGCTCTCTCTTATCTTTCCTACAAGGTAAGATACATAATTAAAAGACATCTAAAACTCAAGATATGGCTGACATACAGAAACAATGTAAGATCAAAATAGTGCTGAAAAAATTAATTAAGTCCAATTCGAGTCCAAACTTACAAAACATAATCAGCCGTAATCAATTAAGTACATGGAGTGTGTAAATGACTAAAAATAAAGGTTTATTAATGTATAAAATATGTAATTATCAGTTGACGGTGACTGCTACAACCTCGACTTGAGGGTTTTTTTGCTAACCCTTTTCGGTATTGAGCCAGGAAATTCACATTTCCCAGTTGTGGCAGTGACACTGAAACAACCTTGTTCTCTTTTGTGGGGTTTAAGGTTGGATTATCCTGGGCCTGATAAGATGATAGACCCATAATAGCAATAGGCCTGGATGAGTACGAATCGAACCGACTTAATACGATGCAGGTCAAACCGACTTAATACTATTGAAGACATCTGAATGATGTGTCAATAGGTGAAGTGTCACCTTTACCAATGGTCACTTACTGACCGATTAAATACCAACGACTATGAAACGATCACCTTAATAATTATTTGTAACGAATCTCAGCCTTTGAATGTCATAAACGGCAGAAATCCGAGCGGTTGGGGTTCATGTCATATATATAAACCGACTTGGTGATCTTAGCCAGGGATGTTCTATTTGTCTATCTAAACACTCATTGCCTTAGCATCACGACCATATTACTAGCTGACCTTAGTTCTTCAGGTCTCGTTGTCACTTAGTCCATAGGTAACTAGTGAGTCCTTTCTTACCTCGGCTAGTATCCAGAATATCTGGTGTCCACCGTGAGGTCAGGTAAAACTTTCCTACTCCACAATCATTCAATTTTCTTTACAACCCACACAACCATATTTCCAACCAAACATGGACATGAATGAAAACAATGTTCTTAACGGAATCAATCACGAGAACAACCAGCTCAATCTGATAGAGATGCTCATGCAGGCCATTAGGGATATGAACAGCCGAATTGATCGGATTGATCAGATTAACAAGGATCAACATAGGATTCAATAGGAATATAAGAGAGAGAAAACTCCCGAAGAAAAAACTCCGAATAGAGAATTCCATCAACAAACAAGTATCCCTGGAATGACTAAACATGGAGCTCAAAGACAAACAAGTAATCCACCTATTGCAGATCATCCTTTCTCCGATTTCATAATGTCAATCCCTCTTCCAGAATGATTCCGACTTCCAATGATGGAGCTCTATGATGGTACAACTGATTCGCAAGAGCACCTTACAATATTCAATTCTATGATGCTTCTGAATGGCAGTTCGGATCCGATCAAATGCAGGGCCTTTCCAACGACGCTAAAGAAATCAGCCTTACTCTGGTTTTTGGGCCTTCAAGCAGGTTCAGTTTATGATTTTTTTGAATTATCTATTAAATTTCTTAACCATTTTCCATGAGCAGGACACATCAAAAGACCTCGGTCAACCTTATCAATTTGAGGTAGGGCTGAAGTGAATCCTTCAAAAATTTAATGTGAAGGTTTGGGGAAGAAGCAATTCAGATAAGAGATCTCAACCCTGCGGTATCCCTACATGCTATCATGGCTGGCCTACGCCCAAGACCATTTGTAGATTCCCTTTCTAGAAAGTCACCTTTAGATTTGGATGATTTGAGGAGCAGTTCTACAAGATATATCAACATGGAGGAAATCGCCATTGCTAGAAAGCAAATAGAGCAACATTTTCTAAAACCAAAGCCCAGAGGAAAAAATAATCCTTACATCTCTATCCGGCCACTTAGTCACGACCAATAATACAACAGACGAGGACCAGACCAGACCAGACCAGACTAGAGGGGCAGACCCATGATAAAAGAAGATCGAACTGACCAAAACTTCTGAACAATTACTGATCGAGTGCAGCCTTGGTTCAGTGAATATACGCCACTGAATATTCGTCGGGATCAGATATTTCGTGAAATATATAATACTAGTCAGATACGCCTCCCAAAAAATGCAGGACAACAAAAAACTTCTCCTAATGTAGACAGAAGCAAACGGTGCGAATTTCATAAAACATTTAGGCATACTATCGAGGAATGTATCAGCCTAAAAAATAGAATTGAACAACTTATTCTGGAGGGACACCTTGGTAAATATGTTTATCACCGTAGGATTCGTAGCAAAGAAATAAAAGAGGGAAGCCAATCTGAACGGAGGAGTTCAAGTCCAGATTTGAAGAAAAAGGCGGTGGTAACTACTTCCAGTTCCCGAGACTAACCTGTTAGGGGGGTCATAGATTCTATAGCCAGTGGATTTATCGGTGGCAGAAGTTCTAATTCATCTCGGAAGCGTCATCTCCAAATAGTAATGTCGGTAAGATACTCGTCCCCATTGCAACACAAGCAATTTGAAGACGGACCGATCATCTCATTTTTAAACAGTGATTTCATTGGGTTGGATAAAAACCTGGATGATCCAATGGTAATATCCATCATAGCTGGGAATTTTCAGATCAAGAAGGTCCTGGTGGATTAAGGAAGCTCGACCGATGTTCTCTACATATCTATACCCCGGAGGTTGCAGATATCAGATGAAGATTTGACTCCATTCATCGGACCATTGATCGGATTCTCCGGAGAACAGGTAAATGTCAAAGGATTTATTGAACTCTGAACCACTTTCGGAACAAGTACTCTGCTTAAAACTATTCCGATTAAATATTTAGTGATAGACTGTTACACTCCTTATAACGCTATTCTTGGGAGACCCTTTCTCAACCTTCTTGGGGTTGTGCTATCATCCCCTCACCTAACAATGAAATTCCCAGTCTCCAAGACTGAGGTTGAGGTCGTCTATGCAGATCAGAAAGAAGCTAGGATCTGCTACAACAAAAGCCTGAAGCCAAAACTAGATGGGCAAATCGACAAATTCGACCGTAAACAGCCGATACGTAACATCAATATGGCTGAGTTGGATCTTTATAGGATAGTTTTTTATATATATAAATTTGTGCTTTTGAATTTGGGGAAAATTGCACATGTAGTTGGTGTCAAACGAGTTGTTGGTCTCAAACATCAAGATACATTTCCCCCCCAATTTTATCAAAAGTCAAGAAAATTTAATTTCATTTTGAATTGTTAGTTTAAAACATAACATCAACTATTAGATGCTGATAATTAGTTCAGTTCTAAATGAAGGGGGATGCTAATATACACCCTAATAACTTATGGTGTATCATACACCCTAAAAATTACTTGTAATTACAGGTTTCCTTGCTTCTTCAACTAGTCACCGGAGCATTGCGAACTTCGCAGCCGACGAGGCTCCCCTCCCTCCCACTCTGTCGTTCTCCGCCAACATAGACCACCATCAACCCATCCATCTCCCATGTCCTAAACTTGCAACATACACCACCATCCAAATCAACTCCATCCAACCAACACCATCAACCCAGATGGACAACCTCCTGCGTCAGCTGAACCCAGCCACCAACAAACAGAGTTTCCATCACTTTCGCATGCCCTCAAGCGACGCGCCTCCGCCTTCGCCGCCCACCACCACCCCATTGGATCAACCCCATCCTTGAATCACTAGTGATTTTCTTTATTTTTTTTCTTTTCAAGGACCAGTGGCTCACCCACTGCGTCTTGGCCATCACCCAACCACTAACACCGACAGTGTAGTAGCTGGAGCGGCGGATCAAGGGTAGAATGGCGACGGATCTGGGGTAGAACAGTGGTGTCCCTATTTCCCATCTGCTCCTCCACTGAGTTCCTCCCCTCTTCCCCCTCTCCACGACTGCCCTCCTCCACCGAGTTCTTCTCGAGTTTTATCGCGATCGACGATGGTGTCGACTCCTTTAACGAGGGGGACCAATCCACATGTTGACGTGCCACCACGTCTTCCATCGGCGATGTTTCAACGGTTGACAAGTGTGAATGCTTATGTCTTGAAGCATGTCAAATGGTTTTTGATGATAACAAAGTCAAGATGAAGACCAAGACCAAAAGTAGAAAACCAAGATCAAAAGAGATATATTAGATATAGGTCTTAGAACATTAATATGAAATGCTCTCAAGGTATCTCAATTATATTTAAATAGTTTTTCAAAGATTTCTTAAATCAACTTGTTTTTCAAAGTTTATATTTTAAAGAAATGTTGATTTCAATCTTGGATTATGTTAAACATTTGTAAATCTTGTTTAGTTCAAGTTCCCCAATGTTAAAAATGGTCTGGAGACTTAATTGGGCTTGAAAAATGTGTTCAAAAGGCAAAGTAATCGATTACACATATGTTGTAATCGATTACAAGCTAAATAGAGAGATGATAATCGATTACATTGAGCATGTAATCGATTACAAGTATGGTAGAAGCCTTGTAATCGATCACACCAAGTGCGGTAATCGATTACAAGTCTGGTAAAAGCCATGTAATCGATTACACAAGGCTGGTAATCGATTACATCCTGCCCAGAAAGCCAAGAACACGTTCATACAACCATGTAATCGATTACCAAGAGTGTATAATTGATTACCAGCATTCTAACAGTGTCCAACATTTATTTTCTTGGCATTTAATGTTGCCATAAAAGCCACCCAACAACTTTATTGATTTGGAAACTTATAAATACACATCTTGGGACATCATTTATGGCTAATCAACAATTGAGAAACATCTTTCAATCACTTTAATCCGCGAATCATCCTTAAATCACCTGTGCTCTATTTTTGTATATATTTGAGAAATTCTTGAAGAGCATTATAGGGTTTCAATTTGTGTAATCGACTTTTGTGAGAGTTTCATCTTATATACACTTTGATTCTTTGTTCAGAGGGTGAGGTATCCCTCTAAAAAAAAGAGAATGAGGTATCTCTTAAAGATTGTAAATGGTGAGGTATCCCTTGTTGTAAAGAATGTGAGATATCCTTCAAAGGTTGTAAAGGGGGTGAGGTATCCCTCTAGTGAAAATGGTGAGATATCCTCATTTTGAGGCTCAAGCACAAATGGTGAGGTATCTCAAGGTGTGGTGAGTGCTCTATTGTGTAAAGGTTTTTAAGCACTCGTTCAAGCTTGAAGTTTAGTGGAAAATCTCAAGTAGTTTGCTTGAGGACTTGACGTAGGTCACAAGGGGTTGTTAAACCGGGATAAATCCTTGTGTTTGTTATTCTCAACTCTATCTCTTTACTTTATGCTCTAATTATATATGCTTGAGTTGAGTTTGTTATCTATCTTTGCTTGAATACTTTCTATCTTGGGTTGTTTATTTGTAAGTGATTCATTCGATCGCATTTATCTATTCACTTCAGTTAAACAATAGCTTCAACGAAAATTTGATAAACAAGTGCTTTACGAAAGATTTGCGAAAATATTTCATAAACCCAATTCACCCCCCTCTTGAGTTTGAGGCCACTTCGTAACAGCAAACATTGTAGTCTTGCAGATCCTCGCACGAGCAGCCCATCAGCAACACCGCCAGAGCTGCGCCTCACGCTTCACCGTCCTCTTCCATCAAGGCTGGAGGCAAGGCCGAGTTCGGTGGATGGGGTTGGGTCTGAGTCTGGTTGTTGGTAAACATTACAAGAAAACAACTAATATGCGGTGAATTTTTTGTGGCAGATTCGTATCTGCCTCAATTACGGTGGATTTTGCGGTGGATTTTGCGATGAATCAATTTGCAACAGATTTTTCTTGGCAAAATTTTTCTGGCACCATTTCTACCGTGAATTTTTTTTTAGTTAAAAAAGTATCCGCCGCAAAATTAATAAATGTAATTAAAAAATTGAGGAGAAAAATAAAATTAAAAATTATTTTTTTAAAAAATTTGCGACTAAAAAATCCGTCGCAAAATTGATAAATATATTAAAAAAATTGGGGAGAAAAATAGAAAAAAATTAAAAAAAATTGCGACGGAGCAAAATCCACCGCTATTTAAAAAAAGAATTTGCGTGCAGAAATATCCATCGCAAAATTAATAAACGTAATAAAAATTTCAATAAAAAATATTAAATTTTTTTTGCGGTGGTAAAATCCTTCGTAAAAAAGCCCCGCAATTTAAAAATAATTTTGCGCGGATATTTAAAAAATATAATAAAAATTTCAGGAAAAAATATTAAAAAGTTTAAAAAAATTGCGGCAGAAAATCCACCCTAAAAATCCGCAACAATAATTCGCTGTAATTTAAAATATTAATTTGCGATGAACAAAAAATTCACCGCAAATTAGATCTAAAAGTTGTTCTTCATTCTGTCATCTTCATTTCACTCATTTCTCAATTTCTCTCCTCTCTCCCCTCTCTTCTTCCTTCTCCCTATCTTCCATAGTCACCGCCACTGACTTACCGCCACCAACCAACTGCCACCGACCGGCCAGCTGACCCCAGCCTTGTCGACCCCCGACCCCGTCATTTATTACAAAAAGTGTTGCAATTGGAAGTATACTTGCTTGATTTTCTTTGATTAGTTCAGTGGGTCAGTCATGATACTACTTGCTTGTGTTTCTATTTTGATAAATGTGACTCATTTGATAATTTTCATCGTGGATACTTCTTATTATTTACTATCCTGACTATTTTGATGGCCTAATAAATTAATACTATTGTTTTCTTTATAGATTAGCATCAACACTAGCCATGTTCAATAGCACACTCACGAAGGATGAAGCATTTTTGTGTCCTGTTGATGGGTCCATTATGATAACAGGTACATTATGAAGTTGTAGCTAAATGACATTATTCTAACCTTTTTAGTTGTTGGAAATCTTGTCTTAGTTTTATCCTAGAAGCTTTAGCTTTTGTCTCTAACATGCCTTTTTATGCAAAAGCCATTTTGGATTGATCTGTTGAGACTGTGGACATAGCACAACCTCCTTTTTACTTTATTGAAACTGTAATGAATCATGGAGAATGTGGCCAGCAGGGATCAAACACTAAACCAAAAAATTAGCAGGGATCAAACATTTATTTTAATTTTTTTTAATCCAAAATATTTGAGGCGGAAAAATCCGCCTCAAATCGATGAAAATAATCCACTGCAAAATTCACAGCAAATTAATCCACTGCAAAATCCATCACAAATCAACGAAAATAATACACCACAAATTCTGTCGCAAAAGCGCAACTCCGGCACCAGATGTAGTAGATCGCTGGAGATATTTGCGGCAGCTTTGTGACGGATACTAAAATCCGCCACAAACTACATTGCAACCACCATTTTTGCAGCGGTGACGAACGCGCCACAAATTATCAATTCGCAGCGGATTTTAGCCTATTTGTGTCGGATTTATCCTTCGCAAATTACAAAATTTCTTGTAGTGAAAGATCCAGTGGTGGTGACATTGAGGTGGTGGTGCGAGATTAGGGTAGGGGTGGTGGTTCAGGCAGTGGTGGTGGAGGGGAGGGTGGATCTAGACCCTCACTTTGACCTGCTGAGCAGGTTTTCGAGAATGCATTCTTACTGTTGCTTATTTTTATTATTAAATCAACCATAATAATTTACAGTGTATCATACACCCTTCTTACGAAGGATGTATATTAGACAGAGCCCTAAATGAAAGCTTGACCCGATCTTTGACTTTGATAACGCGTTGAGTGCTAGGTGAAATTCCAGCTCTCAAAATCACGATTTTCTTTTTACACAAATCATACCTTTCTATTTTAGATAGGACAAAATTTGGCTCTAATTAAATAGAAGAAATTTTTTTAATTTTTTTTTAATTTTATGTTATGTTCTATTTTATTAAGTTTTTACTTATTTTAATTTCATTAATTTAATAAAATATACAGATAACATAAAATTAAAAGAAGTTAAAAGACTTTTCCCACACTTATGTTGGAGTCAAATTTTGTCCAATTAATTGAGATTCAGTGGTAGAAGGGATAGGGTTTATGAAGATAACATCAAAGATGATCATGGGAGATGTTTTTTCAACACCTGTAATTACAATTTCTTTTACTTTAAGATAAAATATGTAATTTTTCACTTTTTAACCTTTAACATGTTGAGCAGGTGTTATGTCATGCTTCATATCCATTGATCTCTCATTCCTTCAAAAATCACACTAATCAATGGCTAGAATATATTGTGCACCGATGCACCTCAACTCTGCATGGTGCATGTAAGACGTTCCAGTCGTCGAAATGTACAGCTAGCTACATGTGTCGTCAATTAAGGAATTGTAGTTAATGCCAGCAAATGAAAAGAATTGTTGATATCAATGAGTTAAAAATGTATGCTTTGAAGTCGGTGTGACTCTTAAAGGGAAGTGTGATGAACACTGTAAATCGATTTTTGAGAAGATTGAGGGTGATCCAGGCATAGAGCCAGCTTAGCTCAAGGTATAATTTGCAAGGGCGCGTTTAACATGCTCTTGAATAAGTTGGGAGCATGTATGCTCCTTTGATTTTATCTGAAATAAGTTTTATAATTTTTATTTTGTAGCTCTTCTTCTTTTTTTATTATATTTTAGTCCTTCACATTACTTTTGTATCATTTATTTTTTCAACCTTAATTAACTCTTGTTATTTATGTGCAAATCTTTGGAAATATATTAAATCTCCATATAGATGAGAGATTTCCAAGTTGTAATTTATAGAATGGCGATAGTCAAGGTTTTCATGCTCAACTGAACAACTTATAATTCCTTAATTTAGTAATCAATTGGAGCCAAAGATATCATTTTTTTAATTATCAGAAAATAAAGTATGAACTTGATTCATAGTTGATGCGGATCTCTTTTATTTTTATTTTTATTTAATTTTTAATTATCAGACTTTACATACTAAGTTTTCTCAGTTCAGTAATCAATTGGAACTAAAGACCTAATTTTGGTGAACAATCATCGTTGATGTCATAAAACCACTCAGCAATTACTAAAGCTGCCCAAACTATGCCTCTATTTTGGACCGTGGTCCGGGATACCGCCCCTAAGGGCCAACCTGGCATATACGCCACCAGGCCCTGGATTATGCACCTCAGCAGAACGTCCATACATGGATACTAGTCGTATTCCCCAACCAGCACTCCATAGGTCTACGCGCGGCCTGATCACTGCCTATGATGACCTTTATAGTGTGGGGACCATGACTACCTGCTACAGTGGTTGGCCACTAATACGATAAGCCCGAGATTTCAGGAATCTGCCTGGACGATCATGGGAGGGAGGCACCCTCCGTCAGGGCTCTGTCCGAACGATCGTGGGGAGGAGGCGCACACCCCCCTGTCAGGCCACGATCTCCTCATGCCTGGACCCGGCGACGAATGCTCAAGGATTCTGCGCATACACTATAAGTATCAGGAAACACCACTCTAACAAGGTAACCATAATTCTCACAGTGTATACCCTCTTAGTGTCTGGTCTAACTTGAGCGATGGAGTTCCTTTGCAGGTACCCAACCCACTGTTCAAGACTTTCAGAGGCAGCAACCACACAAGGAGGAGGAAACCACTGTACACATGTCCTTTCGGGCACCCTCTGGTTCTACATCAGAACATTGGTGTCGTCTGTGGGAACACCGTAAACTTCTAATCCCACCCAATCATGGTGAACACGAGACAAAACTCAAAGAGGGACATTGCGCAAATTTCTGCTAACCATAGGCAGGCTTTTGCTACGCAATATTCCCCTCACTCTGTCCCACCACCTACCAATGGAACCTCTGCCATGAGAAACTAGCCACCCAATGCGGAGTACCAGTGCGAAGGACATTCCACGTCGATTTCAGATGAGAGTCCCAACCCCTCGCGTAGGATCTTGGTAAGGGATAAACTTGGAATCTAAGGCCAAGGGGGAAACCCTAACACCCAAAAACACAGAATCCCAATGCGTCAACGCTTGGGAATGCCAAATGGCAATGCTGGTAACCAAGTGTCTCACTCTGAGCATGGAAGGAAGTCTTATATGTCCCAACGTCAATTTCAGGACATGCTACAACAACACATAGCCATGTTGAACGAGCAATATCAAAGATTGGAAGATATGCAAAGAGCTATGCATGATAACCAGCCCAAATCGAACCATGCTAGCGGAAGACGTAATGCGGAGAATAGTCAAAAGAAGGGTCATGCCGAAGTCATGGTATCCAACGTTGGAAACAACAACTCGAATCGCGGCATCCAGGAACACCCTTTCTCTGACCAACTCATTAGGGCTGCACAACCCGACCCGCAAACCCGCGACTGACCTGATCATATATATCCGGGTTGGTTCGGGTAGACGGGTCAGTTCGGGTCAGATCCAATAAACTCGTCAAGCTATCGGGTCGGGTGACGGGTTTGGTGAACTAACTCGATGACCCGACCCGATGATCCGATTACCCAAATACGACGTCGTTTTAAGTAATTTCTATTAAAAAATGTTTATGGATCAGTCTACCCGACCAACCCGACCAACCCGACCACTTAACCCGACCAGCCCAATTAACCCGATTACTGGACTCGAACCAACCTGATTACCATCGGGTTGGTTCGGGTCAGGTTACACGAAAAAAAATTAACCAAACCCGACCCGAACTGACTCGACTTTAATTAATTGGTTTGGACATTTTTTTCCACTAAACCTGACCCAACCCGACTCGTGTGCACCCCTACAACTCATAGAATACCAAGTCCCTAGGAACTTTAAGTCCCCAGGATCCGTGTGCGCCTTTGGGTCCATGCCGAAATTTTTTTGGGGTTTATGCTAACCCACCACAGAATTGATGTCAATCCTGACAAGTGCCAAGTTGTGATCGACATGAGAAGTCCCCGGTGTGTTAAAAAAGTATAACAGCTAACAGGAAGAATAGCAGCCCTCACACGGTTCCTCTCCAAAGCAGCCCATAAGTCTCTTCCTATCTTCAAACTAATAAAAAATAGAAGAAGTTTTGAATGGACCCCGGAGTACGAGGATGCATTTTCATCCTTAAAAAAACTCTTGTCCTCTCTTCCAATCTTGTCAAGACCGAACAACGGAGAAACATTTTTCCTGTTCCTCTCAATCCACGAAGAGGCTATAAGCTCAATACTAATACGGAAGACGGACAAGGGTTAAAAACCAGTCTACTTCGTGAATAAAGTTCTTCAAGGACCAGAACTCTAGTATCAGAAGGTCGAGAAGGTTGTCTTTGCCCTGATCACCATGACAAGAAGACTACAGCAGTATTTCTAGTGTCACCCCATGGTAGTAAGGACGGACCAGCCCATTCGCCAAGTGTTGCACAAACCAGACCTGGCGAGAAGGATGATTGCCTGGTCAATCGAACTCTCTGAGTTTGAATCACTTATGAACCACGGTTTGTAATAAAGGGTCAGGTGTTGTCCGACTTCTTGGCAGAACTTACATCAGACCCAGGGGACCTAAAAAGGATTTCCTGGACCATCTTTGTTGATGGATCCTTGAACCCCAAGGGATGTGGAGTTGGAGTAATTCTGAAAAATTCAGAAGGATTGATGCTGGAGCATTCGAGTTCCCTACCTCGAACAACCAAGCTGAATATGAAACATACATTGCCGAAATAACCATGGCAAAGGACATGGGGACAACCAAGACCACACTTTGTAGCGATTCGCAGTTGGCAATCTCCCAAATTCGAGGAGAATATCAAGACAAGGAACCTCTCTTGCAAAGGAACTTGGTTAAAGTACAAGAACTCCTCAAAGGCTTTGAAGAAACCAAGATTGTGTATATTCCAAGGGAGCAAAACTCCAGAGTTGATCTCTTATCTAAACTCGCCAGCACCAAAAGCCCTGACAACAACTGATCAGTGATCCAGCAAACCCTTTTTCAGCCCTCTATCATGGATAATGTCATCTATCAGGTAGAAGAGGATGGTACATCTTAGATCACCCCTATCATGGAATACTTGCAGTCCGAAGTCGTGCCTTCAGACCCCAAAAAAACCTCAAAGCTAACCAAGACAGCAGTAAGGTACACTATATACGATGGTCATTTGTACCAATATGATTTTTATTTTTCCCTCCTCAAATGCCTCACCCCGAAAGTAGCAGAATAAGTTCTAGCCAAGGTTCATGAAGGAAGTTGCGGACACCATTTAGGGGGCAAAGCACTGGTCCTGAAAACACTAAGGGCGAGGTACTACTGGCCAACAATGGAAGCTGATTTTTCATGCACATGTCCGAATTTACAACAAGAGCTAGTGCTATTCAAACCACTACAAGACCCCCTTAGAGGAGCTATACATAATGTCCGTACCCTGGTCGTTCTACAGATGGGGAATGAACATCTTGGGCCCGTTCCCCCAAGCCCCCGGTCAATTAAAATACTTGGTGGTAGCAATAGATTACTTCACAAAGTGGATTGAGGCAGAACCCTTAGCCACAATCACGGTAGCTCGGATCCAGAAATTCACTTAGCACCACATCATCACCAGGTTTAGGATCCCGGAGTCCAAAGTAATAGACATCGGGACTCAGTTCAAAGATAAGGGATTCGAAGAACTGCTAGCTGAACTAAAGATAAAACATCATTGCAGTGCTATAGAAAATCTCAGGACAAACAGACAGGCAGAGGCCGCCAACTGGATTATTGTCTGAGGAATCAAAAAGAGACTGGATGAAGCCAAGGGAAATTGGGCTGAGCAGCTCGACCGCGTCCTCTAGGCCTATAGGACTACTCCCCACTCTATCACGGGTGAAACCCCTTTCAAACTCACCTATGGAAATGAAACAATAATCCCGGTGGAGATAGGAGAATAGAGTTGGCGTCATCAACAATTCTCGCTAGACAGTAACCCCGGATTGATCAGGGAAGACCTGGACCTGTTGGAAGAAAGAAGACGTGTGGCCCATATACGTGACATCGTCATCAAACAAAGGACGACATCCAAATATAATAAAAAGGTGGTACCAAGGCATTTCCAACCAGGAGATCTAGTTCTCAGGAGGGCAGACATTGGAGGGAAAAATGCCTCCCACGGGAAACTAGCCCCTAACTGGGAAGGCCCCTACCATATTATCATCAACACCAACAAGTGAGCCTACACACTGGAAACTCTAACAGGCAGCACAATCAAGAACTATTGGAATGTAGATAAACTTAGGAAATACTATAGTTAGACGCCTTTAACGGCCTAATCTTTTAATAAAAACTAATGTTTGATCTGTCCTCATTCAACTTTGTATGGATCCTTGTCCCACAACACCTACCAATGAAAAAGAGTTATTCAGATACTACTTTTTCAATAGGAAATCAAAAGCCCAGGTCAAAAGGCATAGCACACCCAGTAGCAAGCTATAGAGTCAACGCCTGACCTCGATACCTGGCATTAACTGCTTCAAAGTCAGTAGTACAACGGATCTAATGACCCGCGGTCCATCCTTATACCTATGCCAAGTGGGATCCCACTTAACCAGTGTAGTTAACAAGAGGGCCCCAGGTAATGTCTAAATAACAACGTATGCCTAAGGCAAAAGGATTCAAAAGCACCAAGCCTTTCGGACAATGAATCCTAAGCTAAGGCATTATTTCTTACACCTAAGTTCAAAATTTTCGTAAGTTTAATACTATAAATGATGGAGCATGTACTAAGGTGTTTATCTTTGTCTAAAGTCCATATTTCCAAAGTACTCGTCATCACGAGTAACTGGATAATAGACTAAGGTGTTTTTTATAACTAAGTTCAAAGGAATGTTACATATCCGGTATCGCGGATATGAAACTCTGAATCATGATTCCCACGTTTTTACCAATAGAATTCCTAAGTCCATAGCATGGTTGTGATATATACCATAATGGGCATTGGACCCATAATAGACCACGGAAAGTAAATATACAGAAAGACAAATAAGAAGCAAAGGTACATAAATTTAAAACCCCAACCAAACGGGGCAATTGTCTTTACAAAATAACAAAAGGTAAAAAGAAAAAAAAATCAGGTCTCAACCTCACCAGTTGCTGGAGTCTGAACAGCTCCTGAGGCATCCCTGGAATCAGCCTGAGGAAGGTCCTACACAAAGATGAGCTGCCCATAATGGAAGACTTTTTCAATACTGAGACTCTCTAAGGTGAGGGTGACATCAGGATTGAAGTGTTGGATCTGAGCTATAACATTCTGGAATTGCTCCCCTCCAATTTCTTCAGAAATCACATCCAACTTATCCACATCCTTCTTCAGCTAAACCACTTGAGCACGAAGGTCAGCATTGACCTCCTCAGCCTCAATTTTACCTGATTCAAGCATTTTCTTATCCGCCTCAGCCTCGACCAAGCCTTCGCGCGGACTCCTCAAGCTCCTTATCTTTCTTCTTCAGGACAGTCGATGCTTTCCTGTCAAGTTCTTCGACGGCCATCTTGATATAGTGGACATCGGTAGTAGTGCAGAGTGCTAAGGCCTGTAGCTTGATCAAAGTTTGAGCTAATCCCCGTCGAGATATGTGCCTCATTACCTCACCATTCATAAAGTGTTCATCAATGAATGGTCTGAGGTCAGAACTCCTATCAATAATAGGCAGGAAAGTGGCACCCTTCTTTGCACCGCCATCCGAAGTAACTCTCTTACCCCGATCAGAAGAGTCCTCAGTAGCTTTCCTCTTCCTAGATTGAAGATTTTGAGTAGACCCTGGATCCTCAGAGATCTCTTCAACAGCCACGTCACAAGATGTCGGGACAGAAGCGGAAGGGGCATTTAAAGACCCCGCCCCCTTTCTCCTCGCCCTCGAAGCATGCAAAGCTGCAACAAATAGTCCGGATGCCATACCGCTCACTGAAACAAAACAAGACATACAAACCAGAAAACAAGGAATTAAGAGTATACAGGTAAGAACAATCTCACACATGCAAGATAATCCAAGATACTCCACTTCTCACCTAGCAAAGTAAAGAGAAGGTCATCACCAGGAGTCTCAAGGACATCTTTAATGTTGATATACCTGTTTTCAGCGTATCGGGATATGAACTTAACCTTCTTGAGCTCATTTGGGTTAAGTTCATCCTTTTCTTTCTCCAAAGGCACGATCAGAGCGCTCCAAGCATCTGGTATCCAATACAAAAGGAATTTCAGTTCCCCGTTAGCATTCAAGAAAAAGGGATGGAATCCCTCGGCCGCCATAATCTTAAAAAACCTGGTCTTGAATCCTTTGAAGCTATCCTGAAAGACATCAAAGGACTTATGATTGCTTCTGGACCGAATGGTGAGCCAATTCTTTTGCGTCGATGAACCTTAGGGACTTAATCGGGTGTAAAAATAGAAAAAGGTATTAACCGAACACCTTAGCCCATTTACTTGATAAAACCTCTCGAAGGCTATAATATAACCCTAACCATTAAAGTGAATCGGGGTTGGAGCTGCACGAAGAGCACAGAGGATATTAATTTGAAACTCTAAGATCGGAAGATGGAGCCCTAGCTTTACAAAAAAGGCTCATATAGAAACATGAAATGTGAGCCGTCTCCCAAGTAGAGCACACCCTATCATTCCACTCAGGGCACACAGCCAAAAACTCCTTGTCCCTTTTCTTCTCGTCCGTCAGGTGAATATAATCTATCGTTTCTTTGAGAACGGCCTCAGACGAAAAGTTAGAAAAATGTTTCCAGACATCATGACCTACCCATAGATATACCAACCCCGGAACACTACAGATCCGAATTTGGCCAATCTCAGCCAGAGTGAGATCCTTGGAAGATGACACTCTGGACCTAGCCCCTCCTTTGTCCTTCGCCATGAAAACCCTGAGAACATCAAAAGAAGCCGGTAAGTGATTGTTAGAATCATCCAAACAAAAGATTCAGACACGGAGACAACGAACCCGTGTACCGACTTCCTTTACCTCCAAAATTTCAAATTTCAAAAAGATAAAGGAGAAACTCAAAGGCGCAACAAGAATAAGAAATACACTTTATTCTACTACTTAGTGCCAGTAACTAGAAAAAAAAAATACCAAAGGGGTAATAAAAGAAGTTACCTCGAATAAACGATAAGAGTTGCAGGGAAATGGGTGGAAAATGCCTTGAAACTTTTATGAATCACCTCTCTTCAATGCGAAGCTCTCTGAAGACTACTCAGAAATGGCAGAAAGTGAATAATAAACCTCTAACCCCATTTATAAAGACCAAAATGGTTAGAGGACATTTTCATCCTCATAGTCCAAATTTCGAAAACATGTTCATCATGGCACGCAAGGCTCTAGACACGTCCATCAGTTAAAAACGCGCTACGTGGCTGTTGCAGTTACAGAAGCAATGGAAAGATGTTTGTGCAGATGCAAGGACAGTTGTACAGTAATTCAAACGTCGCACGACCTTCGAAGGTTAAGTCTGGACATTTACTCTGGACCCCGGCATAAACCAGGGTAAACCTTTTGGTTTTAGAGTCACCATTCGGACGGCGGTAACCAAACAGGAGTCAACGATTAATATAACCCTCCCCTGCGCAAATACCCTAGGCTAAGCATCTAGAACTTGCCACTTTGACTTTTCAAGACAAAGCACCAAGTTAGGGGCATGATGACATTAAGCCGGAGTAAGCGTTGGACTCACCCTGGCCAAGTATGAAAGACCACGGATAGATAAGAAGAAATAACGCCGAAGTAAGCGTTAGACTCACCCCAGTCAAACATAAAAACTTCAGATAGCAGAAAGAAAAGAAGGAAAAGAAGAAGAGAAGATACAAAAGATAAGAGCTTTTATTTATAAATCTTATTCTCATTCCATACATCATCTTACATTAGAAAGAGAGGGAAAAGAAAGTATAGAGACATGAAAGCTTTAAATGAAAAAGGAGACCCTGGAGGAAGGGACCGACATCATCATCACGGTACCTCAAGCCATGTCGCATCCACATTTCCTCCGCGGGATGGAGAGTCGTTGTCACCACTATGATTCCCCAAAATCTACACCGGCCTCTTGAAAAAGTGAATTGACTTTGAAGAATCCTGGCAAACTGGCATTAGGAGCCAGAACGCCAAATCTTCTACCTTGCCTCTATCCACAAAGGCCAGGATGCATCCTCTTTGGACAGACGGGGTGCAACCTTTCATGAAGGAGATTATTCTACTGAAGTCTTACCCGGTCTCACAAATCTCCCGAGACGCTTCAAAGTACGAAGCAGTTTCAATAGTTCCTCCTGCTTACCGGAGCAAGAAGAGTGAACGCCCAAGCTCTGAAAAACTCCGTCCAACACAACAGGCGACTTAAGCCTCCCCAGCAACGACAAATATTAATCAAGCAATCAGGGTACGCTGAGAAAATAAGCTGCCCACTATAATAACACTGAGAAAGTAAGGCACCCTTTAAAAAAGACATACACAGAATGGCCAAAACAACTTCAAGTATTTTGGAAAAAACAGGAGTATGGCTCTCGCAGTGGGCATTACCTTCTCAAGACAAGAACGAAAGGCAAAGAGAGCCATGAAAGAAAAAATCACTCAAAGTGAGGTCGCAGAGCAAGAGGGATGCAACAGAAGAAGTGTCAACTCCAGATGAAAATGCTCCCCTTTTATAGAAGCGAGACATTTCGATCGAGCCCAAGAGCAACATACCAATCGCGTAAAGTAAGCTACCCTTAAATGCTTCTCGATTTTGATTGGGCGAAGGGGAAGCATGCTATCGGGAAGCATCATAAATTTAATAGGTCTTTAATGACCAATAAAGTCAGAACAAGCTGCTTCCCAAGAAAACTCACCATTCCTGCAAGACATAAAAAAAGACAAAAAATCATGCGTAACTATACATAGGGACAAGACGTACCCCGAATGACGGGATGGCGGTATATGCCAACCTTGGGAGGCACTCCACAGACAATGGATATCGGCCTTTACGGATTCCCACAATGTAATGGATCCCCGTCCTCGGTCTAAATATCTTGACACTTAATTGTTCCACTTAAGCGCCAAGCTGAGGATAATTATTCTGAATCGTGGTCCGGGATACTGCCCCTAAGGGCCAAACCCAGCATATACGCCACCAGGCCCTGGATTATGCACCTCAGTAGAACGTTCGTACATTGGTACTAGTCGTACTCCCCAACCAACACTCCATAGGTCTGCGCGTGGCCTGATCACTGCCTATGATGATCTTTACAGTATGGGGACCATGACTACCTGCTACAGTGGTTGGCCACTAATACCACAAGCCCGAGATTTCAGGGATTTGCTTGGATGATCGTGGGAGGGAGGCGCCCTCCGTCAGTGCTCTACCCGAACGATCGTGGGGAGGAGGCGCACACCCCCTCCTCGTCAGGCCACGATCTCCGCATGCCTGCACTCGATGACGAATGCTCAACGACTCTGCGCATACACTATAAGTATCAGGAAACACCACTCTAACAAGGTAACCATAATTCTCACGATATATACCCTCTTAGTGCCTGGTCTAACTTGAGCGTTGGAGTCCCTTTACAGGTACCCAACCCCCCTGTTCAAGACTCTCGGAGGCAGCAACCGCACAAGGAGGAGGAAACCACTATACACGTGTCTTTCCGAGCACTCTATGGTTCTACATCAGAACAGCCTCCAAACGCCACCATCGCCAGTAGCCAAATTCAATGGCTTCAACGACAACAACTACTACAACAACATCGACATCTCCCTTCTTGAACTTGTCGAGAAATCTCATAACATATTTTGATCCTACAATCATCTAAGAGTTATCTCACCTCTAATGCAGCAACCCCACGAATCTGGACTCACGCACCAGGCTTCCCTTCAAATCGGACCACGATCGCCCAATCTTCAAGAATGGTAGAGGCTAAAGTCATCTCCCCCAAATGCAGAGAAATGAAAGAAAGAATAGGGGAAGAGATAAAGAAGGGTTTTCTAAAGGATTAACTTGTAAAAGTATAAGAACTTGTTTGTAATGGTATGAATGCTCTAAAGATTTTAGAAGCATTTTAAGCGTCTCCCAATTTGTAAAGGTACAAGTCTATATATAGATCAATTGGAAAAGGCTAATACCTTAGATGTATGATACAACATAATTAGTGTCTCTTTAACTCAGTATTGTACAACTTAAAATAGGTTTTGGGTGGCAAAATAAAATTTTTGAACGGCGCATGTCTTTGGTATTTAAAAAAATATAAAACTGTTGCCAATCAAGAAGTCCAAGCATTACTTGGACTAACAAAAGTTTTGTAAATCCCTAAGAGTCCTTTCATGCCGGTTAACAAAGAAAGTGATGAAAGATCTAAATTGGTAAAGTTCAAACTTTATTTTACTCAACCTAGATGAGACTTGAGCATGTTCGATTGGAGTTAATGGGTGTGTTTAATATGGACCTTTTGGTCAAAGGTCCTATCATGGACCCTGCAATATGAGATGTTAGATTTGTGTAAAATAGAATGAATAGTTGTAATTGTTGACTGGTTACCCTTTGTGTAGGTAATGCTAAAAGTTAAAAATTAATATTGATCATTGTAAAAGTTTACCTATAATTATTGATAATTGTAAAATTAGTCTTTCAACAAAAAGAAATTATGCAATATTCACAACACCAGATCTGGGCTGGTGTTAAAGACGGTGATAGAATGAGACTTTCCGGTGACGTGGAATTTGGACCACCATTCCTCCACCACGCCGCTGCGACCTAAACCACCAGAACACCCAACCGCATCCAACATCTTTGCCATCCAAAACAGCAACCCTCCGAACCCAGATCGTAACCTCGAACCCAGCCACGTCTGCAACGCAGATGGTGCATGAATCTGTTGTTCTGCTGTTCGAGGTGGTTCCTCAAACCCAGTCACGCCTACGACGTGGATGGTGCGCGAATATGTTGTTCTGCTGTTCGAGGAACTTGGTGCACAAATATGTTGTTCTGCTGTTCGAGGTGGTTCCTTTGGTGGTGGGTTTGGGTTTGGCTCATGGTGGTTGACAGATCTGGGCGGCTCTACAGGTGGTAGTCTGATGATGGCACGGGGTTGGTGATAGATCTGGCTATGGTGACTCGCGGATCTGGTGACGCGGCTCATGGGCGGCGGATCTGGTGGTTCGTGAGTTTTAGGTGGCTGGGAATCACGATTTCAGGCTGGGGCTTTAGGTGGTTGGGTTTTCTGGTAACTGGGTTTTCGGATGAAGGGAGAGGATGGCGGTGTAGCAGTGGATGTGGGTGGTTGGTGCATATCTGAGGTGAACAGCGTCTATGGCTTGGTCGCCCATGGTGGCTTCCTTCGCCAGCGGTGGAAGACGCTGTAGCAACTGAACCATCATTCGCAACTCACCTTCAAACCTCCACCCAGATTGATGGTGGTGCAAGGCCAATAAAAAGGTTGTGAGTCATGTGTCATGAAAGAAGCTTGGTGTAAGAAATAGCAATACTTGTAGGACTTTGAAAATAAAATAAAATAAACTTTGAGGCAAAATTACAAAATTAAAAAACTTATGAACATAAGTAAAGTCAAAGGTCCAGTGATGGACCTTTGACCATAAGGTCTAGCATAAAATGACCCGAAGTTAATGCAATGGGAATGGGGCCCATTGGGTCATCTCCCATCAGGTTAGGTGATTTGGAAGGAATTAAACATTTTTAAGGAAATAAGTATTCCTATAAGAGAAATGACCAATGTACAAAAATTTTAAGTGTAGAAACTTCATAATACAAAGATCAGTGGCCAAAATTATGTTTATTGCATCTGAAATGAAGGATGAAAGATATCAATTCATCCATTGATTTAAACTTTTGTGAAGTTTATGTACAACTAACAGTCCTCTTTCTATAATGGTGTATTTGTTATTTGTTTTACTTATAGTTCAAGGGTTTCCTTCCCCCTCAAAGTTAGAAGTATTGTCAAGTTTTTTTTTTTGCCTTAAACCTTTTCTTGCATTAAAAAAAGGTCTAAGTATATTTTTGTTCCATAAAAATATAATACTTTTTAGTTTTAGTCTTTTTTTAAAAAAATTTTTTTTAGTTTTAGTCTTTTTTTTAGTCTTGCTATTAATGAAACTTCCATTATGTGTTTACAAGACAAATGAAAATTTCAATCACTAATATTACGTATCATTTTATCACAAAAAAAACATTCTATCACAAAAATAATGGAATTTACATTTAATTCCATCCCATTTGTCAATTTGTTCAAACCCAAGATTTTTTAAGGCCAAGCTATATATATTGTTTTCTTAAGCAAAATAAAATAAATAAATAAATAACATTGACCAACTCAACTAGACTCAACCTAAAAATTTAGTTGGTCTAAGGTTGAATTGAGCCAATTAACATAAAAAATTATAAACTATTTTTTATTAATTATAACATACCAAACATAAAAATAGAAAAAAATTGTCATTCCATTTTTATCCATACCAAATAAAAAATAGGAATAAGCATGGTATTCATTAAAGTTTCATTTTATTTGTGTTTGAAGGTGAAGTTAGTTTGTTCTAGTAAAACTTGGTTGATTTTGCGTTCAACACTAAGGGTGTTGAAAAGTCCAAGACACAACATGACGTGATAACTCGTCTTTTCCAAACTTAATTAGGATGGATTCAAGTTCTAAAATCTAGCGTCAATGTGATTTTAAATTGGGTTAATACTACATTTTGGGTTGACCTATTTCATAATATTTTAAGACTTATCCTTTATTGAAAATTAAGAATAAATTATAATACTTCTTAACTTAAATTTATACTTTATGTATAACATAATAATTTTATTTTTTTGGTAGAGCAAAAGTTTAGAGTGAGGGTCATACGATTGTTATGAGCGAAATGTTGACTAAATAAGTCAACTTTTACTTGCAACATAATAATATCTTTATATTAATATAATTTATTTGAAAATATATCTTATGAAACATCTTTTAGTTTTAGTTTCTTACTTTTTAATTTTTATGGCTTTGTTATACATAATGTCCAAATTTGTATATTTTGTTTAAATATTAGGTTATCCTAATCCAACCCAGTTATTAGCTAAGTCATGATTGGGTTAAGACCAAGTTCAAAAAATTAACTTAATCAAAACATGAAGCCAAATTCGGTTCAAATTAAATCCAGTCAATGGTGTAAATTGATTCGGATAACTCGACCAATCCAGCCAAACCGAACCGAACTAATTAAATTGATTCAATTTGATTCAGGTATATTGATTGGTTGGGGTAAAATCTAAACTAAATAAAATTTAATTGGTTCAGTTCCCAGATTTGATATTTTAAATCCAAGAATCAAACTAAACCAAACCAAATCATATATATATATATATATTCTCATTAATTTTTTATCTTTCAAATACTACATTTATTGACTTCAGTAACTTGATGTCATTGAATGTGAGATATGAACATGATCCACATGTACTAGATGAAGTATTAAACTTCTTATTTCAAGACTCTCCATCTGCAGAAGTCACAATTATTGAAGGTAATATATTAATGTTTAATCATTGCTAGTGAGTCATATAATTAATTTGGTTATAACTTTTTTCTATGTTCTCTCTCTATAATTTCCTGTCTAATCTTATTCATTCCTAATTGGCCGACCCCAATCCACAATTGCTGATACAATTCGCCAATTCTCTTTTCTTTGTTATGGTGAAGGTATTCTTTCGAAGCTCATTGAGTGATTCTTTGGTGTACATTCTAGCTTATAGTAGTGTTTCTTTTGTTGTTGGTTGAGAAGCTTGGGGTCTTAGTGTTGTGGCTTCTTAGGCTTACGGTGGATGCATAATAGAATATGGTGAGTTATATTGTCCATTGACATTTGGTAGGATAAAACAATAGGAGGTGATATGATAGGTGAGTGATTATTCATAAGGTTGATAAGCCAAGGTGATATTGAGAATAGTATTGGAGGACCATAACGTTTCTATTATTAAATCATTGGACATTGGTCATTAAAATGAAGATGAATGACTGTAACATTTTTATTTGTGTTGATTGTAGGATGTAGATAAAATTCAAAGATAAATTGGATTTGAAGAATGATGTTTGAAATCTTGTTTTTTTTTTTATGTTTGGATTGAGTTTGGATTAAGTTTGGATTGACTTTGGGTGCTGCCCATTATTATGTTGTGTACTTGTATTTCCTTTTAATTATGTTTGGATTAAGGGGATGTTTAGGAAAGATTATTCTTACCCCCAACAATTTTTTTTTGAAAAAAAAGCTATTGTAATAGTGTTTAGGGATGTTTCGTAAAATCAGTTTCAGCTTTTACACGAAATTTAATGCATTTTAACAGTTTTTTTTCATAATGCTGAAATTTCAGCTTATGATTTTAGATTATAGATTATTCCTTACACTTTGAGATGTAAATACTATTTTGTCCTTAATCAAATAACTTTTTTAACTATTTTATACCTATTTTAGTAATTTCATGCATAAAAACGATTCTTTTTTATATCATCCAAATAAAACAGATTAGCTTAAAATCACTTTTCAGTTAATATATCCAAACATAATCGATTATTGAAATAATTAAGCTTTCACAACTTGATTATTGAAATAATCGATTATTGAAATAATCAAGCTTTCACAGCTATTCCAAATACGCACTAAGTTTGAGTGTTGTTGTGTACTTATATTTGTACTAGTATCTATTGTTACGTATATTTTAATTATATTTGTTTGTTTAGACTTTGTCTATTTGTTATACTTTATAGTGTGTTTATTGAGATAAATAAATTTGATTATATTTCTAAAAAATAAATTATAGGTCTATTATGATTTTTTTTTGTTATGGAAAGCTAATTATTTAATTAATTTTGTGTAAAAAAAATAATCAACCTGATCACATAAACCAAACAAATCTGTAAATATTTAGTTCAGTTTGGTTCAGATTTAACTATTAAAAAATACAAAAATTAAACTAATTAATTTTGATTAATTTAAATTTTTTAAAAAAATCTGAATCAAATCATCCACTTATATCCCTACTAAGATAGATTAGGTATTTTGGGTTATAGATATAGACTTGATTGTGGGTCGGACTTCAAGATAGATTAGGTACTTTGGGTTATAGATTTAGACTTGATTGTGGGCCAGACTTTAAGTTTAAAGTCATATTCAATTTGTATTTGAATTAATTTTTTTTTGTATTTAAAATAATTTATAATAAAAAATCTCTTTAAAAAACTATTAAGAAATAAGTAATTATTTCTCCTAAAATAAAACTCAAACTAAACATGCTTTCAATTTTATGCTTTAACACTTGGGCCATTGCCTAGCTCTATGATCAGGATTCAGTTATAGTAATAAAAGAAGCTAAGGTTAAGTAGCTCATCAATATTTAAAAGTTCAATCTGTGGACAAAGAATGGGTTAATAATAAAGTGTTTGGGTAAGCTTGCAATAAGGCGTAAGATCAATTTTTAGTACCACCATTATACCAAAAAAGTGTTCAATAATTGTAGATCTTATCAGCTCGTACAAATTTTTTTATGATATTGCTTGCAATGGCGTTTAAAATTTGAGTGTGAATGTTACATTGAGTCATGTATTTTGGATCCTTTTATTCTATTAAAATTGATAAATTGAGAAATTAAATGTCAAATTCATGAATCTACAAGAAATAGTTTAAAGCGAAATCTCATTTTATCGCTACGCATTAAAACAAGGGGCTAATTTTTTTTGGGTACATAAACAAGGGGCTAATTTAATGGAAAAATAAAAGTAGGATTTTGCATCTCGAGCTTTTGTACAGTTGAACTCTAACTTAATTATCAATCAAATATGTGGGAATTTTATTTATTTTTAAAATCTAGATTTTTACTGTTTTTTAAGTGATAGCAAATAAAAACGTGGAGCATTTTTATGCTCGATCGTACTCAGCATCACCCATAAAAGTACATGGTCAATCTATATATTGGATTCAGATATGAAAAAAAATACTAAGCGCATAAAATATACCTGAATTAATAATTATTGCGTATCCAGTTGGATGATGAAAGTAATAATGTGGTTGTTATCAAATAGAAAAACAAGACTTTTTGAAATTTCATATCTAAAACTTTTTCAAAAGAAGAAAAAATAATGAAGAACACATATCAAACTTTCATGTCGTTTTATCTTTTCTCTCTCACTTTAGCATTTTTCCCCGATGAAAAATTGATACATTTCTTGCTAAGCCTTATCTTACAAGCATTATCTCAAATTTATTGAGTATTTATGCAGCTCTAACAGGGCCAGACCGTAGGATGTACCGTTCACAAATCAAAGAAGACACTTCTAAAACAAATTAGAAGTTGGAGTGAGTAGTTTGAGCATCTATTTTCTATCCCATAATCATGATCTTCTCCTTCTTGCTGAAGTTGTAAAATAATGTATAGCATTTTGATTGTGATTAGTATTATATGTGTGTTATGGTCTGTTCTTTGCCTTAATTATTTGAGCTTGGGTTTGAGCTTTAGGTTATTTCTTAAGATAATTAATTCTCATTCTCATAATTGTATTATATTCTAATTCTAATTCTAATTCTAATGTGGGGACTGGTATCCTTAAGGATATGTTTGAATTGGTGGAATGTGATGGAATAGATAGAAATGAGATAGAATGGAAGTATATACCATTGTTTAGATTTGTTAAAAAAAGGTAAAATAGAATGAAAATGAGTAAGATGTATTCTATCACAATCTATCAAAAACCCCCAATTATCTTCTCACTCAATTTGAGAGGTATAAGATGAATCATATAATTTTTTGTTGTTATAATTATTAAATTACAAAATTATCCTCTTATCCTAACTAGAAGTGAAGAGCATGTTGCTACTTCTCCTCTTTTGTTCATTGTTATATGTTCCTGTTGCTGTCTCTCCTCTCCTTTATTCTTATTATTTTATCATCTCATTTAGAAGAGAATGTAAAGTAGTAGATTTCATTTAGAAGAGAATTTAATTTTTGTGTAAGAATTTGTCTAATTTCTATAAAATTTATTGTGCAAATATGCATATAAAACCCAATCTTTATGTCCAAAAAAACTTTTCAGTTGGTATTACAATTTTATTGCCAATAAAAATTTACAGCTTTGTTGTCTCACTGATATATTGCCACACTGCTACATGACAAAAAAAAAAGAGTTTCTAATCCATGAGTTAGTACGTCAAATTAATGGCATAAATTAAGAGACGTGCTTAACATATGAGTATTCACGTAATTGACATTCACTTAGTCAATTTCAAATCAATTTTACGTAATTGGTATTCATCAAGCCAAATCTTGTTTTATAAACAATTTCAAATCATATAGTTCGGTAACGCAAGATTGAAATTAGTATTCACGTAATCTAAATTGAAAATAATTAAAAATATGATATTAAAAAAAATTAACAATAAACAAGATAAAAAATTTAAGAAAAAAATATTATTTAATAAATATCATCATTAGATAATATAAAAAAATAATTAAAATCTTTTTTTAGTTAGAAATAATTAGATTTTAGTGTGATTTAAATAAGGGTAATATAAGAATAATAAAATTATAACTCTTATCATTATTTATCTACTTCTCAAATAATAAAATAAAAAGTTTATTCTGTTTTATCATAAAATATCTAAATAATAAAATAATAAGTTTATTACATTCAATCTCATATCATTCTATTTCATTTAACACATCATCAAATATTCAAACATATCCTAAAATCATCCGCGAGTATATAGTATCCTCAATTTATTTTGTGGTAACCAGTAAGGCTGATCTATCACTTGTGCATGCATGTCGTTTCCAGTAGTTTTTGTTGGATTGTAGGGGTTGCCCAAGAGCAGGGAGATTTCCATCAATGAGTTAAGTGAAAAACCACATAAAAACGATTTCGACACCACATCTTCGACCCAAGGCTTTAGGACAGTGCCTTTAAAACATATAACGCTTTTTCCACTTATATAACCTTTAATGATATTCTTTAACAACGCGACTTCAACACTCACACTTGAATTTCTAACAGTTTTTCTTATCATTTGAATTTTTCTTTTAATCCAGGTATAAATTAATTTCTTTATACTAAATAGCTTGGATTAGGACTTAAATGGAATCCAAGAACCAACGGAGCCCCGGGTCCAGTTCGTCTAACTCAAAGAGCATGAAATTTATTGACAAAGCAATGGTTAATATTTCTGACAAAGAGACAAAAATTTCAGCACTAATCGTGGATGATGATTCTATCATTCGCTTAGTCCATAAGGCCATGCTTGAAGGCTTATTTAACATTGAAGTAAAAATGGCAAAGAATGGAAAGGAAGCTGTGGATCTGTATCGTTCTGGCGCAAATTTTGACATAATTTTAATGGACAAAGAAATGCCTATCATGGATGGTGCTGAGGTACTATATATATGTCACGTTAATTAGCTTCTGTAAATTAACTAGTGAAGTATGATATTTAATAGAATCACGTACTTGTTAATTACTAATAAAATGAACTGTCTTGCAATAGGCAACAAAACAGCTGCGTGCTATGGGTGTGAAGTGCATGATTGTGGGAATCACTACCCTTGCTGATGGCCCAGAAAGAGAGGAATTTCTAACAGCTGGTTTGAACCAATGCTTTGGGAAGCCTCTTGGCCGTGATATGGTTGAAGTTGTCTTGCAAGAGCTTAAAAAATTTAACATTTGATTCACCTTTATGATTTGTGTTGCAGACCACCAGAGAAGGCCATATGGTCTCTGATAATGTTCTCCCATAATAAACTAGCTGTGACTTTATGTTTTGTTTGTGTTATCGTAAGCAGTAGATTAGCATGTAATTGTCAAATATGTGACATCTTTTCTAATAATCATAGTTATAAATAAATGCCATTTTAATATTTTGATGCGAGTATGTAAGTATTTGATAAGTATCCTTGTATGGATTTTTTAAAATTTAATAAGAATTTTAAAATGACATAAATTAAAAAAGAAAATATATTCAAAATTGTAAAAAAGGACATGCAATAATTAGATTTAAAAAGAATTTGAATGATTTTTTTTAAAAAAAATAAGAATGAAAATGTTATTTTTAAGAAAAATAAAATAAAAAAATTAAAATGCATATTCTAATTTAATATATAAAAGTAGATAAATGGCTTGCGATAACGTGGAAGAAAATTACAACTTTCACTTAAGCAAACCAAAAAGAATCATTACCATATAACGAATAGGAAAGTTCATTTGAGAGATAAAAACAAATGTTAGCATATAAAATATGATAATAGGGGTGGGCTTTAAGAAAATCTCCGTCAAGGACAGGCTGCACTTTGGATCATAATTGGTGAAGTATCTTAAACCCTTAATAAAGTCTGGCATCAGTTGGTGTGAATAATTCCGGCCCAAAAATATTAACAAATCCAACTTCGATGCTTTTTTAAGGATTAAAAGGATTTAATTAATTAATTGGATAAAGGTCCCAGTAATGCACCGCTCAATTGTTTTTTATAATTTTTTTTAGTACTGTTCTTTAGCTGGAAAACGAAATACACACTGAATGTCTTGGTAGAAGATATATTTCTTGGAATTGTGGTTTATTTATTTTTAAGTAAGCACGTAATTTAAGGATAATTTTCTTTACTAGTCTAATTTTTAATGAATTAAGATAAACATTTGTTTTTGTATAAATAATTATTATCTGTTCTTTTATAGTTAGAGGAGCTGATTGCGATTGTTTAAGCAATTCACGGAATTATTGATTTCTTGTCAATTGATTTTGAGTTGTTTTATCGAAACCAAATATCATAAGTGAATTGTGTAAAAGTTTTTAAGAAATTGTACTAATTTTAATTTTAATTTATTAGCTATGTATTTGATGGCTTTAATTTGAGCCGCATATTCAACTCTAGAAATAGAAATATCCACATTAATTGCAAGTTTGATTCTAACATTGAATAGATTGGTGGATAAGAAAATTTGGTCATCTGTAATGAAAATTACATTAATAAGAATATAAGTTGAAACATCTTCTCATTAGGTCTCAATTATTAGTAAAACAATCATACTTCTTTCACTTAATTAAAAACTTGATTTAGTGACTATTTTCAAAAGACACGAACTTCGTACTAGAAGAGACATTTGGTAATAAGCTTATACTTGTTTAAATGGATCGCCATAAATGATTAAAGTGTTACGCTCACAATACATAAAATATTCAATCAAAATTATTCTTGTATAAGGAGTGATGAATTGTAATATAGCTCAAGAATTCGCTATTTCAGCTATTACAATAGTTATTCCATTGCTCCATTATATTGAACTAATTGAACAATTAATACAATACAATGTACATTAACCAAGTTTGAATTTTATCAATGTTTTCAAAATTAGATTAGTCCTTGAACTAGTAAAGAGAAATATTTAAGAGTTTGAGATTCAACCAAAGTTAAATTAGAATTGAATCGAGATTTTATAAATATATTAATAAATATATGAGAATATAAAAAAATATAACATATGTATGTTAAATATATAAGTAAAATTATAAAAAAATAAATATTAAAATATATGTGATTCTAAAAAAGTAATTCATGATACATACACATTAAAAAAATATAATAAATAAATCTTACACTATATAAATATACTTGAATATGTGCTACACTAAATATATTTTTATAAATAAAATTAATTTAAATATGTTTGAATATAATAAAAATATAAATTGTGCAACTTAATAATAAAATAGCACAAGTGACTGAGTGGTACAACACATTTAATTTATCAATTTTAATAATCTTACATCAAATAGTATATATATTCTTTTTTACACTATATCTAGTATCATTCATCATATATATTTTTTCTATTATTTTCTCTCATCAAATCTGACACCCTTAAAAAGAGTGTCAAGAGTACCTATATCTCTTTTAGGATTGTAAAATGATCTTTTTTTTTTTAAAATTCATTCACCTGTATTGGGGTTCAAATTTTTGTAGCACCGATAAGGCACTGCCCTCCATTTTCTGGTATCCAAGACGTGTTATGTCTGATAGAAGAGTCTATCATGGATCCAATAAGTTTAAATTTATAGATGAATTATTTCTTTTTTTAATTTGACAAGTAATTACATATAAATTTATATGTATAAAAAAATTATCACTTAAAATATATAAATTATTTATATGCAGTTATTTATAAAAAAAAAAGTGATCTAACTAAATTTTTGTATAAACTTAAATACTACTAATTAAAATTTATAAAAATTTAATTTTTAATCTAAATTATTGATTTATTTTAATAATAAATTAATGATTAAACATCAATAATTCATTTATAAACAAAAACTTATTGAATTCATATTAGACTTATACCAACACATATACGGTTGAATCCGTCCTGCTGTCCCTTCATTTTTTATTTTATTTTATTTTAGTATAGATCAATTGCAGCTAGGAGATGGTAAGGACAGGAAAGAAGACGACGGCACACAGTGGGGAGATGGCAGGGACACAACAACTCCCTCTCTCCTTTCCTGCAGATCACGTCCCGATGCCATTGAGTCATGCCTTCATTGCGTTGTATTGAAACATTGGTGGTAGGCACTTGCAGAAATTGACGGCACCAGCTTTAGGGATGAAGAAGAAAGTTTTAATAAAACGCAATGTTTCATTTGGTGTTTTTTTTTTTTTTTTGGTCTTATTTAGAGTAGTCCTTTAAGATGAGTTGGGCTTATATATATATATATATATATATATATATATATATATATATATTGGGCAAGAATAGATTTATATTAGTGTAAGATTTGATATATTTATATTATCTAATAATTTTTTATAAAATATAATTTTTATCGATCAAATCGTTAAATTATAATTATCTAATACTTTGATTATTTGTGTCAAATCTTAAAAAAATCAAATATTGATAAGAATATAATCAAGTGGTTCTTATTTTTATATATTTCAAAAGTATAAATTACGTTAATTTTAACGTATATCAATGAACTACTAAACGATATTAGTTTAATGTAATTTTTTATAGATATAATTTATATGATAAGAACTTTCAATCCAACGGTAGATTTAGTGAGAAAATTATTCAATAAAAATTATTCAATAGTATAAGAATGACTTTGACTTACACTACTCAATAACTTTTTATAGAATATGATTTTTAACAATCAAATTATTAAATATATATATATATATATATATATATATATATATATATATATATATATATATATATAAGTTACACTAGTGTAAGTCAATATCACTATTATACAATTAAATAACTTTTTATATATGTCATATCTGTTGGGAATTGGGATACATCACGCAACGGAATAATAAAAATTCTCTAACAGGATTCATGCGAAAAAGCCATAATCCAAGTTTTAAAATGTTTATCTCTTGAAGCGTGATAAATACAAGCGAAGTAAATCACCAACACTATAATAACTACGATGTCTCTGCGGTATCCACACGAACATACTTACAAAAAGGAGTCACGCCTCTTTTACGCAGTGCTAGATGTGAAGAGAAGAAAACCTTTCACTGTCTCTCACTCACTTTCTGTAGATGCCGCTAGGGTTGTGATGATACATACTTAGCAGTCCCCTTAGCAATATTATTTATAATAGTGGTTGTCTTAAGTGAGTGTGAGTAATAGCAAGGCAAATTGTGCAACCCTAGACTCATTTGTTATGAGTTAGGCCTACCATTGAATCTGAGTCCAATTTAGATCCTTATTGCTCCAATTTAGTCTGCTCTAAGTGTGTGACCTTGCAGGTTCTCATGACGTTGGTAGTAAAATCTCATTTTAATATTACAAATAGTGAGCAATATCTAGCAACACATTGCTGCTACCTAAGTAATGAGAATGTCAGTGATTTAACATAACCTATCTGTGACTAATGTTTCCGTGTAGTTTAGTCCCTTTATCCAGATATTTAGATTGAATACAAGGTATGGAACGTGTCACTTTTGTTTAGTTCAATCTTCAGTTTCTTGATTCTCGAGTAGATATAGTAATAACAAATGAGATTAATATCTCATATTGACTCATTTGAGCATGGTCATGCATTTCATAGTCTCACTCAATCAGGGGGCCCGAAGATATCACTCTTGTTATGTACGAGGGACAAATCTCATCTAGGTCACTCACATCCTTCCACATGAATCTCAGTATGTCTAATAACTAACTTTATAATCATCTTGTTACAGATGACATTTGATGGCATTAAAACACACAATTTCTCATATAAGAATCGTAGTAATTTCAGGTCAAAGGACTACATACATCATTATCACTATGAGAATCGCTTATGACACTCACGTAACAATCCACGTAGCGTTCTCATGGCGGGTCTGTCCAATACATCATTACTCTAATATGTATCTATGTGAAGACTTGATATCTCATATCCACGACTCATGAGATGTGGTCATCAGTCTACGCACATATTAGTCTCAATGCATTATTGTTGTCCTAATTAATAATAATACTTGACTAGGGACATTTAAGAATAGTATTTTATCTAATAGGATCTCATGATCAAGTCATTCACTTGATATCTTATGGTATCAAACTTATTATTCTAAAGACTTTATTATGTTTATAAAAAAAGAACACAATAAATGAAATACCTCATATATTAAAAAATAACATAATACAATGTATATAAATACAGATAAAATGTATTGGCCTTTAAGGCATACACCAACAATCTCCCACTTACACTAGAGCTAATCAGGCATATATCTAATGCCTAAAGACCTAGTGTGGCCCTCATGTTTCTGCCGTGCAACAGGCTTCATCAGTGGATCAGCAATGTTATCATCTGTTGGTACTCTGCATATGTTCACATCTCCTCTATCGATGATCTCTCGAATGAGATGGAAGCGTCTAAGTATATGTTTGGATCGCTGGTGAGATCTGGGCTCCTTAGCTTGTGCAATGGCTCCATTATTATCACAATAGAGGTCCACTGGATCCACAATGCTAAGAACTACACTAAACTCAATAATAAACTTCCTAATCCAAATGGCCTCCTTTGCTGCATTGGAGGCAGCAATATACTCAATCTCTATGGTAGAATCGGTGACTGTCTCATGCTTTGAACTCTTCCAGCTCATAGCCCCACCATTCAGGCAATAAACAAAACCCTATTGTGATCTGGAGTCGTTCTTATCGGTTTGGAAGTTAGCATTAGTGTAACCCTTTACAACTAGTTCCTCATCGGCTCCATATACCAAGAATCCTTAGTCCTTCTCAAGTACTTAAGGATGTTCTTGACAGCACTCCAGTGACTCTCACCGGGATCAGACTGGTACCTACTCGTCATGCTCAAAGTATACGAGATGTCTAGTCGAGTACATAATATGGCATACATGATAAATCCAATTGCAGATGCATATGGAATCTTACTCATACAATCCCTCTCATCTTAGGTAAAAGAGGATTGTGCCTTAGATAGGCTTACACCATGAGACATAGGCAAGAGTCATTTCTTGGATTCATGCATTTTAAATCGTCTTAACACTTTGTCTATGTATATACTCTAACTTAGGCCAAGCAATCTCTGCGATCTATCTCTATAGATCCTGATACCTAACACATAGGTGGCTTCACCCAAGTCTTTCATAGAAAAACACTTCCCTAACCAAGTCTTTACAGACTGTAGGGTAGGGATGTCATTTCCGATGAGTAGAATGTCATCTGCATACAACACTAGAAAAATAATTGTGCTCCCAATAACCTTCTTGTAGACACAAGATTCTTCTTCATTCTTGATGAAACCAAACTGTTTGATTGTATCATAAAAACGAATATTCCAGCTTCTGGAAGCTTGCTTCAATCCATAAATAAATCGTTGCAACTTGCACACCTTTCTAGCATCCTGTGGAGTGGCAAAACCCTCAGGCTATGTCATGTACACATCCTCGAGAAGATTTCCATTAAAGAAAACAATTTTGACATCTATTTGCCAGATTTCATAATCATGGTATGTTGTAATAGCAAGTAAGATCCGAACGAATTTAAGCATCGCAATTGGGGAAAAAGTCTTATCATAGTCTATACCATGAATTTGCTTGAAACCTTTAGCCACCAATCGTGCCTTAAAGGTATGCACATTACCATCCATGTCAGTTTTCTTCTTAAAAACCCACTTGCACCCAATGGGTTTTACTTCTTCAGGTGGGTCAACTAAGGTCCATACCTAGTTGACATACATGGATTCCATTTTAGATCTCATGGCCTCAAGTCATTTTTCAGATTCTGGGCCAATAATGGCTTCCTAGTAAGTCACAGGCTCATCTTGATCTATAAGCAATACATCACCTTGTTGGGTCATGAGAAATTCATATCTCTCTGGTTGATGACGTATCCTGTTAGACCTACACGGGTCTTATGCTACTAGAGCATATTGTGGTTCCACAACGACTTGTGGAGGCTGCTCTATTTCCACCATCAGTTCGCTGCTACTCTGTGAACTTTGAATTTCTTCAAGTTCTACTTTCCTCCCACTGGTTCCTTTAGAGATAAACTCCTTTTTTAGGAATACATCAGTCTGTGCGACAAACACTTTGCCCTCGGTAGGATTATAGAAATAGTATCCCTTGGTTTTCTTGGGATACTCCACAAAGAAGCATTTATTTGATTTAGGGTCAAGTTTATCAGAAACTTGAGGTTTCACATAAGCTTCGCAACCCTAAATCTTCATAAAAGACATATTAGTCTGTCTCCCAGTCCACATCTTATATAGTGTCTGTTGAACCGTCTTGGATGAAACACGGTTAAGTGTGAAAGCTGCTGTTAACAGAGCATGTCCCTAGAAGGAGCCTGGAAGGTCTGCATGACTCATCATGGATCGGACCATGTCCAACAAGGTCCGGTTCCTCCTTTTAGAAACATCATTCTATTGTGGTGTTCCAGGAGGAGTGAGTTGAGATATTATCCCGCACTCTTTTAGATGATCATCAAACTGTTGGCTCAAGTATTCACCTCCTCGATCTGATCAAAAGATTTTAATACTCTTGCCAAGTTGATTTTGTACTTCATTCTTGAACTCTTTGAACTTTTCAAAGGATTTTGATTTGTGCTTTATAAGATATACAAATTCATATCTACTGAAATCATTAGTAAATGTAATAAAGTATTGAAAACCACTTTTAGCTAGTGTGTTTAGAGGTCCACATATATCACTATGTATGAGGCCCAAAAGATCACTAGCCCTTTTACCTTGTCCAGTGAATGGGGCCTTAGTCATCTTCCCCAATAAACAAAATTCACATATCTCATATGATTCGAAATCAAATGAGTCCAAGAATCCATCTTTATGGAGTTTGGAGATGCGTTTCTCATTTATGTGGCCCAAACGACAATGTCAGAGATAAGTCGGGTTCATATCATTTGACTTAAACCTTATTGTATTTACGTTATAGATAGGCGTTTTGAGATCAAGGACATAAAGTCCATTACTCAGATGTGCACTACTATAGAAAATATCATTCAAATAAATAGAACAACTTTTGTTCTTTATTATAAAAGTAAAGCCTTTTTTGCCCAAACAAGAAATAGAAATGATATTCCTACTAATAGCAGACACAAAATAACAATTATCCGATTCAATTACAAGCTCAGTGGGCAAATCTAATAAATAAGTCCCTACGGCTAGTGCAGGAACCTTTACTCCATTTCCCACTCGTAGGTCGACTTCACCCTTAGTCAATGGTCTACTGCTCTTTAGATCCTGCACATTTACACAAATGTGAGATCCACATCCAATATCTAATACCCATGATGCAGAAGTAGATAAATTGACTTCTATAATAAAAATACCTGAAGTGAAAGTCTCACTTCCCTTCTTCTTCTTGAGCTCCTCTAGGTACTTGGCACAGTTCCTCTTCTAATGTCCAGTTTGACCACAGTGGAAGCATGTACCTTCTTTAGCCACTCCACCCACTAGTTTCAAGCTAGAAGTATTGGCCTTGGACTTATCCTTGCCCTTGCCCTTCCACTTGTCCTTGAGCTTTTTCTGCTATTTCTTGCCCTTATTCTTTTGAACCATCATTATGGCCTTTCATTTGCCTTTGTTTATATTTTGCTCAGCAGTTCTTAACATGCTTAACAACTCTGGTAGTGATTTGTCAATTTTATTCATGTTGTAGTTCATGATAAATTGACTAAAACTTTCCGGCATTGATTGCAGGACTAAGTCAGTGGCCAACTCTTGACCCAAAGGAAAACCAAGTCTCTCTAGGTTTTCAATGTACCCAATCATCTTGAGTACATGACCACCACCCATGATGCAGAAGTAGATAAATTGACTTCTATAATAAAAATACCTGAAGTGAAAGTCTCACTTCCCTTCTTCTTCTTGAGCTCCTCTAGGTACTTGGCACAGTTCCTCTTCTAATGTCCAGTCTGACCACAGTGGAAGCATGTACCTTCTTTAGCCACTCCACCCACTAGTTTCAAGTTAGAAGTATTGGCCTTGGACTTATCCTTGCCCTTGCCCTTCCACTTGTCATTGAGCTTTTTCTGCTGTTTCTTGCCCTTATTCTTTTGAACCATCATTATGGCCTTTCATTTGCCTTTGTTTATATTTTGCTCAGCAGTTCTTAACATGCTTAACAACTCTGGTAGTGATTTGTCAATTTTATTCATATTGTAGTTCATGATAAATTGACTAAAACTTTCCGCATTGATTGCAGGACTAAGTCAGTGGCCAACTCTTGACCCAAAGGAAAACCAAGTCTCTCTAGGTTTTCAATGTACCCAATCATCTTGAGTACATGACCACCAACAGGGCTTCTTTCTACCAGCTTGCACTGAAACAGTACTTTAGAGACCTCGTATCTCTCATGTCTAGCCTGCTTTTGATAGAGCTTTTTGAGGTGTACGATCATATCGTAGGCATCCATGTTCTCGTGTTGCTTTTGGAGCTCAGAGTTCATGGTGGCTAACATTAGGCATCCGACATCCAAGGCATCATCTTGATGCTTCTTATAAGCATCTCTTTCAGCTCTATGGGCATTAGTAGCAGGTGGCTCAGGAATAGGCTATTCTAAAACATATAGCTTTTTCTCTTGCTTGAGGACAATCCTCAAGTTCCTGTACCAGTCTAGGAAATTTATCCCAAATAACTTATCCTTCTCAAGGACTGATTGCAATGATAAGTTACTTGAAGTGTTTGTTGCCATGGTAATCTATCAACAAAAATATACAAAATATAAGTATCATGCCATAAATATATTTAACAAGGTCTTTAATTAAATATGCCTCCCACTATTTTATTCAAATCAATGACCTTTGGCATTGACTCGGAAAATCCCATCGAAAGAATTCCTAGTGGGCCAAGATCCATATTTCACCTAGCTTTGAGTTAGCTTTGGTTAATCACCCAAAATTCGATTATTTAGGTAGGAAACTCTTTTCAACTACATCACATGCAACTCTTGGATAGTTTGGTGAATAACACTTGTTATCCATCTAATGGACTAAAGCCCAACTCCATGCCTCTAAGCCTTCAATCCTATTGAAATGACTTAGTTAAGTCAGACCCAATGGTTGGCAATTGAATATTACTCTTATCTTATCGTGTCTTACTAATATAGATAAAGGCATCCTGCTTTGGCAAACCTACACTTGATCGATACTAGTCTTGACGAGTGCCATGCATTGGAAGGTATCACATAATGACTTAATATTTACTTTTAGGGGATTTTTATTATTAGATCTCACCATTTATTAAACTTGTTTAACATACCATAAACATTATCCATGCATCTCATACATATAAAACATATAATAAATGTGACATGATTATGGCTTCTAAGAGAGTAGCATTAACTAAGCCAGCTTCACCAAGCGTCTCCCACCAACGTTCTCACTTGATGTCGTCTTTTTGCCTTCACATTAATATTACATTATATAGAAACCTCTTTTACATTCAATGGGAGTTAGGTGAGAAGAGAATGTACAATCAGAATGTAAAGAGAAAGGCACGACATGCAGGTCGTATTTAAAATAACCAAAATAGCATAAAAATAGGACTAAGGCCATAACCATGCACCATGCATCACTAAGTACACATAAACACAAAGCAATAACACACTATTATTTTATGAGTTATAAAAATGGTTTTGAATATCGCGCTTTCGAATATCATACACCATGCAACGGGGTTCGGGGCAACGCCCTTTTCACCTCTGTGATGGCTAGGGCAACAACACTTGAACCCTAAGGATCGCAAACACATGAACGCTTCATGTGCCGCAGGGGTTCCTCATAACTGCCATCACCTATCCAAAAATAGGATTTCCAGAACGCGTGAAGACATGAACACTTCATGTCATAAGGAAGCCTCATAGCTGCTGCAAACTAAGAACAAGGTTTCCAAAACCAAGCACCGCGCCTTTGTGTAGAAACAAGGATTCGAAAACCCTTGCGTCTCTGCTATTCCGTGAAGGCAGCCAAGGCTTGCTTCGATGCCGCCGCAAATCGGAAACAAGGTTTCCAAAACCTTGCGTCGCGCTACTATGTATATATCACATATATACTAGAAAAACACAGAAACATGAAGCATTCAAAACGATTTTGACATAATCATACATATCACACACACACACACACACACATATATATATAAGAAAAACGCAAAAACAGAAAGCTTTCAAAACGATTTTTCACATAATCATATGAACATCTTCATGGTTTCAAAAACATCAACATGTTTCGTAAACAACAAATCAAATAGAACACGGTTTCATAAAGCATTATTTCGATTTCAGAAATAACATATAAAGATCATATTTTTTACGAAAAAAAAGCAATGAATCATGTTATTTCATATAACAAGAAGAGCATAAAAACCAAATTATGGTTTCACAAGTGGCTCTGATACCACTGTTGGGAATTGCGGATACATCATGCAGTGGAATAATAAAAATTCCCTCATAGGATCCATGCGAAAAAGCCATAATCTGAGTTTTAAAATGTTTACCTCTTGAAGCGTGATAAACACAAGCAACGTGAATCACCAACACCATAATAGTGATGATGTCTCTACTGTATCCACACGAACAAACTTGCAAAAATGAGTCACACCTTTTTTTTATGCATTGCTAGCTGCGAAGAGAATAGAAGAAGACCTTTCATTGTCTCTCACTCACTTTCTGTAGGTGCGACTAGGGTTGTGATGATACATACTTAGCAGCCCCCTTTAGCAGTATTATTTATAATAGTGGTTGCCTTAAGTGAGTGTGAGTAGTAGCAAGGTAAACTGTGCAACCCTAGACTCATCTGTTATGAGTTAGACCCACAATTGAATTCGAGTCCAACTTAGATCCTTATTGCTCCAATTTAGTCTGCTCTAAGTGTGCGACCCTGCAGGTTCTCATGACGTTGGTAGTAATATTAAAATCTCATTTTAATATTACAAACAGTGAGTAGTATTTAGCAATATATCACTGTTACCCAAGTAGTGAAAATGTCAGTGATTTGACATAACCTATCCGTGATCAATGTTTTCGTGTAGTTTAGTCCCTTTATCTAGATATATAAATTGAACACAAGGCATGAAACATGTCACCCTTGTTTAGTTCAATCTTCAGTTTCCTGATTCTCGAGTAGACATAGTAATAATAAATGAGATCAATATCTCATATTGACTCATTTGAGCATGGTCATGCATTTCGTAGTCTCACTCAATTAGGGGTCTCGAAGATATCACTCCTGTTATGTAGGAGGGACAAATCCCATCTAGGTCACTCAAATCCCTCCACATGAATCGCAGTATGTCTAATAACTAACTTTATAATTATATTACTACAGATGACGTTTGATGGCATTAAAACATACAACTCCTCATGTATGAATCGTAGTGATTTCAGGTCAAAGGACCACATACACCATTATCACTATGAGAATCGCTTATGACACTCACGTAACGATCCACGTAGCGTTCTCATGGCGAGTCTGTCCAATATATCATTACTCTAATGTGTATCCATATGAAGACTTGATATCTCATATCCATGACCCGTGAGGTGTGGCCATTAGTCTATGCACATACTGGTTTCAATACATTATTGTTGTCCTAATTAACAATAATACTTGACTAGGGACATTTAAGAATAGTATTTTATCCAATAGGATCTCACGATTAAGTCATCCACTTGATGTCCTATGGTATCAAACTTACTATTCTAAAGACTTTATTATGTTTATAAAAAAGAATACAATAAATGAAATACCTTATATATTAAAAAATAACATAATACAATGTATGTAAATACAGACAAAATGTATTGACTTCTAGGGCATACACCAACAATATTGGTATCTTATATTTTAAAATTTAGTCATATTATTGTACTGATATTGTATTTTATATGTGTGTTTCATGGGTTCAAAGTTTTCAATCCTAAGTAAGCTACACCTTAGTAGCAAGAGGCATGCTTGTTACAATCATGGACCAAGTTTGCATGGTTCAACACCAATTCTTGAAACACCGATTATGGAGGCTTAATTAGACCAATTGATTGCTTGGTTTTCGATTAATTCGATTTGACTAGCCAGTTTGATTCGAGCTTGAAAACTATGTCATTTTAGGATGGACTATATTATGTTACCTAGTTCACTTCACTCCATTTGATGGTCAATATTTGAGATAAGAACACCACTAATCAACAACAAATAGGATAATTCATATAAAACAAACAAATAGGACAATTTTAGTTTAAGAAATTTTTGCAAACAAATTATTAAATATAACTAAAAAAATTAATGAAAGTCATTATTAATTCAGTTAATAAATGGTTAGCCATATCTAATTTATTTCAACATATGTTCACAAGTATTTCTAATTATGTCATTGAGGAGTAGATTGACTATTATGGGTAAAGACTTTCGATTTTAACTATCAACAATTTATTTTAAGATCAATTTAGTATGAAGGTAAAAATGAAGATAAAAATTTAATAAATCAATTTTATTTATAAAATTATATTAAAAATTGATCCATAAAAATTTAACCATTTTTTTAATTTTTCATATCAAACTGATCCTTAATTCATTTGTATGCAATATGTAATTATGAGTTATCGCTAAAACTTGTGAGACATTGGAGTGTGGTAACTTCTCATCTCCAAAGATGTTGGCGTTTATGATGGTCCTCATGAGTTTAGGACCATCAGATGGTCCCCCTAAATGACCTGTAGTAGTAGTAGTAGTAGTAGTAGTAGTAGTTTTTTTACTCTTCAACAAGTTTTTGACTTTTTTTTTACTCCACCATTAGAACTTCGGCGAGAACTGTTGTTGGCCACCTACCACACAGACCACCCATTGCAACTCCACCGTAACCAAGCCGGTCACAACACCTACATAGTCACAAAGGTGACTATGAGGGCAAGAACGAGTAACATAAAGTGAAGGTGCATTCGCCAGCAACAGCGGCGGATGGTGCGAGCGGGTGGCAACAAGGCAGATCTAGGCAAAACATATCCGTTTATCAGCATTTGGAAACCTCGACACCGTTAGATTTGAATGAAAACAAAGGCCGTCGTGGGAGGTTGACAACGCCATTAGATCTAGACAAAAATCTAGTGCTGGTGGGTACTTACGATGATCAGATATGGTAAAGAAGGGGATGACTCATGGTGAACGGATCTGGCGAGGAATGGGCGAAGGATGACCAAGGAGCTCTGTTAAGGGAGGCGACTAATGTGCTATGATGCGACTTTAGTCCTGCAAGACGTGATGGCGAGATGGGTGGGATTGCGACTGTTGGGTGGTTGAGATGGTGATTCGGATGGTAGAGCAGGGAAAAACGATCATGACTGGTTGGTGGTAGATTTTTTCTAGATCTTTACCTTCTAAACAGGTTGCCTATTCATGATCTGACCATTTGTCTTTTTGTATGAACATCCGATGGCTGTGGACAAGGCTCATCGATGGACTTTATGGAGCCCTCCAAAGATATTATGTATCAAAAACATTATTTCCAAATTTAGTTAATTCTTCTTATGTTCACCAAGATTGCTTAATAGTAATTAATAAGTAGTATTTATCCTTCAAAAACTAGCTTCCCTCACTCACAATCACAGTCATAGTTAGGGGTGTCCAAGGGATTGGGTCAACTTGCGAACTCGCTGGTTTCGACCCAACTCAACTCATAAAATGCGAGTTGGGTTGAAAAATGCTTTAACCTGCAGTGTGTGAGTTGGGTAGCGGATTGAACACATCAAACCCACACAAATCCGACGCACCCATTTTTTTTTTTTAAAAGAAAAAATTCATTTAGATGATAAAGAGTATGTGGAAAAAATAGAGAGTGAAGTCAATTATTATGTCAATACATATGACATGTGTGATAACACTGACTTCGATTGGTTAAACTAATTTATTATTTGAGTTATGATTAGCTTTATTTAGTTTATTGCAGACTTAGTAAGACTTGTTAGTTGTTAATTTATTATGCACTTATTGACTTATAGTGTTTAATTTATTTGAGATTGAGACATGTTATATTTGAGTAAAGTCGATTGAGATTTATAATATTAATTTGTTAGATTGAGACCTATTATATTTAAGATTGAGATTTATAATATTAATTTATTAAATTAAAACTTATTATATTTGAAACTTATTATGTTAATTTATTAAATTTTATATTTTAATTTTTTTTAATTTTTTTTTTAAATCAAGTCGAATTCACGGATTTTACCCGACCCAACCCCACTCACTCTTAAACGAGTCGAATTGTTTTTACCCAACTAAACACGACCTATTAATCTAGTGAATGAGTGAGTCTAAAAACGTTAATGAATCCACGTATATCACTTAGCCGACACCGTTAGTCACACTCACAGCAGCACAAGGGAAAACATAGCACCGAAGGAGGGCATTCTAGTCCACGCGAAGAAAATCATACCTGCTCAGCCTTGCAATTGAAGAATCTGAAATGTTATGTACCTACCGAGTGGAGGTGGAGACTGGAGAGAGAGAAACGAAGCCATTCTAGTTGATCCTTCCTCTCTCTGCTGTTCTATGCCTCACGCTTTGGTTTTCCTTCAAGATTTGCAGAAGAATTGGTGATGGCTGTACCCGTCGAGGAAGCCATTGCAGCTCTATCCACATTCTCGCTGGAGGTACTTGCTTCACAAACAGCTCGCCACCTTAATTTCTTTCGTCAAATATAATTTCTGCTACATTTCCTTTGTTGGGAAAATTGAAATGCGCTTATGGATCATTCTTCGTCTTTTGATATTTTTTGGTCTGAGTCAGTCTATCATTTTCTTAATTCGTGTTAATTCTAATTATAGAAACTCTTAATTTGGTTTTCAAGTTGTAGTGTTTAGTTGTTAAATAATGACCGAAACAAACTACTGATCTATGAGATTATGACTAGTAGATTTACATGGCATGTGATTTGATGTTGAGGTACCAAAATAACGCATTGCAGGAACTTGAGGTTTTTGTTTCCATATATTGGAGTTCTTTTTCATTAGTATTTTGTTTGTTTTTTTGGGTTTCTTAATTATGTAGGATGAGCAACCAGAGGTGCAAGGACCTGGAGTATGGGTGTCAACTGAGAGAGGTGCAACTGCGAGTCCAATAGGTACATTTCTTTTTCTTCTTCCATTATTCTTCTACGGATATGTTATGAATTTGTGCTGTGATTGTACTTAAACATTGGAGCACTTTCGTCTTTGCTTCAAAGATGCATAGATAGTAATTACCATTTACCACCCTCCTTTTTGTAGGGTATAGTGATGTTGCTGCATATCGATTATCTCTATCGGAGGATACAAAAGCTCTCAATCAACTGGTATGCTGCTCTTGGGCTATTTTTGTCGTTTAATCTGTTCTTTAGATGATATTATTATTATTTTTTTCTGATTATAAATTTTGACTGCTAATGCTAAAACAAAATGCAGAATGCCCTTACCCAAGAGGGAAAGGAGATGGCATCAGTGCTTTACACATATCGCAGTTGTGTCAAAGCACTTCCTCAGGTAAATTTTCTCTTTAGTTACAGGTAGTTTGAAGTCAGTCAATGGGCATAAAGTACATTGTCTTTTTGATAAATGAAGAAATTTTGTCAGAAGGAAGAGGTTTAATCTTTGGACATGAAGTGCATTAACTTTGAAGTTTACTGGCACTAATAAGAAATTACTGTGTTTTTGTGCTAGCTTCTCATGAAATATCTATATATTACTTTTTCAGAAGATTAAGTTCTTCTAAAGGTTATGAACAAGATAATCTCAGCAGTTTATTTTTTTTCCCAATTAGTTTTTTGGTTGGATGGTCCACACCCAAAGCTCCAACCTAGCTTTTTGGGACAGTGAATGGAGTCAAGTAGACGAGGCTTAACTTAATTGATATTTTCGTTTAATGCAGCATGATATCTTATACAGAGTCATTTTCTAAGTTAATTGTGGTTTGTTGATAACTGATAATATTAAATTGATTGCATGGAAGATCCATTTTAATGTTTCTATATGTCTATATTGTCTCATGTAATTTGTGAATTTTGCCACAATGGGGCAGCTTCCTGATTCTATGAAACAAAGCCAAGCTGACTTATATTTGGAAACATATCAAGTTCTGGATTTGGAAATGAGTCGTTTGCGTGAAATTCAGCGATGGCAAGCATCAGCTTCCTCAAAAGTATGGGATGTTCTTTACTTATTATCTGATCCTTTTTTATTTTTTCAGAAATTTAGCCAGATTTACTTAGCACGCTAACTAAATCTGTAAATGTCATTTTTTATGCAGTTAGCTGCTGACATGCAACGTTTTTCTAGGCCTGAGCGGCGCATTAATGGCCCTACAATATCTCATTTATGGTGTGTTATAATGTTTCTTTTTTTGTTAATAGCTTGGAATTGATTACCTCACTTTTGGCATCAGATTGCACCTTTTCTTCAACAACAAATTAAATTTTGCCACTGTGGCCTCTCCCTTGTTTATATAACAGATTTTTGTCTATCTTTTATAATCCTTTTGTTCTTGACTCCAGGTCTATGTTGAAGTTACTTGATGTTTTGGTGCAACTTGACCATCTTAAAAATGCCAAGGCAAGCATACCTAATGACTTCTCATGGTATAAAAGGTATGCATTTAATTTCTATCTATGCCACTTTATCTTCAACTCTTCTTTTGGGTTCAGTTTGTTTCTATTAGTTATATCTCATATCCATTCTTTCTTGGAACCCTATTTTTATGCATGGTGTTTTTAGGAGCTTGTAATTTGATAATGTAAAACAGTGAGCAGAGATTTTCTCTGCTTTCTCTGTTTATGTCAATATTGTTGTTTACCAAAATTCTTAAATGTAACTTATGTAGAGTTGATCTAATGGTTTATGTATAAGAACAACTACATCAAATTGAGGCACTTTAGGGATCTAACTTTTCACATTTATTCATCATGGTCTTTTTTTCTTAATTTGTCAGGACATTCACACAAGTCAGTGGTCAGTGGCAAGACACTGATTCAATGAGGGAGGAGTTAGATGATTTGCAGGTGAATAATTGTTGACATTTCCATGTTTATGACATATAGAATGCTGTTAATTTATTGTATTGTTGATTGACTATAAAAAAATCTTTTCCAAAATTTTCCTCGTTTATATTTTATTTTTGACTGAAAGTGCCAAACGAAAGATGGGCCTTGATTGACCTCTTTATAATTGTATGTGCAGATTTTCTTGAGCACAAGATGGGCTATATTGTTGAATTTGCATGTTGAGATGTTCCGTGTGAACAAGTATCCTGTCTATGTACTTAATATTTTCTTCCATGTGACATTCTTCGCTAAACCACAATTTCTACCCTTTAGGTTGCACTTGTTAATGTTTGGTTATTTGTGTATAGAATTTTTCTTTTCTTGATAAAATTTATTTGTGTTTAGGATGTATATGGGAACTGATTCAATTGACAGATAATGTGGTCTATCAGAAGAAAAGTTGAGTGCTAGTTTGAGTTGAACTTTTAGTGATGAGAGAGAGAGAGAGAGAGAGAGTAGGAGATTGGAGGATTTTCTCCTTAAAGTAGATATACTTTCATCCAAAAGAAACAAGCAGATTTGGTTCAACAGTGGAGCTGGGAAAAAAAAGGAAAAAGGTCTGAGAATAACTGGCGGCTACTTCAAATCTGTCTTTTAACTAATTATCCAAGTTTGCAATCTAAACCAAGTTAGAGGAAATCTAGCTGATGAGAGAAATTTTTAATTCAAAATTAAGTTCTTGGCTTTTGTCCTTGAATACTGTCACAAACAAGTGCAAAGAACTCCTATTGATTTATCACACCCTGACTCACAACTTTTGTTTGTATCACCTTTTTTAATATTCTTCCCTTTTATTTCTTATTTAATTCCTTGACTTTAAATAGTGTAGAAGACATTCTTCAAGTTCTTATAGTCTTTGTTGTAGAGTCTTTGGAGTTGGACTTTGCACTTCTCTTTCCAGAGCGCCATATTCTTTTGCGTGTTTTGCCTGTTCTTGTAGTCCTAGTGACATCATCTGAGAAAGACAGCGAGTCTCTGTACAAGAGGGTGAAAATCAACAGGCTGATTAATATATTTAAGGTACTGTTGTATATGTGCTTAATGATAACATTATATCAACTGGTTTATGAAAAGAAATGATGTTATTATTAGATTACCTGAAAAATTTTACATTTCATGCACTGAATTCTTCTCTCGTGTAGAAGTTTAAATATGTTTATCTTTCTTTCTTTTTCATTCATTTTTTACAGAATGATGCAGTCATTCCTGCATTTCCAGATCTGCATCTGTCTCCTGCTGCGATATTGAGGGAATTATCAACGTACTTTCCAAAATTTTCTTCCCAAACTCGCCTTCTTACCCTTCCAGCACCTCATGAGCTTCCACTTCGTGAGGCACAAGAATATCCTCCAAATTGTCTTATGTTTTAATTGATAATCTGATGCTGATTTGTTATTATTGAACCGATATTTCATTTCCTTGACCTGTCATCCGTCAAGAAATTGGCTTTTTTTGTGATGTCTTTGCAGCTTAATTGTTACCACTTTCACTGCAAATAGATGCATTGTGAATTTGACATATACTTTAGGATAACAAATTGCATGTTTTCTGTTCATTAAAGTTAAACAATGCAAGGAGGGTGCTCTGTAGTTCTTTCCATTTCTGATCATTGAAAAGTTTTTTATTTTTATATTGTATTTCAGCCAGAATTGAATAATACATGATTTGAAATCCATATTGGTTGTAGCAGCCTTAAAAATTTTGGTGTAACAGTTATTTTCTTCCTGCAAAATTTTGTGCTTTTCATTGTTGGATGACATGGGAAACTTCATTGGTTTATCATATGTTCTTGCAACCCATGATGCATGGTAGATTAATTTGTATTAAAATTATTAACAGAATTTCTACTAAAAAAATTATCAAGGAATCCTTTTACTTTTGAAGTGTTAAATTTTTATAAATTTATGAAAGTGTCTTCCTGCTATGTTTTTAGAATGTAACCTTGACAACAGACACGTATCAGAGACATTATCTGATCATCAATCATATTGGAGCCATACGTGCTGAGCATGATGATTTCACAATTCGTTTTGCTTCAGCAATGAATCAGGTGCTGCCTCTCTGCTCTCTCTGGGCTGCAAAAGAAAAGCCCACCCTGGCATCTTATTTGTTTTGTTTCTGTTAACTGTTGCATAGCATTTAAAGCCTGCTAGTTTGTTCTTTATCTTTGTTTATGCAGCTGTTATTGTTGAAGTCAACTGATGGTTCTGATGTTGATTGGAGCAAAGAAGTTAAGGGGAACATGTATGATATGATTGTTGAAGGTTTTCAGCTATTAAGCAGATGGACTGCGCGCATCTGGGAACAATGCGCTTGGAAATTTTCTCGACCTTGCAAGGATGCATCCCCATCATTCTCTGACTATGAAAAGGTAAGGAATGCTCAAGTCCTCTAGTTATTGCTATCTATTTCTTGTGCTTTTCTTCTTATTCTTCTTGTAGCCCAAATAATTACTTTTTCTCATTGGTTGTGATGTCTGAATGTCTAATTGATGCTCTAATCTGGTACTGGCACTATGCTACTGATATAATATTGCCATCATTTTTTTTATATGTATAAAATAATGAACTATTTATGTAAAAGAGCGATTCTACACTATAATTTGTATTTCCAGTGGTGTTGATACCACTTGTAACTTTATCCACATTAAACTATAACCTTTTATGTTAAAAGAGCAATTCTACGATACAATTTGTACTTTCAGTGATGTTGATACTCTTCATAACTTCAACCACATTAAACTTGAATTAGCCAATTTCCTTTTCACATTAACCACATGAAAATTAACCATTTATCACTTAAATTAACCAATTTATTGTATCACTTAACCACTTATTAATTCAATGAACTACTTATTACTTGTGTCAACCACTTACGAACTTGAAATTCGTTAATTGTACTTAAGTTTGGTTTTAAGTCAAAGTTGGCACCCCACCCTACCACTTAAAGTCAAAGTGTATCTTGGAACTTTTCTTGTTAAAATAAGTTACCATAAATACTGTGTTTTCTTGTAGGTAGTACGATATAATTACAGTGCAGAGGAAAGGAAAGCACTGGTTGAACTTGTGAGCTACATAAAGAGTGCTGGATCTATGATGCAGCGGTGTGATACACTGGTTGCTGATGCCTTATGGGAAACAATACATGCTGAGGTCCAAGATTTTGTCCAAAACACATTAGCTTCTATGTTGCGGACTACCTTCAGAAAGAAGAAGGACCTCTCTAGGTAGGATTCTAATTTCACATTACACGGTATAAAATTGTAAAATTTTGCAAGTTGATCTATTCCTTGGACAAATGCTACTCTTAATGCTCCCTTGAAATTGTTGATGAAAGTTCTAAAGCTGCTCTTAGACTGTGTCATGAAAACATAATTCTTCTGGATCAAAATCTAATATGAAACAGTATTTTCATAATGCAACTCGAAGACAGTTGGTTTCAAGATACAATTTTATGTCTATAGAATTAGATGGGATCAAGAGAGAAAACCTTTTTTGTAGAAAGTACGTAAGTGATTGTCTCCTTATGTTTTCTGTCTTATTTATACTAAGTGTATGGGCTGTGTACAGTAAATAAATTAATATAAATAAGACAGTTAGCATTAATCTGTGCACTATTTAAATAATACCAACAGAAAATTTAGTTAGTGTTTGGATTAGCTTATTATGTGTTCAGAAAAGCTTCTGAAAAGTTGTTTTTGTGTAAAAATTAAGCAAAACTGAACATGTGCTTAGTCATTATATGCCAGTTCTTGTGATATCTGAGAATAAAAAGGACAAATGACTAGAGGGAGTATACTTTCAATAAAAAAGATTTGCTTCATTTTGAGAGTATGAAACTCAAATACTGTTGGATGGTGGCCTTTGTGGACGGTGGCCTCTTGGTCTTATTCCACGGTTTTTTGTGTAGACATTGTTTTTAGTAGCTTATTAATTAGTTGCTTATTTTCTAGGACTAGATTTAATGTATAGAAGCTCCTCTATATATTTCTGTCTCTGTAAACATTCAGATTTGATGAAATAATATACAATATTCATATTCTTCATATTCTAAGATGGTATCAGATTAAGTTCCGATTCGGGACTGATTTTGTTTTCCGCTGATTTTTTTTCAGTCGGCCTTCATTGCCAACCAAACTGTGTTTTTGGCCTTCATTGCCCTTTTGCTGAACATTCCTCTTTGGCCTTCATCGCCTCCCAAACAGCACCCATAACAGTACCTAAACAGAATCGTAAACAGTACCCAAACAGAAACCCACTCCGTTTTTCGTCCAGCTAAGGTCATGATATATCAGACACCTCCGACCGACCATTCCTCTGAGTGCCACCGCCGGAGCCGCTCCCACGCGCCGTCATGCTTGCCTACATTTCCCGGCGTGTGTAGGTCACGCGCCACCCTCCGGTCATCGGAGCTCCACGCTGTTGGTTTCATTCACCTCGCCGGCGTCCTCTGCTCCTGTTTCTGTGGCCGGAACTTCTTTCTGAGGCTCTTTGGATAGTGGGCTCATTCGTTCACCTTCTGTGTTTTGTTCACATTTGTTCTGACTCTTCTCTGTTCTGCCTTGATTCTGTTTTGTCTCTCAAAATGTCAACTATGGGTGAGGTTTTCAGTTCCACTCAACCAATGGACGATACTCGATCCCAAACACTTGGTGAATTGCAGAACATTCAATCTGCGTATAGGCTGAACGGGAAGAATTACCTTTAGTGGTTACAACTTGTTCGTACCATATTAAAAGGAAAAGGGAAGCTGAGTCATCTCATGGGGTACTGGACCTTAGCCAGGTGATCCTAAGTTTGAAGCATGGGATGAAGAAAACTCGATGATTATGGCATGGTTGTGGAATTCCATGACTCTGGATATCAGTGACACTTGCATGTTCCTGAACATTGTGAAGGATATATGGGATGCAATTGAGCAAACCTATTCCAAAGCCAGGGATGTTGCTCAAGTCCACGAGGTTAAGGTAAAGACGGTGGCTGCAAAACAGGGAGACAAGACTGTCACTGAATATGCTAATCAATTGAAATCCTTGTGGCTGGGGTTAGACCATTATAGAGTGACTGAGTCTGCTCTTGAGAATGTAAGGTATGACAAAGGCAAGATGTTCACAAGAAGGAAGATGGCTGTTCCTGAACCTGTGCAGGCCCAAGAGTCCAACTCGGAGCCTTTGAATGAGGTAATAGTGTCTAACCCTTTATTGCAAGATGAATCTGAATTTCACATGGATAGTAGTGACCAAATTCTTCCTATAGCCATCAGGAAAGGAACCAAAGAGTGCATAAAACAGCCACTATACCCCCTTTCACACTTCTTGCCCTTTGAGAATTTTTCACCATCCCATAAAGCTTTCTTTATAAGCTTAAATACCATTGCCATCCCTACCACCCTACCCGAGGCCTTGTCCAATGGAAAATGGAAACAAGCCATGAATGAGGACATGGAGGCATTGGAAAAGAATAAAACTTGGGAATTAGTGTAGTTACCGGCAGGAGAGAACATTGTGGGCTGTAAATGGGTGTATATTGTGAAATATAGAGCAGATGGATCCATAGAGAGGTATAAGGCACGATTAGTTGCCAAAGGCTATACCCAAACGTATGGAATTGATTACCAGGAGACTTTTGCACCAGTTGCAAAGATGAGCACAATTCGAGTATTATTGGCATTGGCAGTTAATTATGGTTGGGATTTACAGCAGTTTGATGTTAAGAATGCTTTCTTACATGGAGATCTCGCATAAGAAGTCTACATGGAGGTCCCACCAGGATATGGGAGGAATTTGCATGCTAATACTGTGTGTAAGCTGAAAAAGGCTTTATATTGGCCTCAAGCAATCACCACGAGCGTAGTTTGGAAGGTTTGCAAAAATTATGTTGGCTATGGGGTACAAACAAAGCCAAGGGGATCACACACTGTTTGTTAAACACTCTCCTTCAGGGGGAGTCATAGCTCTCTTGGTGTATGTTGATGACATAATAGTAACCAGAGATGATGATAAGGAGAAACATGTTCTGAGTCAATGCTTAGCCAAGGAGCTGGAAATTAAAGCATTAGGGAGGTTAAAATACTTTCTTGGAATTGAGGTTGCTCATTCTAGGAAAGGTATATTCATCTCTCAACAAAAGTATGTTATGAATCTTCTAAAAGAAACAGGTCATACAACATGCAAACCGGCAAATACTCCGATAGATCTCAATATGAAACTTGGATAGGCAGAGGAAGATGCTGCAGTTGATAGAGAAATGTATCAGCGTCTAGTGGGAAGACTTATTTATCTATCCCACACACGGCCGGATATAGCATATGCAATTAGTGTGATTAGCCAATTCATGCACAGTCCAAAAGAATCTCATTTGCGAGTAGCATATCGAGTGTTACAGTACCTAAAGGGAACACTAGGAAAATGCATTCTATTTAAGAGAAATAGAGGTGTGGTACTTGAGGCATATATTGATGCAGATTATGTTGGATCACCAGTGGACAGGAGGTCAACTACAGGATATTGTACTTTTCTTAGTGGAAATCTGGTGACTTGGAGAAGTAAAAAACAGAATGTGGTAGTACGATCTAGTGCGGAGGCAGAATTCAGAGCTATGGCTCAAGGTGTGTGTGAGCTACTATAGTTAAAAATCATTCTTGAAGATCTGAAGATCAAGTGGGATGGTCCGATGAGACTTTATTGTAATAACAGGTCTGCAATCAGCATAGCTCATAATCCGGTACAACATGATCGAACGAAGCATATTGAGGTTGACAGACATTTTATCAAAGAAAAATTAGAGTGGTTTAATTTGTACACTCTATGTATCTACACATGGTCAACTTACTGATGTACTTACAAAAGGGTTGAATAGTCCAACATTTCAAACTATTGTATCCAAGCTGGGAATGGAGAATGCATATTCACCAGCTTGAGGGGGAGTGTTGGACGGTGGCCACTATGGACGGTGGCCTTTGTGGACGGTGGCCTCTTGGTCTTATTCCACGGTTTTTTGTGTAGACATTGTTTTTAGTAGCTTATTAATTAGTTGCTTATTTTCTAGGACTAGATTTAATGTATAGAAGCTCCTCGATATATTTTTGTCTTTGTAAACATTCAGTTTTGATAAAAATAATTCTGTTTTGATAAAAATAATATACAATATTCATATTCTTCATGTTCTAAGAAATACAAATTTTGAAAGATGTAATGAAATCCAGAAAAAAATGTTTTAAATATTAGTACATGTTGCGATATCTACCTTGTTTGGCCGGTTGGCCGGTGATTCATGTATCATTATTTTTAGAATTTAACTCTTGTTTATTTTCTAGGACTTGATTAGCTTGTTTTCTAAGCCTAGATTAGTGTACTATTAGTGTACAACTGTTCCCTAATCCCCTATATACTACCACGTTGTAATCATTCAGTTTGAGGAAAAATACAATATTTTCTACATGGTATCAGAGCGGTTCTTTCTTGGGACCGCCTCTATTTCTCCTTCAGTCTGAAACCTCTGCGTTTCAACTCTGCCTTGCCTTGTTAATCGTTTGGCCTTCATTGCTGACGGATGATACCAACCTTCATCGTGGATATTTGTGTTCAAAATACTTGAGGCCTTAATTGCCTAGAGAGCAAAGATATGGAGGATATTCGATCTCAACAATCTGGAGAGTCACAAGGTGCATTGACATCTCAAGAACTGGGCAGTCTCAACCAAGAAGAGATTGAGAGGGTGAGATCACTCATTAGCAACCTTGAGAAGCCTTTAGGTACTTGTTCTTCGGCATATTCAGGTAAGTTTCCTCTTTGAATTGGACTAAGTGCCTCGGTTACAACCTTTACCAATTCCTGGATTTTAGATTCAGGAGCTACTGACCATATGACCCACACATCCAGTAGTTTTTCCACCTATTCTCCTTGTCCAAGCAGTAAGAAAATAGCCACTGCTGATGGGTCTTTGACCACTGTTGTAGGCATAGGGGACGTCAAAATTAGTCCATTAGTGATCTTAAAAAATATTCTTCATGTCCTTAGACTATCCACAAACCTTGTCTTTATACACAAACTCACTCAAGACTTAGGTTGCACTGTGATTTTTCACAACAATTATTGTGTTTTTTAGGACAAGGATTCAATGAGGATGATTGGATGTGCTAGGGAACATGATGTGTTGTTAGTCACGTGTGATTCTCCACGTGATCCTATCCGGTTTTATATTATTATGTTATTTATTTCAGTTATTTGTTTCCTAGTATAGGCTGATTAGTATCTTATTTTAGTCAACCTCAAAGTATTCTGTTTCCATCTTTTAGTACAACAACAACAACAACAACCAAGCCTTTTCCCACTAGGTGAGGTCGCCTACATGGATCAAACGACGCCATTGTGTCCTATCATAAACCAAGTCTTCAGAAATGTCATTCAAATCTAAATGTTTTTTAATAGTTTCACCTATAGTCTTTCTTGGTTTCCCTCTACCTCTAGTTATTGGACTATCCTCCACCTGATCTACTCTTTTTACCAGGGCTTCTAAGGGTCTTCTCCTTACATGGCCAAACCACCTAAGGCGAGATTCTATAATCTTTTCCACAATAGGTGCTACCCCTGCTTTCTCTCTAATGCATTCATTCCTAATCCTATCTTGTCTTGTATGGCCACACATCCAGCGCAACATCCTCATATCCGCGACATTGATCTTATACTCTTGCTGGCTTTTTATCGCCCAACATTCAATACCATACAACATCGCAGACCTTATATCTGTGCGGTAAAATTTACCCTTAAGCTTGAGAGGTACTTTTCTATTACAAATCACCCCTGAAGCACTCCTCCATTTCATCCATCCAGCTTGAATCCTATGATTTACATCTCTTTCTATCTCTCTGTCATTTTGTATGATAGATCTAAGATACTTAAACCGTGTGACTTGTGGTATGGTGTGGTCCCCAATTTTCACCGCTAAGCTAGTATTAGCACGCTTCTTACTGAACTTACATTCCATATACTTTGTCTTACTCCTGCTTATACAAAAGCCATGTTCTTCCAAAGCTCGTCTCCATAGCTCTAGCTTCCCATTTGTTTCTTCTCTCGACTTTCCAACTAAGATTATATCATCTGCAAAAAGCATGCATTGTGGCACTGGCTCTTAGATATACGCAGCAAGCACATCCAAGACCAAGCTAAAAAGATATGGACTCAAAGTTGACCCTTGGTGCAGTCCTATAGTTATAGGGAAATCTTTTGTAACCCCTCCTTGTGTTCTCACACAAATTTTAACCTCATCATACATATCTTGGATTGCTCGAATATAAGCGATTCGAACTCCTTTTTTCTCCAGAGCCTTCCACAAGACCTCTCTCGGTACCCTATGATAGGCTTTTTCCAGATCAATGAAAACCATGTGTAGGTCTTTTTGCTTCCTCCGATATCTCTCCATCAATTTTCGTAGAAGATAGATTGCTTCCAAGGTTGACCTCCCAGGCATAAAACCGAATTGATTCTCTGAAATATGAGTCTCTTGTCTTAATCTCCGTTCAATTATTCTTGTCCATAACTTCATGGTATGACTCATGAGCTTAATCCCTCTATAATTTGCACAGTTTTGTATATCTCCCTTGTTCTTATAAATAGGAATTAAAGTGCTTCTCCTTCATTCATTTGGCATTTTCTTAAATCTCATTATCTCGTTAAATAGCTTTGTGAGCTAGCTTATATCTTTCTCTCTTAGGCATTTCCGCACCTCGATAGGTATATTATCTGGTCTGACCGCTTTTCTATTTTCCATCCTCTTCAAAGCTTCTTTTACCTCGAACTCCCGAATTCTACGATAAAAGGTTTTATTTTGATCCTCCTTTCTAGTGTTTAGAATGTTCGAGTCCCCCTAACATCCCATGTCCCTTATTAAATAGCTTGTGAAAATAACCCTTTCATCGATCCTTGATGTTTTGTTCCGTAACCAAGACTTTACCCTCTTCATCCTTAATGCATTTCACTTGATTCAAGTCTCTTGTCTTCTTTTCCCTACTTTTAGTAAGCCTGTAAATATTCCTTTCTCCATCTTTGGTGTCCAAAGATTGATATAACCCATTGAATGCTTTAGCTTTCGCCTCGCTCACCGCCTTCTTAGTATCTTTTTTAGCTACCTTATATTTTTCCCAATTTTTAACGTTTTTACACACGTGCCAAGCTTTATAACATTCCCTTTTAACCTTAACCTTATCTTGTACACTTGCATCCCACCACCAAGATTCTTTATCTTTGGGTCCAAAACCTCTTGATTCATCGAGTGACTCTTTTGATACCTTCCTAATCCCTTTAACCACTTCGTCCCACATATCATTTACATTCTCTTGTACCTCCCAAATCTCTTCCTCCATAATCCTCCTTTGAAAGAGCATTTGTTTTCCTCCCTATAGTTGCCACCATTTGATCCTTTGGACTCCGTCTCGATAATTTTTCCTTACTCTTGTGTTAACCCGTACATCCATAACCAAAACCCTATGTTGGGTAGTCAAGTTCTCTCCAGGGATGACTTTGCAATCCATGCAAAGCTTTCTATCCGATTTTCTTATAAGAAAATAATCAATTTGAGAGCAAGAACTCCAGCTTCTGTACTTGATAAGAAGCTCTTCCCGCTCCTAAAACAAGTGTTAGCTATTGTAAAATCAAAAGCTACCGAAAAATCTAGAATCGCTTTGCCCTCTGCATTAGCTACTTCTAGACTATACCCTCCATGCAAACCCTCAAGATGTGGGTTTGATTGGCCAATCCCGTATGTGGCCATTGTCTATCTATATATTGTACATATCTCCTTCATGAAATAACAAGATACAGAGAAAATCCTTTACTCTGTTTTTCTATATGGTATCAGAGAAAATCCTCTCTTTTTCCACAATCTTCTTATATGTGGCTGCATCTGTGTTGTTGGTCCATTGATGATCTTTATAGAGGTCAAGTTGTTGCCAGTACTTCACTAAGGTGTTGTAGTACTGAGTAACATTCTTATCCCCCTGTTTCAAATCCCTCAAGATGCCTTATATCTGGAACAAAGCGGCAGTATTGTCTACTTTGGAGTAGGATTCATGTACAGCATCTTAGATCTCTTTAGCTGTGGTGTACAACATACAAGTTTCCCCAATCTCCGTTGTCATGAAATTCACAAGCCAAGACATCACCATGTTGTTCTCAGCTTTCCATATCTTGTATGTTGGATTGGACTTGGTTGGTTGAACAACATCTCCAGTTAGGTAGTCTTCCTTTCCATGACTGCAAATAAACATCATAACACTTTGGGACCATATTAGATAATTGGTCCCGTTGAATCGGTGTCCTGTAATCATGAACGGAGGGCTATTGGCAGCCATGACAGGGGTAAGGGTGCTGTTTGGCTGACTGTCAGGGGTGGACGATGTTTGGGATGTTATTTGATAAGCACTCATGGTGCCACAAAACTCAGAACCAACTTCAGAGCCCTCTGCACTTGCTGTTAGGAGCAATTTTAACTCTGAAAATAAACCTAGGAGGAATGGTAAACCATGGTGTGACCATTGCAATTGAACAGGTCAAACCAAAGAGGGCTGTTGGAAACTACATGGAAAACTTGCTAATTGGAAGCCTCGACAACCAAGAGAGAATCGAGGACTCATGATATCTACAGAGGATCAGCGACCAACTACCTCACTTGAACCTACTTGCCATGTTTAGCAAGGAACAATTGGAGATCATCCAAAAAATGATTACTGCTCACAAGCCAGAGAAACCCACGGGTACTAGTGCAATAGCACAAGCAAGTAATCCTCTGACAACCTTGTATGCTCAAGCTGGAATATCCAATACCTGGATTATTGACTTAGGAGCCTCTGACCACATGTCTGGTAATGCCTCCCTTGTAATTAACTTTGTTCCAAATTCTGAACAACAAGTTGTGAGAATAGCTGATGGTACTCTAGCAGAAGTTAGTGGTACCGGTAGTGTAAAATTGTCAGAGGACTTAGTATTAAAAGATGTTTTACTTGTTCCTCAATTGACATGTAATCTTCTATCCATCAGCAGGCTTACCAAAGACTTAAAGTGTGTTGCTCACTTTTACATGAATGGGTGTTATTTTCAGGATTTAGAATTGGGGAAAAGGATTGGCAGTGCTAGGACATGTCCTGGACTCTACCATCTACAAAGTCCTGAAGGGTTGCAGAAAGAAAATGTGACACACTATGCTTCAGTCAACGAAAATGATGATGTACTGCTGTGGCATTATAGGCTAGGCCACCAAAATTTTCTTCACATGAAACACTTGTATCCTGAATTGCTGAATAAAAATTCTCTTTTTCCTCTATGTGAAATTTGCCAATTGTCTAAGCATGTAAAAGCTTCTTATCCCAATCACACCTATCATCCTTCTAAACCATTTTCACTTATACTCAGTGATGTTTGGGGACCAGCCAGTGTCAAAAACATTAACGGGGCAAGATGTTTTGTCACCTTCATAGATGACCATACTCGGTTAACATGGGTGTATCTCTTACAAGCTAAGTCCAATGTCACACAAGTGTTCAAAACCTTCCATAAGCTAATCCAGAACTACTTCCAAACTCAAATTCAGACCCTAAGAACTGACAATGCCCGAGACTACTTCAACTTTGAACATACCTCATACCTACAAAATCATGGAATCCTCCACTAAAGCTCATGTGTCAATCCCCCCCAACAAATTGGGGTGACTGAAAGGAAAAATAGGAACTTATTAGAAGTGGCCAGATCTCTCATCCTTACTTCTAATACTCCTAAGCACTACTGGGGTGAAGCTGTCCTCACTGCCACTTATTTGATTAACAGAATGCCTTCCTGGGTCTTAAAATTCATATCCCCTTATCAAAAACTCCTAGACACCTACTCAAACATACAAATTATGTCCACTCTTCCTCTTAAAGTCTTTGGGTGTATCGCGTTTGTTCACAATGATCATGGTGGTAAATTGGACTCCCGTGCAATCAAATGTGTTTTCATTGGATATTCATCCACCCAAAAGGGTTATAAATATTACTCTCCAACCACCAAACGAATCTACACCACCATGAATGTCACCTTTTATGAAACCCAACCTTTTTACTCCCAAACATCCATTCAGGGGGAGGCACATACACAACACAAGGAATGGATGTTTGGTATCACACCCACACTAGAATCTATAACGAGTGACCAGCACAGCCCTGAAATCATCCCTACCAGTGACCAAAACAGACCTGAATACAGCCCTAGAATCATCCCTATCAGTGACCAAAACAGACCTGAAATCACCCCTTCCCTTGAGCCAAACACCACCTCTCACCTTAAGCCAATTCAGACCATACATCCTCAAGAGCCTGCACCCATTATTAATGCCTCACAGCAGAAAGAATTGATAGTATATACCAGAAGATAGCAAGGTAAGAAGACTGATCTGTGGCAGAGAGCAGAGCAACATACTTCAAGAGATTTTCAAGATGTTGAAGACAATACTTGTCCTGAGCAAAGTCAAGCCATTTCCCCTATTTCAAGTTCTGAAGAAGAGTTGGATATGCCTATTGCCTTGCGGAAAGGAGTAAGAAACTGTACTAAACATGCAATTAGCAACTTTGTTTCCTATGGCAAATTATCTCTGAGGTTGTAGGCATTTGTGAATAGTGTGGCTCTTGAGAAAATCCCCAGCAACATCTATATGAGGCAGCAAAGAAGGAAGAATGGAGGAATGCCATTAGAGAAGAATTAAATGCTCTTGAGAAGAATAAAACGTGGGATACAGTAGATCTTCCACCAAACAAGTCACCTGTAGGATGCAAGTGGATTTTCACAATAAAATACAATCCAGATGGAAGCATCAACCGTTACAAGGCTAGACTTGTAGCCAAAGGGTTTACACAAACTCATGGAATTGATTATCAGGAAACCTTCGCTCCTGTGGCCAAATTCAACACTATTAAAGTGTTACTATCTATTGCTGCAAGCTTGGACTGGCCTTTTCATCAGTTGGATGTAAAAAATGCATTCTTAAATGGAGACATGGAGGAAGATGTCTACATGGAGATTCCACAAGGGGTGGAGTATGAAAATGGCTCCAAAAAGGTTTGTAAACTTCATAAATCCCTATATGGTCTCAAGCAATCACCAAGGGCTTGGTTTGAAAAATTCACCACTGCTGTTAAAGTTCAAGGGTACAAACAATGCCAAACTGATCACACTTTGTTTGTTAAGATAGGACCAGATCAAAAGTTAGCAATCTTAATTGTCTATGTAGATGATATAATAATCACTGGAGACCATTTTGATGAAATAGACAGATTAAAGAAGTGCCTAGCAAATGAGTTTGAAGTAAAAGATCTTGGCAGCTTAAGGTACTTTCTTGGCATGGAAATGGCACGAACCAAAGAGGGCATTTCTATTTCTTAAAGGAAATATACACTAGACCTACTTGAAGAAACGGGTATGTTGGGGTGTAAACCTGCAGATACCCCCATGGAAGCTAACTACAAACTGGGTCTCAAACTAGAAAGTTCCCCTGTTGACACTGGGAGATATCAGAGGCTCGTGGGAAAATTAATCTACTTAACTCATACCCGTCCAGACATCAGTTTTCCCGTGTGCGTAGTGAGCCAGTTCATGAACAAACCGAATGAGGAGCATTTAGAGGCAGTGTATAGAATTCTGAGGTATCTTAAAATGACCCCTGGTAAGGGATTATTTTTCAAAAAACAAAAATTATAATAGAAGTGTACACAGATGCAGATTGGGTTGGATCAGTAGTTGACAAAAGATCTACTACAGGTTATTGCACATTTGTGTGGGGGAACTTAGTAACTTGGAGGAGTAAAAAACAACCAGTGGTTGCCAGGAGTAGTACAGAGGCAGAGTTTCGTGCTCTAGGTCTTGGAATATGTGAAGGAATGTGGATATTAAGGCTCCTCAAGGAATTAAACTTCAGCAACGACTTGTTTATGAAGGTGTTCTGTGATAACATGGCAACGATAGGGATAGTTAAGAATCCTATTCATCATGACAAAACAAAGCATGTTGAGATTGGTAGACACTTCATTAAGGAGAAGATTGATTCAAGCCTTATTGAATTGAATTATGTGTCCACTGGTTCGCAAGTTGCAAATGTGCTTACCAAGGCCTTGTCAAGGGTTAAATTTGAAGAATTGAGTTACAAGCTGGGAATGATCAACATCTACTCCCCACTTGAGGGGGAGTGTTGTTAGTCATGTGTGATTCTCCACGTGATCGTATCTGGTTTTATATTATTATGTTATTTATTTCAGTTATTTGTTTCCTAGTATAGGCTGATTAGTATCTTATTTTAGTCAACCTCAAAATATTATGTTTCCATCTTTTAGTAATCCTAGTTTTTTACTTTCCTGAAATTAAGGGATTTGGTTGGCCAATCCCGTATGTGGCCATTGTTTATATATTGTACATATCTCCTTCATGAAATAATAAGATACAGAGAAAATCCTTTACTCTGTTTTTCTATAGGATGGCCTCTACTACCTTGAAACAACAACATCATTTATCTATGTCATAAAGATTCGACAACGTTTTACGTTGGCTGTCGACTGCCTAATACAACCCTCCTCTTTTATTTGGGCTTGGAACCGGCTATGTAGGGATTTGCAACAAAGCTCAACATAGGCAGAGTTCCTCTACTACCTTGAAACACCAATGCAAAACAGATTGCACCATTCCTTCAGTTCAGAGTCTGTTTCAGTCAATAAAGAAAAGATTTGGCTTCACCACAACAGACTTGAACATCCATCCTTTAGAATTATTAAAATCCTTTTCCCCTCCTTGTTTAGAGGTCTGAGTGTTGAAAATTTCCATTGTAAAGTGTGTGAGCTTGCTAAACACAAACATGTACCCTTTCCAATTAGTAATAAATGCAGTTCTGTTCCGTTTTACCTCATTCACAATGACATTTGGGGTCCATCTACCATTCCTAATGTTTCTGGGGCAAGATGGTTTGTCTCCTTTATTGATGACTGCACTTGTGTTACTTGGATTTTCTTGATCAAACACAAATTTGATGTCAATACTGTCCCTCCAAATTTCTGTTATATGATAAAAAATTAGTTTGGGGTTACTGTCAAGAGATTTAGATTAGATAATGCAAGGGATTATTTAACCAAACCCTTAACCTTTTTTTCTAGAAATAAGGAATCGTATATGAATCATCTTGTATCAATACCCTACAACAAAAAGGGTGATCTCTTTGAAAAACTTGAGCACTTACGTTCCAGAAAAATGTCTCAAAGTCCTTTTGGGGGGAAGCCGTTCTCATAGCTACCCATCTCATAAATCATTTGCCTACCACACCCCTGAAAACTCACTTGAATCTATACCCAGACCTGAACCTATACCTGTCGCACTTGTGCCTGAAACCACACTAGAACCCGTGCTTGAAAGGCCACAAACAGACGTTGTTCTTGAAAATTTGAGATTTGGCAAAGGCAAAGTGTTCACAAAGAAGAAGATGGCCATCTCGGAACCTGTGCAGATCCAATAGTCCAACTCGGAGCCTTTGAATGAGGTAATAATTTCTAACTCTTCATTACAAAATGAAACTAAACTTCATGTGGATAATGATGATCAAAACTTGCCCATAGCCATCAAAAAAGGAACAAGAGAGTGCACTAAACGATCACTATACCCTTTTGCACACTTCATGTCCTTCAAAAAATTTTCACCATCACATAGGGCATTTCTAGTCAGCCTAAATACCAATACCATCCCTACCACCCTATTCGAGGCTTTGTCCAATGAAAAATGGAAACAAGCTATGAATGTGGAAATGGAGGCATTAGAAAAGAACCAAACCTAGAAGTTGGTGCAGTTACTGATAGGAAAGAAACTTGTGGGGTGTAAATGGGTGTATACAGTGGAGTATACAACAGATGGGTCAATAGAAAGACACAAGGCACGATTGGTTGCCAAAGGGTATACCCAAACCTATGGAATTGATTACCTAGAGACCTTTGCTCTAGTTGCAAAGATGAACACAATCAGAGTTTTATTGGCATTAGCAGCTAATTATGGTTGGGACTTACAACAGTTTGATGTAAAAAATGCATTCTTGCATGGAGATCTAGAGGAAGAAATCTACATGGAGGTTCCACCAGGCTATCGGAAAACTCTGAATGCCAATACTGCGTGTAAATTGAAGAAGCCTTGTATGGCCTTAAGCAATCACCACAGGCATGGTTTAGAAGATTTGTAAGAGTTATGTGGGCTATGGGATACAGACAAAGCCAAGGGGATCGCACTGTTTATTAAGCACTCTCCTTTAGGGGGAGTCACGACACTCTTGGTGTATGTGGATGACATAATAGTGACGGGAGATGATGTTAAGGAGAAACAAGTTCTAAGTCAGAGTTTGGCTAAGGAATTTGAGATCAAATCACTAGGAAGACTGAAATACTTCCTTGGAATTGAGGTTGCTCATTCTAGGCAAGGTATTTTTATCTCCCAACAAAAATATGTTACAGATTTACTCAAAGAAATAGGTAAGACAACCTGCAAACCAGCAAGCACACCCATAGATTCGAATATGAAACTTGGAACAACAGAAGGAGATGTTGCAGTGGACAGAGAAATGTTTCAACGTCTGATAGGAAGATTAATTTGTTTATCTCACACATGACCATATATTGGATATGCAGCAAGTGTAATAAGCCAATTCATGCATAGCCCAAAAGAAGTTCACCTACAAGCAGCTTATCGGGTACTACAGTATCTCAAGGGAACACCCATAAAGGTATTCTATTTAAGAGAAATAGAGGTTTAGTACTTGAGGCATATGTTGATGCGGACTATGCTAGATCACTGATTGATAGAAGATCAACCTTTGGATATTGTACCTTCCTAGGCGGGAATCTTGTGACATGGAGGAGTAAAAAATAGAATGTGGTAGCACAGTCTAGTGCAGAGGCAAAATTTCAAGCTATGACGCAAGGTGTGTGTGAATTACTTTGGTTAAAGATCATTCTCAAAGATTTGAAGATCAAGTGGGATAGACCAATGAGACTGTATTGTAACAAGAAGTCTGCAATCAGCATAACTCGTAACCCAGTACAACATGACAAAACAAAGCATATTGAAGTTGACAGACATTTTATCAAAGAGAAGCTGGAAAATGGATTGATTTGTACACCTTATGTAACTACACAAGGTCTACTTGCTGATGTACTCACCAAATGGTTAAGCAGTACAGTATTCTAGAATATTGTATCCAAGCTGGGAATGGAGAATACCTATTCACCAGCTTGAAGGGGAGTGTTGTGATATCTATCCTGTTTGGACGGTTGGCTGGTTGGACTGTTGGCCGGTGATTCATGTATCATTGTTTTTAGAGCTTTAACTCTTGTTTATTTTCTAGGACTTGATTAGCTTGTTTTCTAGGCCTAGATTGGTGTAATATTAGTGTACAACTTTTCCCTAATCCCATATATATATTACCACGTTGTAATCATTCAGTTTGAGGAAAAATACAATATTTTCTACATTATTTTCTACATTACATGTTATTTGTTAATAAAAATGCTCTTTTGAGCTGATGTATTTTATCTTTGTTTCTTTCTTTTTTTCCTTTGTTGTAAGTTGCATTGCATGGTACTTGTCACATACGTGAACACTTATTCATTTGATGCGAAGTGATTGTAATGGATTCTGTTGATTAAGAAAACGTTTCTTTCTTATGTAGATTTGAAGAGTGTGGGTATAGTGTAGACAATTGGACAGAGCCAGGATTTGCCAGTCTGCAAATTTTTGCTTGTGGTTTCAGTTATTATTTTTGCTTTTTTTTTTGGTTGTTAGAAGTTGAATTTTATTTTAAAACACAATATATGATGGTTTTATGAATTTTCCTAAGATCCTTAACTTCTTGATAGAATTTTTGTGTTGAATTCTACTGCTTCATTTGAACCCTGAGAAAAATTCCAGGAAAGCAGCTCAATGAGTGAAAAGCATCATATAATACATGTTTCTTGCTTCAAATTTTTTAGATCGCTCATATCAATCACCCAAATGTGGACTTTCAGGATTCTTTCTGATATGAGGACCCTTTCAGCTGATTGGATGGCTAACACAAACAAGTCAGAATCTGAATTACAGTCCTCGCAGCATGGAGGTGAAGAAAGCAAAGCAAACATATTTTATCCAAGGGCAGTTGCCCCAACTGCTGCTCAGGTCTGCATCATTTTCCATTCTCTTTCTACCCTGTGTTGTACAACTTGTTATTTTTGATATTCTTATAAGTGAAGAGCCACATTTATAAGAGCTCAAAGTATTAAAGCTAATTATTGAACTCTACTATTTGCGTAGATATTTTGTTGAACTAGCATATGTACTTAATAATGCTATGATAGAAAGTAAATATACATAAAATGCTCGTGTGCTTTTATTTTGATATGTTGGCCAAGCATCATTTATGTGGTCATGCATGCAGACAGACGTGTTCGCACATATTATGATTATGAAAAAAATTCTTTTATTCTCTTTTTTTTTTTAAATTACTTTTTCAAACTCAGGCCTTCTACATGAAATTTACTTCATGTTCATGTGTATTCACATACACTATAGTAATCGGTTTATTCTAATTTGTGGAGAAGCTTATAAAAAGTAGTTACAAAAAATTCTCTGAATCCTGGCTTGAGCTGCTTTGAGTTCTTGTTGTGGATATATGCAGTGTGCTGTAGTTAGTATATAATAAGTGCTTAACTAATCTCTTTGATACAGGTGCACTGCTTGCAGTTCTTAATATATGAGGTGGTTTCTGGTGGTAACCTTAGGAGGCCAGGTGGACTCTTTGGGAATAGTGGCTCAGAAATCCCAGTTAACGATTTAAAACAGCTGGAGACATTTTTTTACAAGCTTGGTTTTTTCCTTCATATTTTAGACTACTCAGGTAATGGTCTCAGATTGACCATGGTATCAAGGTTTCAAAGACTCATCCTTTTGGCACATTCTCCATTGATAGATTAAACTTCTACACCAACAGCCTCTTCCTCTCTCTTGCTGCTCCATATTCCCAATGGTTCCTCTCCTACATTAGGAGGCTAGTTTGGAACTGTTATATCTCTGTTAATGAATAACATATTGTCCCACAAATATATATGGCTTCACAGTGCACCACTCGCAACCAATACAGGGCTCTTCTACACCCTCTCTTGTTTGTTATCTGACAGAACAAAAGGGTAACTAGTCCAACGCCCAGAAATTGAAATAGAACATACTAGCAGTGGGGCTGACAGATGCCTGATTATTAACAATATCATTTGTTTGTTCATGGAATCCCTGGGCTCTTACAAAAAGTTAATACATCCAATATAAAACTATAAACCATTGGGTTGAGAGGGCAGATGGACGTTTAAAAGATAGCAGAACACCACATTAAACTGACATTTTATTTTCTTGATAAGAATACTGGCTGAACAAACTTGAGCTTTTCGGGTGCAATTTAGTCATATGACAAATTATCAGGTCGTATGTGTGCCCATGCCATGTGGACCTGACAATGAAGATTGGTTCTTTTAAAGCATCCAAGCTCAGTTTTTGTGCTCATGATTTAGTTGTGACAATTATCATTTATCCACAGATTATTATACCTTAAGTATACCAAATAGGAGGTCACAGTGCCGCTAATTTTTTTAGAAAGTATCCTGAAAGATTTCATTTTCTTGGACTAGAGAAGAAATGCATTAGAATGAAAGAAGGAAATTCTGAAAGATTTTGACCCTCTACCATTTGAAACAGTTAAATGATATAGAGTGCTTTGCTTCATTGCCTTATTGCATCCTTCAGTGTAATTAACTTGGGTGATGATACTTGCAGTGACTGTTGCAACATTGACAGATCTTGGTTTCTTATGGTTTAGAGAATTTTATTTAGAGTCTTCGCGAGTTATTCAGGTAATAGTTATCACCACAAGATTATTTGAATTTCAAATCTATTATGTTCACCAGAAACACTCCTAGATAGGAGCAGCGCTAATTTCCTACCTACTTTCAAGATATTGCATTCCAACCTTTCACTCATAGAAATATATTTTTACTTGTAATTGAATCAAACCATCAAATAATGTTAGGCTAGCAGCTTGGAATGTAGATTATTAGAGCTTACAGATAATTCCTGGAAAACTTTCAGTGGAGATAGCAGGATGATAGTTTAGATCTTTGTTATTTTTTTAATTTTTTTTTTCAAGAAACTCTTCTCTTATAGATGTTTTTCCTTTTTCCTGACCCTTTAGAAGTTAACGCCTTGTCTATTTCAGTGTACTTTAGTTGTCCCCAACTCCCCACGCCTCCCGAATTAGTTAATTTTATGTAGACTACTCAAGGAGACTGAAATAATAAGCAAAGGAAGGATGATAACTTGGTAATATTTTGCTCAGTCTGCATAATGATTGGTTTTGATTTCTGGCTGAGTTATTCATGGATATATGTTTTATAAAAAATTCAAAAAAGATCAAAGTGATATGTTGTGTGTATTTGATATTTCTTCATGCTTGCTGATAGCTTTCCATGAATTTCAACACTACTCTGTTGAGAAGAGGTCATTTTTGTATCATAGGGTTTCTCAGTGTATTTCAAACTTGAAGTTTCCAATTCTAGCATTTTAGAACCAAAGTTTTAGCCTTTTTATTTTTCTTTTCTTTCTCATATGCATTTGTTTTCTACTTCCTCTTGTACTAAAATTAGTCAATTTGTTCCCTGTAGTTTCCAATTGAATGCTCTCTTCCCTGGATGTTGGTCGATTGTGTACTTGAGTCACCGAATTCTGGTCTTCTTGAGAGCGTTCTAATGCCATTTGACATCTATAATGATTCAGCACAGCAAGCCTTGGTGTTGCTGAAGCAACGGTTTCTGTATGATGAAATTGAGGCTGAGGTATTAGTCACTTTTAAACTTAATGCTAAATGATTATACGGTGAATTTCATGACACACTATAATGTCTGATACAGCTGCTTTAGGTGCATATAATCCATATGTACTAAAGTCTAAAGTATGCTAAAGTCATGGTGTTAGAATAAAGCCCATGTTTCACATGTTAAACATGTCTCATAGCTGACTCATAATGGTGATTACAAGATATTGTAATCACCACTTCACAGGACTTGGTGTTTGTATTTAATTCTTTCATGTATCATTCATATACCACCATGTATATAAATACTAGTTTATTTGTGTGTGAAGATACACACAATTCCTCAAATCATCTCTAATTCGATATGGTATCAGTACTAGGTTAAGATCCTCACAACATTGTGCATCACCAATGGTTTCTCGTCCAACCAGCTGCGTCTCCACCAACTGAGACTTTTTCGGCGACTCCCACCACTGTTGATGACCTAGAACAGTAGCAGAACCTGCCGACCGGCTCGACCGGCTCAACCGCCACCGTCTCACTACCACTCGCCTCCGCACGCACCCCCACACACTGCTCCTCTACTCACGCGCCAATGTGTGTGAGCTTGTGTCGCCTTTTCCAGCCTCCATATTTCACTGATGAGATCGTCGGCCACCCCCTCACCCCTTTACAACTTCACCTCCCTTATCCCAGCCTATACCACCCTGCAACCCCATCTCACCTCCTCTTTTTTTTTTTTTTTTCTCTTTTGCACTGTTGCGGGAACTATTTCCTCACCCTCTACCCCAACCATCTCAATGCTTCATCCTAGCCTATTAAGCTCTATTTTTAGCCTCACCAACATGTCTACCTCATACTCACTTTCTGCCGTTAGCTTCACCACTGTCTCGTTGATCCCATGTGACAAATTGGTGGGGGCAGCCAATTACACATCTTGGGGTGCTGTTGTGGAGTTATGGTTTGAAGGACAAGGCCATCATGAACAACTAGTCAAACAAGCCAAGGACATTCCCGACAAGGACTAGGCCAAGTGGAAACAAATTGATGCTTCTCTTTGTAGTGTGTTGTGGTTCTCCATTGATGCCAAACTTCAACCTCAATACCGTGCTTTTCAAACATAATATGATGTGTGGGCCAAGGCTAAGAAATTGTACTCCAATGATGTCAACTGTCTCTACTACATTGTTTCTAACTGATCGCCACTAAGAAATAAGACATGGACATGGAGACCAATATGAGTAAGCTTGATACTTTGCTTGCTGAGTTTGACACACTTATGCCCTTCACTGACAATGCAGACAAACATGTCGAACAACGTGGAAAGTTCTTCATGGTCCTTGCCCTTGCTAGATTTCCACCTAAGCTTGACTCAATTTGCAATCAAATACTCTCAAGCCCTCGCATTCCTTCCTATGATCAAGTCTCGAAATAACTGTTGTGTTTTTCGACTCCTACAATTGTTGCTCAATCCCTTGCACATGCTGAATCATCTGCATTGGTTTCTCAATCCAACAACTGGGGTGGACGGGGAGGAGGTTGTGGTGGTACTCGTCCTCGTCCTCATTGCACTTTTTGTAACAAATTTGGTCACATTGAGGAACAGTGCTGAACCAAGGCCAATCAGCAATGCACTTTTTGCAAATAAATTGGTCACATTGAGGAACAGTGCAAAACCAAGGCCAACCAACAGTCTAAAACTGTGAATGTTGCTCAAGTTGTCCCGTCTGACTCATTTGACGAGGTTTCCCTCTCTGCCACTAAGTATAATGAGTACCTCCTGGTAAAATGACTGTTGGTTGTCGATGGGTTTATACTATTAAGATAGGACCTGATGGGAAGGTTGATTGTTTGAAAGCTCGCTTAGTGGCCAAAGGCTACACACAGATCTTTGGCCTTGATTATGGGGATACATTTTCTTTGGTAGCTAAGATTGCTTCGGTTTGCCTCTTTCTTGCCATGACTGCTATTAATTCATGGCCCTTTCATCAGCTAGACATCAAGAATGCCTTCTTGCATGGTGAATTACAAGAAGAGATCTATATGCAACAGCTGCCAGGATTTATTGCTCACGAATATAGTTGTCAAAACGGGCCGGTCGGTTTGGGCCAGGCCATTTTTGGGTCGGGCCAAATCGGGCTATGTAAGTTTTAGGCTGGCATTTTGTTTGGCCAGCCCACCCCTATGTAACATAAACGGGTCGAGTCGGACATCCCGTTGCCGGCCGGCCCATTCGAGCTGGGCTAATTCGGGTTATTTTAATTTCGGGCTGACATTTTGCTAACCCAACCCACCCATTTTGTCAGGCTATTCGGGCCGGCCCATTTGAGCTTGGCCTATTTTGACGGCTCTACTCACGAAGCACCAGACTTAGTCTGCTGACTACGCCGATCTCTCTATGGACTTAAACAATCTCCTCGAGCCTAGTTTGGAAGATTCAACTTTGTCATCCAACAATTCGGCATGACTCAACGTGTGGCTCATCACTCTATGTTCTTCCGACACTCTTCACCTGGCCTTTTGTATCTACCTTGTTGTTTATGTAGATGACATTGTCCTCACAGGGAATGATGAGGCTAATATCCAACATCTAAAGCAACATCTGTCAAACCATTTTCAGACCAAAGATTTGGGCCCTCTAAAATACTTTTTGGGCATTGAGGTTGCTCAATCTCATACAGGAGTTTCCATCACGCAAAGATAATATGCTTTAGGTATACTTGAAGAAACAAGTATGTTGGATTGCCGCCCTAGTGATACTCCAATGGATCCTAACGTCAAACTGCTACTCGGTCAGGGGGAACCACTACAAGACCTAGGCAGATATAGATGTCTAGTTGGTAAACTTAACTTCCTTATAGTAATTAGACCAGACATTACTTTTGTTGTAAGTGTGGTAAGTCAGTTTTTAAATGCTCCTTGTAATAGTCATTGGGATGTCGTGGTTCGCATTCTTAGATACATCAAGAGTGCACCAGGAAAAGGGTTATTGTATGAAAACAAAGGCAATGCTCACATTGTTGGCTATTCTGATGCTGATTGGGCGGGTTCACTATCAGATAGAAGATCAACCTTAGGGTATTGTGTCTTTGTTGGAGATAACTTAATCTCATGGCGGAGTAAAAAGTAGAACATAGTTGCTAGGTCCAGCGCAGAGGCGGAGTATCGCGCTATGGTAGTAGCAACATGTGAACTTACGTTGCTAAAGCAATTGCTTCAGCAACTGAAATTGGGAGACGTCAAGGAAATGAAACTGATTTGTGACAACCAAGTTGCTTTACATATTGCTTCTAACCCAGTTTTTCATGAAAGGACCAAACATATAGAGATTGACTACCATTTTCTCAGAGGAATGGTTCTTTGAGGTGAGATTACGACTAATTTTGTCAATTCCAATGAACAATTAGCTAATATTTTTACTAAGTCCCTCAAAGGGTCTCAGGTTGATTTTATTTGTAACAAACTTGGAACATATGATATGTACGCTCCAGTTTGAGGGGGAGTGTTAGAATAAAGCCCATGTTTCACATGTTAAACATGTGAAACATGTCTTATAGTTGACTCATAATGGTGATTACAAGATATTGTAATCACCACTTGATAGGACTTAGTGTTTGTATTTAATTCTTTCATGTATCATTCATGTACCACCATGTATATAAATGCTAGTTTATTTGTGTGTGAAGATACACACAATTCCTCAAATCATCTTTAATTCTATACATGGAAGTAACTTATGTGCTTTCTCCATGCTCTTGCACATTGATAAACTGTTTTCTGTTTACCTTTTTTGACAGGTCGATCATTGTTTTGATATATTTGTTTCGAAATTGTGTGAAACCATTTTCACATATTACAAAAGTTGGGCAGCAAGGTATGCTCATTTTTCTCTGGCTTATTCAGCTTTTCTTTTGATTATTCTATGGACTAACATTTTTTACTGTTGGTTGCCAAATCGTGCAGTGAATTGCTTGATCCTTCTTTCCTCTTTGCCTCAGACAATGCAGAAAAGTATGCTGTGCAGCCTATGAGGCTCAATATACTGCTAAAAATGACTAGAGTGAAGGTTAATGGATTACATTATCACAATGTTCTCTCCCAATGATTTGATTTGGTGCATTGAAGTGTAAGCTGGGTGTATCTAAACTTTCACGAAAAGTGCCAGGTGGGGGGGGAGGGAGGGAGGGGGAATCGGAGAACTTATGTACGCAAGTATTATGCTGTTAGATACATCCTTCACCCCTCTCCCCGCAGGATTCAAAACACTTGACCAAAGCCCTGCTTAAAGTGAACAAAGCTTTCCCTTTCTTGATAAAACTGTTTTATTACTTATTTTACCGAAGTCCACATATGTCAGGGTGTTACCAATCCAACCTCATTATTGTCGAGTGATTTGGGAATTATGTTGCTTACTATAACTAAAGGAAGTACCACAAACCAGATATGTTTGTGTACTATTATACAACAGCAATAAGTTGTTGACATATTCTTCCTCTAGAAATTAACAGCGTAATGATTATCAGTTGCTTTTATCAAAATCTTCGCAAAAGTTGCTTTGTGAGAGAAGAAAGATGTCTTCATAGTTGCTTTAGTTTTCATTATTCTGTTTCTAGGGTAACTCCATTCCAATCATCAATAAAATTCTTGTAGAAAGTTTTGATGTCAGAAGCATGGAAAGCAGGTTCTGTCATCACCAATACTACATCTCGGGGCGAACTAGTGGAGATATTTTAAGAAAATGATTTTGAATATGATGATTAAGATTGATATTTACATGATTTTTGAACTAATAGTTTCATGGTGTATTCCTCCTTCCATTTATATGATCTCTCTCTCTCTCTCTTACACTCACAGACATACACATGCTTTGCTGGGTATCATAGTTAGACTTTGAGTGAATTGCAATTACTCTCCCATGTGATTAAAAATGTTTTGATGTGCAGCTGCTTGGAAGGATGATTAATTTGCGAAGTTTGATCACTGAACGGATGAACAAAGTTTTCCGCGAAAATATTGAGTTTCTGTTTGATCGTTTTGAGTGTCAGGATCTGTGTGCCATAGTGGTTAGTGATTTTACTTTTACTACTTCCCTTGATAACAAGTATGAGTTACTTTTGTTTTCTCAATATTCATTAACTAAAGTAACACTCTGACCATTTTATTTCAGGAATTAGATAAGTTGTTGGGTGTCTTAAAACATTCCCATGAACTACTATCAAGAGATCTTTCTGTAGACTCTTTTAGTCTCATGTTGAATGAGATGCAAGAGAACATCTCTCTTGTGTCATTTTCTAGTCGACTGGCCTCACAGGTTTATCCTTTTGACCTCTAAAGATTTACGTTAAGTTTGATGTCTCTCTTTCTTCTCTGCACATAAACATTACTCAACATCTTGTATTGACATTTAATCTTTTATATTATTATGTAATCTTAAATGCTCATATAGAAACCTCTATTTGAATGGTATGAAAATTTTATGACTTGATCTGTTTCCTGCCTTTTCATGGATTAATTTCTTTGTGTATGCTAGATTTGGTCTGAGATGCAAAGTGACTTTTTGCCAAATTTCATCCTCTGCAATACTACACAACGTTTTATCAGATCATCAAAGGCAGTTCCTGTTCAAAAGCCATCCATACCCTCTGCTAAGCCTAGTTTCTATTGTGGTACTCTAGTAAGCATTCTTCTTACCGCCATTGATGATACAATTACAATCATTTATAAAATCAATTGCGTTAGTGTTTATGGCTTACTGAATCATCTATATGTGATCATAAACATATTAAATACAAATATTTCCATTTTTAGCACAATGCATATGTATGCTGTATGCATGAGTGAAATAATTTGTCATATACTCCCTATGTCTTAATTTGTTTGTCTCACTTTCCATTTTGGGAAGTTCCAATTTCCAAAACGTATGTCAGTATGTCACATGTAAGACCTTGGGATCAACATGCCAAGTGGCTGTCACTCAAGTACAGAGGAGTCTAATGCAAATTTCTTGGAGTTGAGAGCACTTGTTTATAAGATTTTGCTCTTTTTTTTTTCTTTTTTTTTATAAACTACCATTTTTGTGTTTCATATATTCATATTCATTCCTGTTTCATATCTCTCTCTCTCTCTCTATGTATGTATGTATGTATGAGAGAGAGAGAGAGAGAGAGAGAGAGAGAGAGAGAGAGAGAGAGAGAGAGAGAGAGAGAGAGAGAGAGAGATGAATGGTTTATGCTTATATGTGTGTGTCCTACTATTTTCTTTGTGTACATACAAGTTTCTCATTATCTCACTCTATCTCTATATGTAGGATTTGAATTCTGCTCATCAGAGTTTTGCTCGATTGCATAGTGGATTCTTTGGAATACCTCACATGTTTTCTGTTGTTCGACTTCTGGGATCCCGATCATTACCTTGGCTTATTAGAGCCCTTCTTGATCACATATCAAACAAGGTATGTCATTCTTCATCTTTGCTAAATTATGAATCTGTTCATTGCATGACATTTTCTTCTGTGAAAATCTCCTGAACATTATATAAAACAATTTTATATATGCATAAAGTTTGATAATCAACTGTGGAAATTTGTGTAAACTAATTGATATCATCCTTGCTTTCTGCTCCGTGTCACTCTTTTTGATGAAATTCTTTTACTTATCAACAGAAAATCCATCATATTGTAGACCTTTTGCGTCCATATCCAAGACACATATGCCACCTGTCAATAACAGGTTATGAAGTGCAAAGTTGTTTGTACTTAGGAGAACTGATGAATTGACTCTGTATAAACATGTGAAAATGACTCAGAAACAATTAGTAGATAGTGGAAAGACTTTTCATAATGAAGAAAGAATCAAATTCCAAAACTTTTCAAGATATGAAAGAATATGAAAAGTTCGACCATAAAGTGATGTGTTGATCGATGCACTTCCATATGCTAAGGATGTGGGAAATAAGTGGCAAGTGGCAACATTTTACAGCATGTATATTTTTCAAATATATAGATTCCACAAACCACAATGACATTCAAAGCAGCATAAATAGTTGTCAGAATTTTTTACCATACCCTCTTTTAAAATGTTCTACTGTACTCCATGTTCGTTCACATCGCAGCAACTTCACTAAAAGTTTCTACCTTATTATAATCGTATTGGGCAACTGATTGTTATTTATAAATTGGCACACATACAATATAGATGCATATAGCACATGTCTATATTTATTGATATTATGATATAAAATTTAGATGTGGCTCACTAACAATATAATGCATGCTATTCCCAGATAACTCTGCTTGAACCAATGATCACAGGATTACAAGAATCCCTACCAAAATCAATTGGACTTCTGCCTTTTGATGGAGGTGTGACAGGTACATGATAACATTGTTCCTTTCACTTTATTTTTTTTAACCTTTACTCTGAAAATTTGCTTATGTGTGAATGCTTAAAATGTAAAGGCTCTAAAATGTATTCTTCTTTCCACATCTTGATGGAAAATTATACATTGTTAATCAGTACTTTTAGAAGTTTCTAAAAATTTTCAATATATAGAGAATCGTGAAAGGCAAAATCCTTCACGAAATAGTAGCAAGTTTTACTATGTAAATCATGTTAATGGTTGGATATGCATGCATTGTGCAATATTCCAAATTCTTGGAATATATGCAGTAATTATAGAGTGCCTGACCCAAGACATTTCTTAAATAAGTGTTAATTATTAGTAGCTTATATTTCTTTGTCCTTCTCTCTTTTGAGTCAGAAAGTACTACTAGATCCCATTATGGTTCATATGTACAGAGCTATATTGCTTTTGAATTTTTAGATCATTGTCAGTGGACAATTTTCAAAATCTCAAAGCTCTGAAACGCTTTGCTAGAAACTTATTAAGACTGCTATATTTCAGTCATTACAATTAAGTACTGTTCTCATAAACAAAGTATATGTACTAGGGAATCCAGTACAGTATACATGGCCAAATCTGAGAAATTAATTCTTTGATTATTTCTACACAGGTTGTGTGAGACTTGTTAAAGAACATCTTAACTGGGAGACAAAATTAGAGCTGAAAGCTGAAGTTCTTCATGGCATAAAAGAGATTGGAAGTGTATTATACTGGATGGGGCTGTTGGATATTGTGTTGGTTGGTAACCTAGTGCGGTTATCTATTTATTGCAATTGTCATCAACATAACTGGAAGACTGAATAAATCTATTTTGTATTTTTCAAGATAATATTTTTTAAAATCATATTATGTTTTTTGAAACAAACAGAGGCTAAAATGAAAAAGGAAGGGTTGAAACCAATGAAATGAATTCTAAAACTGTAAAACATGATTTTAGCCATTTATATAGGATAAAAAGTATCAATGAGTACCTATAGTCAAGAAACTTTATGATGCAAAGCTGACTCAGAAAAACAGATACGATGTTGAAAGCCATGAAAGGTCTGGTAAATAGTATGAATGTAAAAGAAGTCTTTATCTTTGCAGATGACTTACCTGAGGACCTTATTTGGTCAGAAACTCTAAATAGGAGAGGGCAAATTTATTTAGGTAGTGCAAGGAGAATTTGGGCATTTTAGGCATAAAAATGGTGAAGAAGGCCTAAGAAAGGATATGTGAGTGGGAAGAACCCAGAAATATTGGGGTAAACTTGATTGTAAGTTAGTTAATTTTCATGTGAATTTGGAATTTTGATTTTGGGATGAAAGCAGTAGAGATATAAAACCATTCATGTGACTTCACCTAACAGGATAAGCTTTTAGGAGAGTTGGTCCTTGATAGAAAGTTTCTCAAACAAAATGGATAGGAAAAGAAAAAAGACACAAAGTGAGGGTATTAAGGGAGGTTGGAATCTCACATAGGCTTTGTAGGCGTCTGACCTAGAGGATATCTCATACCAGTAAAAGAATAATACTCAATTCTATTATCATCAAACTCCCTAATTAATTTTATGAGGATGCTAAATGTGGAAGAATAAATTTCACACAATGGCTACTTTGTCACCTGGGAAATAGGGAGGAATAGCCTCATATTTTTCTTAATTCAGAAACTGTAAACATCACTTCTTCACAAGACATTGCAGTTTATTGATGTTTTCTTGTGGGCTACTTTAGTCTATAAATAATAGTGATGAATATGTTGCATTCTTGACAGAGAGAAACAGATACTATGAATTTCATGCAAACTGCTCCCTGGCTGGGCTTGCTTCCTGGAGCAGATGGACAAATATTAACTACTCAAGATGGTGGAGACAGCCCCGTTGTCAGCCTCTTTAAATCAACAGCTGCTGCAATGGTTTCATACCCTGGTTGCCCATCTCCTACATCTTTCCACATCATGTCAAAACAAGCAGAAGCTGCAGGTGTGCTATTGGATGTGTTCTAATTTTTATTGTCATTGGATTGGCTTGTTCCCTATTAAAATAAAAAGTGCACATGCTTGATGTTGTAAAAAATAGTTGTGAACAAGCTCAGATTGTAACAATATGAAATATAATTGGCCATAAGGTATTTCAAAATGATGGAGGAAATGAACTAAATAAAAGTAAGAAGGAAAGTACCCAAAAAAAAAACATTAAGAAGGATAACTCCAGTTATTTATATATGAATATATTATATTATCAGCATGAAGCAGTATATACATATAGCTGTTCTGAACATCTTCCATGCAGGAGTGATGGTGAAAAACTGACAATGGAATGTCTTTGTATTAAAAGAGCTATAAGCTTAAAGAAAATTGTCAGAACTTCTTGGTTGCTCTGACTACACCATACCAATCGTGAAAATGACAAGATATCTTTTTAGGTGAAACAATGTCAATTTGACATTCACCTGTTTTCTTGATCTTTGTTTCTTCTTTCCTCTCATAAGTTATAACTACCTGAACTTCTTATAAAAAAATTAAAAGAAAAACGAGAAATTATTCTTTCATTGTCTTCTATTTGTCCTCTCGAGTGATGGTGAAATTTACTGTGCCAAGTTTATATTATGAATACAGCCTTCATATTCATTTTTTGTTAGGATATTTTCTCAAAATGGATGTAAAAAATTTATGAGCCACAGAAGATGCTAATTGGTGATCCTGTTCTGAGAAATGTTAATTTTATTTTGCTAAATATATTTATTTTTGGTTTTGAAAAGTTTGTTTTCATTCTTGATTGCATCCTTCATGGTCCATCATTTTTTTTTGCACAGGATTTAGTGATATACAGCAATTCTCCCTTTTTCTTCTTCATTGCTTCTAGAGACCTTAATGTTATGTTCTATGTACCTTAAGTTTTATGTTCTTTTATGAATGGTTCAGGCATTATTTCTTTTATTACAGATCTTTTATATAAGGCTAACTTGAATACTGGAAGTGTGCTGGAGTATGCGCTTGCCTTCACAAGTGCTGCATTAGATAAATACTGTAGTAAATGGAGTGCTGCGCCCAAGACAGGCTTCATTGACATTACAATTTCTAAAGATTTCTATCGAATATACAGTGGTCTCCAAATTGTAAGGAGCAACCTTCCACAACTCTATTTCATTTTTTATGTTGTTTATAGTTTGCTAGTACATTTAATATGTGCATTTGATTCTTTTCATGGCCATACTTGATATAAAGACAAACTTATTAGCATTTCAGTATATAAACTGTAATCAGTGTAGTGTCATAGGATAAATATCTACTGCGGCAAAACTTCTCTATTGAATGATGAATTGTCTTCACATATAATTTTTTTTCAAGTCTGCTATTGAGTGTTCTAGATGTTTAATTGGCTGTATCTTCATGTACATTTGGCTCTCAGTTTTGGTAAGTTAAATTAGCCCCTTTTTTTTCCCTCCCCCAAACAAACAAATACTTAAATTGGGCTAAAAACTGTCTAAATCATAGAAGCATGAATTTAAGTTAAAGGTGTCTTGAGTGTGTCTCCTTTTCAAGATGACATAAAATTAGCTTGAACAACTTTATATTATTTTGTTCAATACATTAGTGAATTTTCTAGTGTCTCTTTTATTTCTTTCTGTTACGGATAATATCTTGGTATTAATTAGGACTGAATATTTAGTTATTAAGATAGAATATTTGGGCTGATATTACTGATATTTTATTTCCTTATTAGATGTAATTTACCTCAATCACTCCTGTATTGTCTCCTCTATGTAAATATATATATACAGGTGCCTGGGCAGATTATGCCTCATGGCTTCAGCTCATTCTCTTTCATTACCTCATAACACTTTCTTTTTCTTTTTTGTTTTTTAATTTTCTTTTGACATTCTTTTGCTTGAACCACAGGGATACTTGGAAGAGTCTGCCCAAATGCCATCAAATAGTCATGAAAGGCTGGGAGATTCAGTTGCTTGGGGGGCCTGCACTATAATTTATTTGCTTGGGCAACAGCTCCATTTTGAGCTCTTTGACTTTTCGTATCAGATCCTCAATATCGCAGAAGTGGAGGCCACATCTGTTGTTCAAACACATAAGAACACACACTTTGCTGTGCAGGTTTATATTGCTTCTTCAAATCAAAGCCGAAAGAATCTTTGCTTGTTTTACATAATTATTATCTATTATATTAATTAAATTATTGCCTTCGTTTTTGTTAGTACTTCGTCAAGCAGGCATCATAGAAATGTTTGCCTTTTCGTTCAACATTTTCTTGTGCCTTGCTGCATTCCAAAGTTTCTGTCAAACACCTTTTATGTCTAGAAAATTATTATATGTTTATTCAATCTAATAACATAATGTTTGAAGGTGAAAATCAACCTCTGTTTTACCATGTTGTGAAACAAAATCAAATTTAATACAGATGGATGTCATATCAAATGTCTAAATATGTCAAAATAGTACATAGCTGTGAAGCTGCGTGCGACTTGCTTAAGTCCAATGTAAATTTAATGCCCACACAACTTAAGTGGTGACGGCTTTCTTTATATGTATCCTTTGTGCTGTTACTGATCGCATTTATTTTTCTTTTAACAGGGATGGGAAGCCTTGTTGGAAGCAATGAAAAAAGCAAGGAGATTAAATAACCATGTATTCTCTATGCTTAAAGCACGCTGCCCCCTTGAAGAAAAGACAGCCTGTGCTATTAAGCAAAGTGGTGCTCCATTGCATCGTATAAAATTTGATAACACAGTTTCAGCGTTTGAAACACTGCCGCAGAAAGGTTCTTAAACGAGTCGATTTAGTTACAGGCTTCCATCAAATTCTGAGCCTTGTCCTCTTTACGGTGTACATGTAACATTGTGGTGTTATATATAATAGATAGTTAGTATAGTATGTATGTTAATGTTTCATGACCCGTTGTTTCTATTCAGAGGGAGTAACACTTTTGCTTTTGATAAAGTAATGTTTGGCATAGGTGTTCGATTTGAACAAACTCTATCACTGGAAATTTTTTGGCACGCACATTTACGGAACTAAATCCATATCGAAGTTCTTAAAAAAAAAAACCCAAACTAAAATATCACCTCTATTACCTTTCGATACTTGGAAGTCTGGAACTAGGTAAAATATCATTTTGTTCCTAATGAGCAATTTTCAAATCATAAATTGAAACAAGACAAATAAGATGTTGAGAAACACGGTAAGCGTCGGGAAGAAAAATGAGAGACAAAAAGTAAAAATATGAAATCGATAAAATGAGAAAAGTTGATTACGCAATAGTCATAAAGTGACTTGTATACTAGCAAGAACTAATTCAACCAATTCAATGAACATTAATGAGGTGTTTGAATCTAAGTAAACAGAGCTAAGTATACATATTCTTAACTACTAGTTCAATTTTCTTGGATTTTTTTCTACTCAAATACAAATAACTTGGAAGATTCTTTGTTTCATTAAACGAAACATAATATAAGGGACATAGGATGGAAGTATAACCATTTAATGTTGTTCATATGCAACTTCTTTGGTAGAAACTAGGAGAGATGGCATTAATTGTCATGTCTACAAGTTGATTTTTAAATCTATGGAAATGATGAAAGAAAGATAGGGTCACAAGGAATTTCTGTGTCTAGAGATAGACATATGAATTCAAGTGTTTTCAAGTCAATTACCCGTAATTTTTATTTTATTCATTTAATTATATTATTATTATTATTATTATTATTATTATTATTATCATATATTTGTAATATATACTGTATTATTATTTCTCATTGCTTCAGCCATTTAATACGTTACCTAAATGAGGAAGTTAATGTAATTTTTTTTTAGCTTTTGTGAGTTATTATCAAGAGAATTGTAACATTTTGCAACTGTTAGATGTAGAAGGGGGGGGGGGTTAAGAAAAGCAAGCTTGTAGTTTTTCCCTTTTCTAACTGAAGTTTAAATAAATATTGATGACATTTTCAAAAAATTAAAATTGGACACCAAATCCCTCAAATGCCATTATAGATAGTATAAATAAATTAATATCAATAAAACATTCTTCAATGAAAAAAGAGATCAGGTTGAAGCAGACGAGTATAGATGACAATTATTTGATACAGACAAGAAATTAGAGTGTTTTGAGCATGTATCCATGTAATAAGTAGATAAAATTGACAAGATTGATTATGAGAAAAAGAATGCTAAAAATGGGCCATGGTGGGAGGTAGGAAAATAGTGTGACGGTAGATAAGAAAAAGCGCATTTAGAACGCGGCAAAACAAATACGTCAAAAATCATCAAATCAAAATCAGAATCAGAATATTATTATTATTATTATTATTATAAGAAAAGGGTTGAAAAAATGTTTACGTGTCAGTAAACAACGAATTGCCTCATACCTAACGGAAGTATGTTTTTGTCGGCCAAATGAACGGCGAAAATCTCATCCAGCCCTAAATACTCATCGCTGTGCTTTTTTGGACAAAAGTTACGTGCAAGTGGTACTGTTCCCCTTCTGTAATATGACATGTGGATTTTTTTATACCTCATGAGTCATTTTTGACACTGTTAACTCAATTCCGTTATCTCAGTAGTGTTCTTTTTTGGCATTTGTCCACCACTTAATTAATATTTTTTATTAATGAAACAAAATAAAATAAATAAAGATAAATAAAATAAAAAAAAAAATATAATTTTTTTTTTTTTATTTAAAAAATTCATTAACACTAAAAACGAAATATAATTTTTTTTTATTTTATCTCAATTTTAAAAAAATAAAAATTAAATATTTAAAAAAAAATTTATATATTCTATTTTTTTTTATATGTTTTAAAATTTTTAAACATAAAAATTTATTTCCATTCACCTTTTCTAATCCTCTCGTTACCTAAGATTTGATGGGAGTGTAATCACAGGCGGTGAAAAAAGCCCTTTCACAGGCGCCACATTGCCACAGACCTCACTTACCGTAAGATCAATCTCTCTCATTCCCACTCTATGTTAATTTCAAAGCATGGTGTTTTAGTGAGCATTATTTTTTCTATCCCGATGTGTAAATGGAATTGGAAACGGATGCTTTCATCTATGAGCTACTCACAACTTATGTGCATGCGGTGTTGTAATAGATAAAATAGAGTTGTTTGGGGAAAGTTGAATAAAACCATTATTAGTGCTGGAGAAGAGTCACTAACTCGCATTTTGGGATTTTGAGGTAGGTGCCCATAATACTTGTATGGTTGTTTAAGCTTGAATCTTTTTTTTTTTTTTTCCTATTTTGCCTTTTTTCTGAATTTTAAGAGAAAATATACATTTAGATTTTTATGCAGTGTTTTTTTACCTGTTATTCCACTTAAGCTTCTCTTATTGTCTTGAATTTATTTGTGATATGCTCGAATTAGACTTGCTTTTGGATTTTGCTAACAGGAAAATTAGTTACTTAATTAACTTTATTTGACTTGCTTTTGGAACTTACAGACTGGAAAATTACTTAAAAGAGTCACACAAGGAATTTGGCCACAAAAAGACAATAACATCACTTGCAAAATCTACATATGGTTCACATTTCCTTAGTGGCTCCCTGGACAAGTCTGCTAGGGTATCAACATTTTATTTCTTTTGTTTTCTTTCTGTTAGTGCTGATAAATTAAGTCTTAGGTGTTTGCTCCTATATAATAACTATTCTTGGGGCACTTGGCTTAGTTGCTGACATTATTTTTTATGATGGCAAAGTTCTTCTATGATGGTTGAAGATTATCTTTCTTAAGCATGTTATTTGATTAGAGGTTGAATTTACAATGAAACCTTCTCTTATGGTTCTATGATGTGTTGGAGGAAAGTTTTTAAAACATTTGATTCTACTTCTGGTTTTTGTATACTTAAAAATGATTTTCAAATCATGTTATAGTTGAAGTGTGAGGCTTAGCCCCAAGCTTACTTTAGAATTAGAACTCTGATATCTTGGACACTTATGAGCCTTATAAGTTATTTTTTGGTTTGGAAAAGAGCTTCTTCAATATATCTTTTACTGTAAAGCTGCAACTTGTGGAAAAATTCAAAAGTCATATCATTGGATTTATCATATTAATTAATTAATTAATTATGGCTCAATTATTTCAAGGGCACAGCAGGTTTTTGATCAATCCCAAAGTAGGAACTTAATAATTTGGAGACGCTCATGGAGATGCTAGTATGGCACTTGGTCTCTATGCTCAGATGCTATAGATAAAAGAACTCAACCTGACCCAGTAACATTAGCAGCAATATTGACAACCTGTGCTCATTCTGGGCTGATTAAGGAAGTTTGGGATATCTTCAATGGGATGCCCTCAAAATATGTTATTTAGCCTTTAGTGGATCACAATTCATTTGTAAAATGCCAATTTGAGTTTAGTGCTAAAGTTTGGGGTGTTTTGCTGCATAGGACTTCGTTTTATTTGGCCTTGTGCCTTGTAAAATAATTCCTTCATTTCTTTTTGGCCAAGTGCTAAAGTTTGGGGTGCTTTCGTACATGCTTTGTAAAATGACTCTGTTTTTTTTTTTTTGGGTATTCACGCTTATCTCAATCCGCATTTTCTTCTAGCATATACATTACTTAAATAATGCTTATATAATTATCTAGCAATTACAAAGTTAGTTTAATGGTACATTATGTGGGATAGAAAAGTTTGCTGTAAATTGCTTCTTATTGGTAATGAGTCTTCACCCAAGTTCATGGGACTAACATGCATACCTATCATGGGAATATAAATGGCTTAAGTGCAGCCTTTGAATGGTATTTACAACTCTCCATCTTTCTTTGCTTGCATATTACGTCCTCATACATAGAGATAATAACTTCCAATTGTCTCTGGGTAATGGTTAATGACTAAATTACCATATGCTATGTGTTCCCACTAAAATTATGAAATCTAATTAGCTTGTGCGATATTGTATTTTGCACTGCAAAGGTGGGTACTGTCTTCAACTCTAGTGTCTAACTCCTTTATAAGCATACCAGAAGGTTAACAGAGTTAAAAGGTACATTTCCATCTTGAAAAAGACAATTCTTCTTTGACAACAGCCAAGTATGACCAAGCATCTCAAAATTCATCCCTTGCGGCTAAAGTATTTTCAAAGATACTTAGAGTCCCAAACAGGGGACCACCTGATTAAGTCGCACCTCACTGTATTTTCAACAGAAAACCCCAAAATTAATGTCATTCTTCCAATATATCACAGCCTTGCAAATTTGGCTAAGCTGAACAAAATTAGCATCTTACACTCCCTGCGTGGAAGAGATATTAAAGACAATCATTTAGAAAAAAAGCATATTATTATTTCTTGTAAGTTCTGATGCTAATAAAAATTGAAAATTATAGACTCTACTAAAAAAAATTCACATCAAACAGTAAGCCCACAAAATTGTAAAACAAGGTCACTAAGAGATTTTATCAAACAATTAGAATGCAAAACATAAGATAGGTAAAACACGGCATCTCGACTTCAATTAGATTTGTATAACTTGACATTATCCTTGTAAATTATCGTGTCATTTGGTAACAGTTGTAGCATTATCAAGATAAGTTAGTGTGTGTTTAGTTCAATTATAAAATTTTTGATTATTTTAATAATTAATTATTGTATAAAATTTTTTTGTTATAATCGATTATAATTAATTATAATCGATTCATTTTTATATTTAGATATGTTAGTTGAAAAGTGATTTTAAATTAATTTGTTTCGTTTGGTTAATATAAAAAAGAATTATTTTTATACATTAAATTATTAAAATAAGTATAAAATGATTAAGAAAGTTATTTGATTGAAGACAAAATTGTATTTATATATCAAAATGTAAGGAACAATTTATAAGTTAGAATCATAAGCTTCAATCTTTAACATTATAAAAATCAGTTTAAAAAATTTTTTATTTTACATTGAATTTCGTGTAAAAGGTGAAGCTAATTTTACCAAACATGATTAAACACTGTTGAAATAATTTTTTTTCTCAAAAAAAAGCTAAGTTAAGCTTAAGAAAGCTCAACTAAACACACACTTAGTACGTGTTTGGGATAACTGTCAAAATTAAATTATTTCAATAATCGATTATTGTATAAATTTTTTTTGTAATAATCAATTATAAGAAAAAAGTTTTTGTTTGAATATATTAAGCTGAAATGTGATTTTAAATTAATATATTTTGTTTGAATGCTATAAAAAAGAATCATTTTTATATATTAAATTATTAAAATAGGTATAAAATAATTAAAAAATTATTTAATTAATTAAAAAAATTATTTAATTAAAAATAAAATAATATTTATATATTACTATTGGAAATAATATCAATAACTTTTTTAAAAAATGTCCAATAATCAACTTATTTTTCAACAACTTTTTTATCAATAAAAAAACTGTTGATTTTTTAGCTTTTGTATGCCAAACAAAATATGTTGTAGATGACATCTTTTTTGAAAAAAACAACATATGTTGTGATAGAAATAATCCACTCCAAACATGTTTTTAGCTTGCCCAAAAAAGCTGCTGATTGCAACAACAATATGTTTGAGTATTTTGTAGCAATAGTCAACAACTTTTTATTTGTAGAAAAATGGCTGTTAGAGCTCAATAAAAAATTTGAACATTATTGAAAAAAGTTGTTAGAATTATTTTAAAAGTGAAATATAAATATTATTTTTTTAATTAAATAATATTTTTAATTAATTAAATAATTATTTAATTATTTTTTATCTATTTTAATAATTTGATACATAAAAATAAATTTTTTATATTATTTAAATAAAATAAATTAATTTAAAATTATTTTTTAATTAATATATTTAAATATAATATATTATTAAAATAATCAAATTTTTTCAACTATTCAAAATACATATTTAATGAGGTGTAAAAAAAAATGTCCATGTCATATTATAATAATAGGGTTAAAGCAACACCAGCATCTGACATACTGCACTTATTAAGTTTTGTCCTTCCTATTCCTATTCCTATTCCCATTCCACTTGCCTTGATGATCTTCGTCCATCGCTGAATCAGCTCTGATAATTTCTTCTCTCGTTATTCATCTGCATCAAGATCATCGCTATGATCTCCGTGCAGGGCGACCACCGCCGCCACCACCACTACAACCACCTCTCCCCGCCGCAGCTCCCCGGTTCTTCCGGCACTTCTCGGCCGCAGTTCACCGGTGATCGCCTCGAACCGTTCTCCATCAAGCCCGAGCCTGCCTCGTTCAGTCTCCTGTCGTTACATGGCCATGATTCTACTGAAGGTTCGTTTTAGTCGAGTTTATACGGCGTGAACTGAAGCTATTGACGAAAATTTGTGCTAATTATTTAGGGTTTTATCTTTCGTTTTAATACTGAATATATCATATTCTGGGACTTAGGGTTTTAATAGGGCATGTCTAATCGAGGATATGCCAAAATTTGTGCTAATTATTTATAATTTTTATCTTTCGTTGATGCAGTTGATGAAGATTTGCATTTATCACTAACACACCAAATGTACAAGGCTGGCAACTATAAGCAAGCGCTAGAACATAGTAACGCTGTCTATGAGAGAAATCCCCTTCGTACTGACAACTTACTACTCATGGGTGCAATTTATTACCAGGTTTCTTTGTCTCTCATTTTTTGGACGATTATTTATTATACTTAGCACTGACTTGTTCTATTCTACTGCATTCTAAACTTGTGGTACTATTTGCCTGCAGTTGCATGATTTTGATATGTGTATTGCAAAAAATGAAGAAGCACTTAGGATTGAACCACATTTTGCTGAGTGTTATGGGAACATGGCAAATGCATGGAAGGTAAGTAACCACTGCTAGGCTAACCTACTCTGACTATGAACGGACTTGTTCTACTATATTTTATGCATTAAGTGGATTACATACATTTTCTAGAATTAATAGAGTTTTCCTTTGTGATTTTGATATGTGCAGGAAAAAGGAAACATTGACCTTGCGATTCACTACTACATACTTGCCATTGATGTCAGTGTGCAATTCTGGACCTATAATATTGGTCCTTTTTGTAATTTCCCTCGTGAATCATTTTATGAACTTATGCATTGCTGTGGTTTAGTTTTTTCCTTCTTTGTTGTTATGTCATCCTGGAATAGATCATTGATCTTTGTTTTTGTTGTGTTGTTGTAGCTTCATCCTAATTTTGATGATGCATGGTCAAATCTAGCTAGTGCGTACATACGCAAAGGAAGACTCACTGAAGCGGCAATGTGTTGTCGACAAGCACTAGCTATAAATCCTCTAATGGTATTCTTCTTCATCTAGCTATTACCTTTTTTTTTTCCCTTTATTGAAAAATTGTTGCTCTAGTTAAGTAGTTATTCAGAAAGCATAGAGTGTAATCTTTTATTTTCCTTTTCATTATGTGTTTCGTTTGTTTTGGTGATGATGTTATCATTGTTTATGTAATTTTGTCTGTGTAATACAGGTTGATGCCCATAGCAACTTGGGGAATCTAATAAAAGCTCAAGGGTTGGTGCAAGAAGTAAGTCCTAACATTTGATATGCATTTTTTTCCCTAAGTGGTATTCTATTGACATTTTTATCCACCCAATAATTTAGCTTCTTGAACTATTAAACCTTCTAGCTTAGGAGATTAGACTTTTCAAATGACCCTTCTGAAACAGTGCAACATTTCTGGAATTAGATTTTGTTGTACCACATCCTACTGCTTTAGGCAATACAGTTTCTGTTAATAGCAATTGGGCTTCCCAGTTTGAGATGATGCTCTACTTGATTCCCCAGTGTGAGCGGTACCTCATCTTGTTGGGTTAGTTTTTCCACTTAGGAGATTAGTCTTTTTTAAGAACTTTTCTTCCACAATGCTATTCATCCAGACTTTGATGTACCACATCTTGCTGCTAGAACCAGTACAGTTTCTTGAAAGTAATTTGGCTTCCCAGTTTGAGCTAATTCTCCAGAATGAGTTGCATCCTTTTGCATTCTGCTCGCCCTAGTCATCTCCCATTTCATATAGCCTGATAAAAATGGCTGTGCTGGCCTGGAAAGCCTGGAGGGGCTTCTTCAGTACTTAGTATTTTATACCCTACATCTCTTGCTTACATTTTAGTGTTACTGATTTAAATAATTCGTGCATGGAACTGTGTTCAAATTCACAGTTCGATACAGATGTCAAGTTGTTGTCTTCAAGCCAGGGCTCAGATGATGGTTGATCTTGTTGTAACTTCCATCTGCAAGACTGCAAATAGTCAGAATCTAACATTTTGTGCAGGCATACAGTTGTTACCTTGAGGCATTGCGCATTCAACCTACCTTTGCTATAGCATGGTCAAATCTTGCTGGTCTGTTCATGGAGTCTGGTGATTTGAACAGAGCCCTTCAGTATTACAAGGTATGTGTCTGACATTACATGCTTTAGTGAAATTCTTAGAATTCTGACAGAAGAGGGCTGTGTGTTGGATTGCCTAAGTTTATTACATTTGCTACTGATCCTTTTCTTTTCTATTAATTGAAGTTTTCATGTAAAATTAACCAATGTCAGTTTGCCATATTATATGCTTCTACTGGTGTGCAATGTCTATGTCTCTTAAATATTGTGTGTTTCTATTCCATGTTCCTGATACAATCAGATATAATTCTTCAATGATACTGCTCAAACAATTCTGTCAGTGACATGATTTTACATTTTATCTTTTTATTTTTAATTATTTCAGGAGGCAGTGAAACTCAAACCTTCCTTTCCTGATGCATATCTGAACATGGGGAATGTATACAAGGTAAGCTGTTAAAGATGTTAGCTTGATTGATTGGATGCAACTTGTACCTTGATTGTTATTGGAGGAACCGTGAAAATTTTCCTTTATTAGGCTTTAGGGATGCCTCAAGAAGCTATTGCATGTTATCAACATGCTCTTCAGACACGCCCAAACTATGCTATGGCTTATGGTGAGTTCTATCGCTTTATATCTGTTTCCTGCTAGTTTTATTTCTTTGTATAACATTCATGCATAGCTTATTTTGTGTTCCCTCTTTAAAAAGTCTGGCTATTGTGTTCTGAGTATTGATAGTCATGATCTTCAGACAATCATCTTATGAATAATCAGTTTTATATATATAAAAAAATCTTATGAATACTCAGTTTTATAACCATTACACAACTGTAAATCATGGACTATTTATTCCTAAAATCTCTTTAATTGTGATGACATTACTTCAATGGGGTCATTGACATATTATAATTTTACTATATAAGTGTGTGTGTGTGTTATTTTATTGTTATGACTTACTTCAGCTTAATTCAAGAAATTAATGGCTTGGAAAAAAAATAACTTCCATCTTGTCTGATTAATAAGTAATTAACTGACAAACTGGTCATTATTAATGCTGGAGAAAGTGAGTTCAAACTTTATGTTGGCTTGTCTTTTGGGCTCTGGCCTTAGTTCAATATATATTACTACAGCTGGTTCTTACTGGGAAAGCTTCCATGTGAAACCTAAAGTGATTTGCATACCTAGTGTTAAGAATGGACAATAACAATGTAAAAGATTATAACAATCAAGAGCTGTTTGTCCTATCCAGGTGTTTACTGACCTATGGCTGATCCAAATATGCTTTACATTATAGTAAATTCAATGTGTACTAAATTTCTAGTCATTTTGACTGTATTGTGTATTAAATGGTGGAATAGGTAATTTGGCTAGTATATATTATGAGCAAGGACAACTCGACATGGCAATTCTACATTATAAGCAAGCTGTTGCATGTGACCCCAGATTTTTGGAAGCTTACAATAATTTGGTAGATTTTCTTGTTTTGACAGAGTCTAGTTTGAAAATAGCCTAAATTTGAAAATTTTATATGCAATTGCATAGTATTTTCTTTGATTTTCTTCTCCCACATGTAGGGCAATGCTCTAAAAGATGTTGGCAGAGTGGAGGAAGCAATCCAGTGCTACAATGTATGCTTTTTTCTTGTGTACATTACATTTATTTTTTAATAAGCCTTCACTATATTTCCATCCGACTCAACTTACTTTATTGTGGTATGAAGCAATGCCTTTCCTTACAATCTAACCACCCGCAAGCACTGACCAATCTTGGAAATATATACATGGAATGGTATGTTGTCCTCGTATCTTCATGTTGATGTCAGTAATTAATATTGGTATATTGTAGAATGATTTTCCTTGGTCGAATTGCTGTTGTGCAGGAACATGGTGGCTGCTGCTGCTTCATATTACAAGGCAACACTGAGTGTGACTACTGGATTGTCTGCTCCTTATAACAACCTTGCCATAATCTACAAGCAGCAGGTATTAAAATTTAAAACCTAGAGTAAAATTACATCTCAGTTGATACTAAAGTTAATGCCCTCATAGGGTGTTTGTATGTGTTAGTGTTAATTAACTAGTTGGGGATTGGTCTATGTATGCTTGACAAAACATGGAGGGAAATGTAAGGACGAAAAGCTAATACAAAATGTGTAAATGTTGATAATAAAAGTGCATCACTACTGATCTATTTTATTCTTGTTTGGATAAATTATTATAGGGGAATTATGCTGATGCCATATCATGCTACAATGAGCTTCTCCGCATTGACCCTTTGGCAGCTGATGGGCTTGTAAATAGGGGCAATACATTTAAGGAGATTGGTAGAGTGAGTGAAGCTGTCCAGGATTATATACGTGCAATTGCTGTGAGGCCCACTATGGCTGAAGCCCATGCTAATTTGGCTTCTGCTTATAAGGACAGGTATACTGACTTTTAGTTTTGCTTCATGTTGGTGAGGTCCATATTATAATAACTTTAGAAACTATAGAATTCGAAAAACATTTTTAGCAGTGACCCTGAAATCAAAATATCTTTTTGCCTGAAATTGAGGTTGAGCCATTGAATTTTATACATCTTTAAGGTTAAGTTTTGACTTTTTTTTACACGTTAGCTGCATCAGAAAATTTTAAGTTTCTTCTTGTATCATTTAGATTTTTTACCCCTCCATTTTCGTCACAACACCTGTCGGAGGTCTAATCAAGAATTGACTTCAGGAAATGATAGAGCTCTAGACATTGGGTCATAGGTGGAAACTCATCTTTGTTAATTATTGCAGTGGCCATGTAGAGGCTGCTGTAAAGAGCTATAGTCAGGCATTGATTCTTCGTCAAGACTTTCCTGAAGCAACTTGTAATCTCCTACATACACTTCAGGTATTGTCCGTTCATAAGTTTTTTTATTATCTTGAGTATGTCTTTGGTGGAGCATCTTTTTTGATGGAGAGCTTTGACGTTTGCTTTAACATGAGTTTATTCTTAGTGATTTTATGTCTTAATGCATAATCCATACATATAACTGGCCATTGGATTGGTAGGTTTCCAGATAGATGGTGTTGGTCTGGTCATGCATGTCATCTTTGTTTTCAGTATATATCCTTGAGTATCATGATTGAAGTCTTAATTTAAATGATGCCCTATATGTAAGCATACATTGTGGCCCCTTCTTATTGGTGGCATATACCTACTTTTTAGTCTTTGACACTGCCCTTGATATCACTCTACCAGCTCACATGCGCAGAAAAAGAAAAGATAATGTTTATACACTTCTCTGTTTCTGTGGGAGTGTGCAATGTATATATCTTTATTTATAGTATTGTCTGGTTTCCACAATGCTTTGATTTGCTAATTTCATGAACCAAGTGTGGTTAATATGACATTTTGGAGTGGTGTAGTTTATAATTTCATTTGGCAGCAATTGGTGTAATCTTTTGTCATATTGCAGTGTGTCTGCAGTTGGGAGGATCGTGATAAAATGTTCAGTGAAGTTGAAGGGATCATCAGGAGGCAAATTAATGTCAGGACCAATCCATACACTATTGTACTTTTTCTTAAATAAATATATGATATGGTGCACACATGGTTGTATTGAACTTGAACATGCTTCAATCGTTATCATTTTCTCTTTTTCAGATGTCAGTTCTTCCAAGTGTCCAGCCCTTCCATGCAATAGCATATCCACTTGACCCAATGCTTGCTCTGGAAATCAGGTATGATTTTTGCACAAGACTTATATCCAATAAAGAAAGGATACTGTTCTATACTATATTTGTTTTGCTTTGTTTCAGATAATCATGTACTTTCCTCTCACTTTTTGCAGTCGTAAATATGCTGCACACTGCTCCTTAATTGCATCTCGTTTTTCTCTTCCTCCATTCAGCCATCCTGCCCCTATTCCAATCAAGCATGAGGGAGGATCCGAGAGATTACGGGTTGGGTATGTTCTAATTTCTTGACTAATATTTATATTGTTCTCTCCAAAATTGTTGTTGTAATTTTTTTGTTATGTTTTAACTATGGGAATCTTTTGGGATGCAGGTATGTGAGTAGTGACTTTGGTAATCACCCCTTGTCACATCTCATGGGATCTATTTTTGGTATGCACGACAGGAAAAATGTTGAGGTATGTAACTCGGTTTAATTCAAACAACCTATGTGTGGTTTCCTATTGTTCTTCCTTCTATTCGTGGTATGTAAGTGAAGATCTATATATGTAGGTGTTCTGCTATGCCCTGAGTTCAAATGATGGTACTGAATGGAGACAGCGTATTCACTCTGAAGCAGAGCATTTTGTGGATGTATCTGCCTTGTCATCTGATGTGATAGCAAAAATGATTAACAAGGATAAGATACATATCCTTGTTAACCTTAATGGTTATACAAAGGTTGCTTCTTATCTAGCAGTCGTTCTTGTGTAATCTTTTAGTAAATCAAAATGCATAATCAATTCGATTTTTATTAAATCAAAATTGTTGGTTTTGTATTACTTTTGTGTAATATTTATGACAGCAATTTTTTTTTCTTGTATGAATTCTTAATTGGATCTTGGCTTGGTGAATTTCATGCTTGGATTTTCGAGGGCCTCTTTTTCAAGTCTCAAAACTATTTGATTGCTTGATGTAATTCTCCTTGTTATGTTGCAGGGTGCCAGAAATGAGATATTTGCTATGCAACCTGCACCAATTCAAGTTTCATATATGGGATTCCCCGGAACGACAGGGGCTACTTACATAGATTACTTGGTCACTGATGAGGTGAGACACTGGATCTGGATGTGGTCCATCAAAATGGAGATCTCATCCTTTTTTTTTTGGGACTCATTTGACATGTTTTCTGATTTTTTGTCCTTCTGATTTTTCTTATAGTTTGTTTCACCACTACGGTTTGCACATATTTATTCTGAAAAGCTCGTCCATCTCCCCCATTGCTACTTTGTAAATGATTACAAACAGGTTATTTTTTTTATGTACTCAAAAAGGAGAGCCCTGGATTCAATTCCTTACTTTTATGTTGTTTGTTGTGTATTTAGATGCATGGCATTGATTTTGTCTTTGTTCTGCATAATTTGTTTGTTCAGAAAAATCAGGATGTGTTAGATCCAAAATGCCAGCACAAACGATCAGATTATGGTCTACCTGTAGATAAATTTGTATTTGCATGCTTCAATCAACTGTACAAGATGGATCCTGAAATATTTAATACATGGTAATGTCTGGATTCTGTTTATTGCTTGTTTAGAAAAAAAAAAAAAATGATTGCTCAGTTATTTTCTTTTCATTTCTTTTACAACAACTAAGCCTTATCCCACTAGGTAGGTTTGGCTACATGGATCAATCAACGCCATTGTGCTCTATCAGAAACCATCCTTTCATGTCTTCTATTTCCCCAAAATTTCGCATCTTCATATTTACATGTCTACCTTTGCTTGTCTTCTTTTAGGTGCAATATTCTTAAACGTGTACCCAACAGTGCACTTTGGCTCCTGCGATTTCCTGCAGCTGGCGAAATGAGACTGAGGGCTTGTATGTGGATTTGTTTAATGACATGCTTGTTTAAAACTTGTTATGAGATTAGTGATGTCTGGTTCATTTTTATTATTGCTCCAATGGGCATTGGGCATTGGGCATTGGGCATTGGGCATTGGCCTTGTCAGTACTCTTTGCACCTTTTTGCTATCCTTTTTATATTTTCTGCATAATTATAATATCGGTTTTGCACCACTAGTGAAGGAATCCAAAAGAAGTTTTTCATGAGAAGTAGTACTTTTTCAATTCCTAATGTATTAAATACTCTACTTTTTATGAAAAACTTCCTCTTTTGGATCCTTAACAAGTGCCTTAGCAAAACCCTTGTAATTTTTAGTGTAGCAAATTTGGTGAGATTTTTTTCCCTTTTGGGTCCCCTTTCTGATTAGCGGACTTCTTTCAGATGCTGCTGCACAAGGGGTACAGCCAGATCAAATTATTTTCACAGATGTTGCAATGAAGAATGAACACATAAGGCGAAGTGCTTTATCAGACTTATTTCTTGACACGTAATTTCATGTCTTCTTTTTGTCTCACTTATTTGCATTTGCTGTTTGCATTTAGTTTCCCTTGCCCACTCCGCCCCCCGCCCCCCTTTCTGTTCTGGTTTCAGTGTTTGCTTACATAATTTTTCTTTAACTTCTAATATGTTGATTATGTTTTCTTTTAGGCCTTTATGCAATGCACATACAACGGGAACAGATATATTATGGGCAGGTTTGCCGATGGTTACTCTGCCTCTTGAGAAAATGGCTACTAGAGTTGCTGGGTCACTCTGTCATGCCACCGGACTTGGGGAGGAGATGATTGTTAGCAGGTGAGCACTTGTTTTTAATTTGATTTTATCTTGTGCTGCCTGAGCTCCCTTAAAGGTAGACATCATAATCCACTTTTTAAAGATTAGATATAGTGCAAATGTTCTTATGCTGACATAATTACTGGCAAAATGGTAGTACTCTCACAGAACACTCAACTTTTGGGGTGAATTTTTGCATGAATCGATGTTTAAATCAAATTGTCAAATCAAATGTGCTGTATTCTTTTTATTTTATTTTATTCTTTAGCTTTGAAGTGCTTTGCTTTATTTTATTGTCTTTTCTCTTGCAATATTTGTTGTCTGATATTGGGAGTTATTTGCTTTTTTTCTGTTTCATGTGTTGTAATTTATGATGGAAGACATTTCTATAATTTTCTAACTTTTTTTTTTGGGTGAAATCACGTAGCATGAAAGAGTATGAAGACAGGGCTGTATCACTGGCTTTGAATCGCTCACAGCTTCAAGCTCTTACTAATAAGCTCAAAGCTGTCCGCATGACTTGCCCTCTATTTGACACAGCCCGCTGGGTGAGTTTGAAATGATATTTTATATAATCTGGTTTTTCCGTTGTCTGTTCGGTGAAATATTCTGAAGCTATTCTGAATGTTGCAGGTGAGGAATCTCGAAAGAGGATATTTTAAAATGTGGAATCTGCATTGCTCTGGTCAATGTCCACAGCATTTTAAGGTCACCGAAAATGATCTCGAATGTCCTTATGATAGGTAGATCTAGGAATTAGACGGGAATGTAGATAACAAGATCAAGAGAAAGTAGTAGTTACTTGCAATGTTGATCGGTTCCGAGTAATTCAGATAAGAACAATTGTGACGTACTTTTATCTGTCAAAGAAAATGTTTGCTTTTAAAATTCTGCCGTGTTTTTTTTTTTTTTTAAATATGGGCCTGCGTTTAATATCTTTTATTTAAACTGTTAGTCCGTCAAATCGAGAGGGCTTTAGCATTATTGGAAGGAATTGTATTTCATAGTGAAACTTTGTACGTGAAAACATATCTTTACATATTTATAAATTTAGATAATATTTTAAATAGTGAATATATTGTCACGTATAAGCTATCTTGAGTCTATATAAACAAGACTTTATTTAAAAACTAGAAACATAGTGGACACCGAGATAGAGAATCAGCAAAAGGAGACTTCATGTGTCTTTCCATGTTGTATCATTTCATGGGTGACCACAAATCAGCCAGTTTAAAGTTTGCCTCCGCTCCTAATCAAATATATGGCACTATTATGAGTATTCCTGTAACAGATATTGGATAATATTCTTAATGCGGATTCTGATATTGTACCCTTGTTGTTTTTGTTTTATTTGTTTTTGAAATCTATTCTGTAAAACAAAAATGAAAACCATTTTTGAAAGAAAAAAAAATAAAACACTAAGGTTATGTTTGAATATTTAGTAAGTAATGGAATGAAATGAGATGAGATGGGATAGAATGAGAAAAAAGTACCATTCTATTGTTTGGATATTTTAGGATGGAATGGAATAAAGTTACCATTCCATTGTTTGGGAAGTTGATTTTTAGTGGGATGAGATGATATTTATACTAAAAAAGATGATTCTATCCCATACCTCCCAAATTGGGGAAGAAGAAAATTGATGGTTTCTGGTAAGATAGAATAGAATCCATCTCACTCACTCCCATCCCATTCCATCCTTTTTTAACATAACTAAACAATAGAACACATCTCTATTCCATTTCACTCAATACCACCAATCCAAACGAACCCTAAATCTGTTTGGATGGGGTTTTTTTTTTTTAGTTTCTTTTATAATGTGAAGTTGTGATAATTACAAAACTGCTATTAAGTAGAGTGTTCTTGTTTTTCATTGTTTCTGAAACCATAAAATTAAAATTATCTTTAAATTGTTTTTGTATTTATAAAACTTGCCTTCTTTTATTGTTCCTGAAAATCAACATTAGACAAAAAAAAATACTCTTTTAAGCAAAACTGTTCTTGTAAACAAGAGCAAAAACAGGCCTTTAATTTCCACAGTTTCACTGTTCTAGGAAATGTAAAACTACTAACTAAGATGATTGTTTAATGTGTGTTTGAATTAGAGTTGATAAACTTAAGTTTGATTGAAAGTGTGTTTGTAAACTTAAGTTTGGTTAAAAGTGAGTTTGCAATAACGTAATTTATGTTTAGAAATTTTTATCTTAAAAGTGAATTTGACAAAATAAATATAAGAAATAAATATTACCAACTGATAAAATTAAAACCCAAAAGCAATATTTTCTTGTTTTTGGGCAAACGTAAGTTACCATAAAAATTTAATTGAAATAGTACCAACCAAAATAAACTCAAACAAGATTATACATCTTTCAGGAAACTCAAACGTGTGTTTAAGACTTCAAACTGAAAACTAAACATGCACTTATTGTTTCCTGGGATGATACCACTGTAACGTTCATTGGCTGAAAGAAAATATTATTTTGATTATATCAAATTATGTTGTGTAGTGTGAGTGCATGGGAGAAATTATATTTTTCATTTGGAGTAACAATAAATGCATGTTTTAATAATATCTCTGCTATTGATTGAAGTTTTTTTAAAGTTATTGATTTAAGTTGTTTTCTTTAAAATTTATGTAAATGTGTTTAAAATTAATAATAAATATTTTTATAAAATATGTATTTATTGGTGTTCCAAAAACATATAATAATTTCTCGGATACATAGGGAGGATGACGACTATACTATACTATATTTAGCCATGCGTAGCTGAACGGTCCTTGGTTGCGTCTTTCCTAGTTTTCTTCATCTGAAATAAACTAGGCAAATATATGAATAATATATATATATATATATATATATATATATATATATATATATATATATATATATATATATATATATATATATAAAAGATCCGTTACTACTTAATGTAAATAAAAAAGACTTACATATAATCTTATACCATTTATTTTATTGTGATCTTGTGACTACCATTTATCTCTTATCGTAGTCACATGATCACAATAACATGAAAGATATAAGATTGAGTGTAAGTTTTTTTTACTTACACTAGATGTAAGTAGATCTCCTCTCATATATATATCATGTGACTACCATTTATCTCTTATCGTATCACATGATCACAATAACATAAAAGATATAAGATTGAGTGTAAGTTTTTTTTTTACTTACACTAGATGTAAATAGATCTCCTCTCATATATATATATATATATATATATATATATATATATATATATTTGTATAATTTTTATCATTTGATTACAATAGATATTGTTTCATTTTTTTTATATTTATACTTTGATTTTGTTAGATACTCTTAACGTGAGTAGATGTGCACATATATAATGTGTAACAAGCTTTATCCTTACTATTTAAAGAAAAAATGGATTAAAGAAAGGATATAATTTTAATGCACTTCTAGTGTAAAGTTTTATACATAATTAATCAATCATATATAGTCACATATATGATTTTTGAGATAATTATTGTGAATTATTTTATATCATTTTTAATAATTTATTATGTAAAAGTGATTTTTCAAACAATCTAAATGAAATAAATTATTTTAAAATTATTTTTCATTTAACATATCAAAACATAAAATTAATTTTATTATAATCAATTATAACAATAATCAATTATACATATAATTAATTATTAAAAAAATTCAAAACTAATTTAAACACACTCTAAAATACTTGGGGGTTAATCTTTAGCGATTTCTAGAAAATAAAGATATTGGTGAAGTCGCTTTTTTCTTGGTCTCAGTTATTATTATTATTTTTTTGTTACTTTGAATTTTGTAGTGCCTTGGAAAATGTCAGACGCCAAGCTGTGTTTCTGGATGAAGATGACTTGTCGCTTATTCTTTTTAAACAAAAATAAACAAGATGACCAGGTTTTCGATATTACATCACAAGATGGCGATGCAACTAATATCTTAATTAATGGCAAAAATTAAAAAAAATACTAAATAACGTAATTAACCAACAGTTTTATCAGTGAGGTTAAGAGGCAACGACTTCCTGCCTACTTAATTGACCAAGAGTTAGTCATGCCAAGAGGCTATAACGTCAAACCTATGATAAATACCCACGCTTAAAACCTCGTCTCTCAAGTAAACCTACCAATACTTAATTTCGAATTCTACTCTGTTCGGCCAAATCTAGAACCCATGTCCATGCATTGTTAAAAACAGATTTCCACGTGTGTCTATATATATATATATATATATATATATATATATATATATATATATATATTAGCAGATCAATTTATATCGGTGTAAGTTTTTTTTTTTTGACTTACACTCATTTTCAACTGTTAGATTCATTTTTATCTAATGGTTACTTTTAACTAAATAATCTTTGTATATATATATAGAAAGTGTATCTGATGAGAGAAATGTTTATTATAAGAGGTGAGATGGGTCAATCTTGACCATTAGATCTTACATTAATGGTCAAGATTAGAACATAAATACATGTGACTTTTTTAAGTGATCACATAATTTTTAAATAATTTTTAATTTTAATCATTTATATATAATTGTATAGTCAAGATTTACTTCTCTCACCCTCTCACAATTCGAAATCCAACTCAGGTTTTTTTCTTTAAAAAAAAAAAAGAAATTTATTCCGGTTAAAGGCGTTAAGCGCAATTTCTATTTGATATGCAATTGTGCTAAATTAATTAGCCAGATAGTTTATTGCCTTATATTTGATGGGAAATGTTCTGGGCTGAATTGTAAGATAATCTAACAAGGAGCAACCAACTTGTCTAAGACGGATCTCGACCCACGACACGTGCAACTTGGACTCACAATGACTCTCAACAAACTAGGAGGAAATCTCTATAATGAATCCTCCATTTATAAAGATCACCATTAATGAGATAATTATTATCGATTAATACTCAATTCAAACATAATTTCTCTTATTTCTCCTAATGTTTCCCATTCGTTCAGAACAGGAAACAATACCCATTATTACTGATCAAATATCGTAGACTTGGCCATATTTTATCATGTTAAAACTCAATATCTTGTTGCTTACTAAGCTTACAGAATTTGGTTTAGACTATAGAATGAAGGTAACATATTTCCTTCTTCCAAAAATTTTCATCTCGAACTGGTTTACACTATAGAATGAAGGTAACATATTTCCTTCGTCCAAAATTTTCATCACACTTTTCCATTCGAGATTGCAGTCCAATATACTAAACATGCAAATAAATTTATTCTTGATCAGAAATTATATTCAGTTTAGACTTTAGACAGTATACACTCCATGAATGAAGTCCTCACTGTCTGAATTTCATGAATATTCTAATTCTCCCAGTATAGCTACATTAGATTAATCAGTGAAAATGTTCCTTTTTAACTGCACCTAAAGCAGTGCAGTTATGGATTAGACATTAACTATAGCTCTTGCTGTGCAAACCGCAGATTTGTTCGTAAAGCAGTTAAGTATATATGCGAATAATACAGAAAGGGTTTAGAATGAATAAGTTTATTAATCTCTCAATATTAATTTTATCAAATAAATAATCAACCAAAATCCAAACAAGAACATGGAAAATAATCCAACATGCATTCTTGTACTTATTGTCTATAAAGTTGCACAAGGAACCTAAGAAATCAATTTATTCAATTATATTGATAAGAGATGATTCACGGCTTGTGCATGGTGGTAGTTTCTCTAATTAATCGGCGTGCCCAAATTGCTACTGAAGATAATCAATTACGTTCTTGTCCACCTGAAAAGTTTTGGTGAGAGAACCTCTGGAGAAATAGGTGGATCTGCTCCAAACACAGCATTTGCAATCGTGATAACTCCTGGATTTTGACTGTTGAAAGCAGCAATAGCAACAGCATTATCGTATCCAACATTGAGTTGGAAATGAATGAGACCAATTGGGAATACAAACACATCACCCTTGTTGAGCACTTTGGTGAAAAGACGGTTAGTATTGCCTTGATTGGACGTGACAAATCCAACCTAGAGAGTGCCTTCAAGGACTATAAGGATCTCTGAGCCTCGAGGATGAGTGTGAGGAGGGTTTAGACCCTTTGGTGCAAAATCTATGCGAGCCAGAAATATTCCCAGTGTGTTGAGCCCCGGTAAGTTATCTACATTGATGGCTGTGACATTCGAGCCATTGGGGTTGGATGTGTTCCTGGGTATGTCCAGTCCATAAAAGAAGAAATCTTCAGGTTTGGCAAGCTTGGCCATTCACAAATACTGCAAATTAATAAAACTGTGTGCTTAGTATCCGAGAGAAAAAGAAAAAATGGTCACATCAACATGATGACTTAAATGAGAAAGAAGCATAATTAATTATTAAAACTGATCGAGGCACATATATAATAATAAGTATATACCACCGTACCCTTGATATCATCTATTGCTACACAGAAGTCTTGGAGAGGGCTGGGGTCATAAGCAGAGGCAAGAGAGGATGCCAAAGCCAAGAGTGCAACGACGAAGTAGATAGCTTTCATGTTGTTAACTTGTCAAGGATTGTGTGTGTAAATAATTGATGAGTTGTACGCTGCATGGTATACATATTGTTGTAAAAATAATAAAAATAAGATTGATGAATAATTAAAATTAAAGTAACATAATTATATAACTTATCAAATATTGATCAAAGAATACAAATGTATTGAACTCAAGAATATTTTGTCACCACAATTTGATTAATTCAGTGCAAATGATTTTATAGTTAATATTCTTAATGATATAATAAGTCACTTCTTATTAATTCTACATTTGAAATAACAAGACACATGAAGAATTCGTAAGATTACTCATAAGAACGAGAATAAAAGAATAAAGAGAAAAAATAGTATTTTTGATATATATTTTAAAATTCACCAAGTATAGTATTTATAAAAGTAAATATTCCAACATTAAGAATTGGCTTGTAAAATTTGTTATAAGTTTGCAAAGTATAACAACTAAAAGTAACAAAAAGATAACAAGAGACTCCAACGGACAAATAGAATGTAAAAATAAGAAAGAGAAAGATAAGATTAAAAAATTAACTTTGACTTCGAAATATAATTATAAAATATAATAATAAAAATACAACACATATATAGGCGTAGAAGGCATTGAACTAATCTGTATACTTTTACTTACTTGTAATAAGCACATAACGACTTGGCTAAGTCATCACAGTAGGTATCGAAATCTTTTAACGACTACATGCATTCATTCGTGAAATTGGCCCAAAGTAAAAACGGGAACCTTTTCTTCTAAAAGGTGTATTGATTATTTTAATGATTTTGCTCTGGCGTGTGGGCGTGGCAGGATATTTTTTCAAACTTGAAAACATTGTTGGGTCATTAGGTGTATTAGGGTGGCTCGAAGAACTGGACTTGGTGCTGTGCTTGCTTTGCACGAAAGAAGAGGAAAGAAATGGTAATTGTACCACATGATTATGGAATTTATTGATCATGTGGTACAATGGAGGCCAAGGAGAAATTTGCAATGGAGTATTTGAATACAACGTTTGGGATTAGTTTCTCAATTACTATTTGAAGATGACAATGATGTTTATCTTGCTGTTTGTTAGTGCCTCTGCTATTCTCTTATTTTTTGCATTCATAAGGCACACAACATGCTCTGTTTTGGCCATGATCATAATTAAGGGGGTCTATTGTTTTTTGAAACCAATGCAACCCCACAAAATAGGTTGTGGAATTAAGTTTTTTTAGCCTTTTTCCTTTGTTGAGACTTTTGAGATTTCATGTGTACATTGTGAAGAATTTATACAAGTTTGCTTGTATTGCAGAGGAAGAGTTGATTGTGGTGGAGTGAAATGGTCATTGTAATATATTATAGCAAGTCTCAATAACCATATAGAACAGATAAACTATGCCAATGGACAAAATAGATGACAAAGTTGCATAAAGAAAATTAGAAATAATACTGTAAGAAAGAAATGTGAGAGAGCCAAGTAAAGGGAAAAAATTTAATTAACTAAACATGCTAAGTTGAAGAAAATTAACTAAGGAGGAAGCATTAACTGTGTAGGTGTGGCTTCGAAAAGCACTTGATGGGGGTGCTATTAGAGGCTGACACGGGGGGTGCTATGGCTTTGAATTTTGGGATATCATGTCCTGGCATCAACACAGGCAAGCTCTGAGCTTGGTTTTGCTTTATTGTTATAAAAAACAATGCTACCAAATAGTAAGGGAGGGGGTAATATCGACCATTCATGTCAGTTATTCTTAAATATAGTTTAATTTTACTAAAAGGGTGAGAATTGCAATGAATATTATTAAATTAAGATGTAATGTGCTTAATTATATAAATGATGGTGAAAAGTGCAATGAGACTAATAAATTAATGGGGCAATGTGCATTTAACCCAATATATTTTGTTTTTTCCTATGGATTTACTTATATACTTGATATATATGTAATATGTTTTCGTATATGTTATTATATATTTCTAAAATATATAAGTATTTATAAAAATCCCAACTCAAAACAAATATATTTATAAAATTCTGATTCAACTTTGGTTTAATCTTGTTCAAACCTCAAAACCTTGAACATCTTTTTTTTACCGATTTAAAGATTGGTCGATTTTGAAAACACTGACTTTTAATATCGTTCTTTTGTACAAACATAGCATCCCCAATGAAAAGTTAGATACTTTCGAAAATTCTTAACTTATGTATATGTATCTAAAGTATCCTATCAAATTTTAAAGTATCTAACATACCTATATGATCACTATGTACAGTTTTTCCATTTATTTTTGTATCCTATCATTGTCATGTCTTATAACTTTTAAAAGTTATCATGTCCACATATCCGTGTTATATTATATCAGTGTCCTGTATCCATGCTTACTATAGGCATTTTATCTATCTAACCTCTTGGTGTTGATGTGGATGATATATATCAAATTAACCATTAGCAAGAACATTTGTATCACCCCAGTTGATATTTTAGTTTGCAGGTCACAAATTCTCATCAAATTAACAAGAGAAAGGTGGGATATATAATAACAGAATCGAGGATCTCACTTTTTGTTACTCCAATAACCAAACAAATAAGTAAGAATATATTTTGTAAAAAAAAAAGTAAGAATATTTTCCTTATTTAAGTTTACTACTATAAAAAAATAAAATAAAAAAAATTGAAGTATAAAGAAAATATCAGGAGTGTCTCAACCTCAAAACTTAAATGGTTTTCTCAGGAGCGAACTAGATATCAGCTGTATGTTATATATTTACGTTCCAAGTGTTGCTATTAATAATTCTGTAAACTTCATGGATATTTATTTGGTGAACCTAGAATAGAACTTGAAAGATCTCTGATTTCCTGATCAGATCATGCAGCTCAGCTTTAGATCAGACAGATAATTAAGTCCTCTTGAGCCCTGATACGCACACTTTGAATTTGGCAGAGCTGTTAGATAGGTAATTAATTATCGTATGAGCATCACCGTTTGCTTGTTAGGATGTTAGTGAATTAACATGTGCAAGAATGTATGGGAAAAAAAAAAGATCAACATGAGCAAGAGAGGGGCAGAATATGATTCTTTTATTCAACTCACAATAATAATGTATTAAACCAAATTAAAATCCAAACAGAACAGCTATGGTATATATAAATATAACCCACATGCATTTTATTTATTATTATAGTAATTATTTGGAGAAGGTCAATTGCATGAGGTGGTGGAAACACTGAAATTCATTATCCAAGTATAACGAAATGACGATTCACGTTTTCAAATTAGCTGTTGTTGTACTGGAATTGCTTCTCAAGAGAGTCAATTACGCTCTTGTCTACCTGAAAAGCTTTGGTGAGAACCTCAGAAGAAATAGGTGGAGTAGCTCCAAACACAGCATTTGCAATAGTGATAACTCCTGGATTTTGACTGCTGAGACCAGAAATGGAAACAGCATTGCCGTATCCAACATTGAGTTGGAAATGAATGAGACCAATTGGAAACACAAACACATCACCCTTGTTGAGCACTTTGGTAAAAAGACGGTTAGTATTGCCTTGATTAGACGTCACAAATCCAACATAGAGAGTGCCTTCAAGGACTATAAGGATTTCTGATCCTCTAGGGTGAGTGTGGGGAGGGACTAAACCCTTTGGTGCAAAATCTATACGAGCCAAGGATATGCCGAGTGTATTGAGTCCTGCTAGTTCATTAACAGTGACCGTAGTCACGTTTGAGCCTAATAAGTTAGAAGTATTCCCGGGTTCCACATGTTTGAAGAAATCTTCAGCTGTGACAACGTTAGGGTCTTTGCAGAATTCTCCATTCACAAATACTACAAATTAAGAAGACAAAGATTTTATATTTTATATATATAAAAAAAAAAGTCAATTATAATGATTCTTGACAAGATCTAAATGGGAAAGAAACTTAAAATTCGAGTAGTAAGACTTATTAGGAATGTGTATACATACCACCATCGGTTTCATTAATTGCCACACAGAAATCTTGCAGAGGGCTGGGGTCATAGGCAGAGGCAACAGAGGATGCCAAAGCCAAGAAGGCAACAAGGAAGTAGACAGATTTCATTTCGGCTCTCACTACTACTCTTTAATGATTGTGTATGTATTTGCTTGTGAGAATTGAATTTTGTTGCATGGAAAGCTTGGTATTTATAGGGACGAGCCATTGAAATGGTTTGCAGTTTATCTTTACGGTAATTAATTATCTATTTGATGTATGAACCATTCTTTAGCAACTACATGCGTGTTGTTAAAAGAATAGACTAAGTAGAATACATACTCCACGTCAAAGTTAAGACAAATGTTTCAGGTTACCTCGTTCAATTGACATTGTATCCTGTACTTCTTGAAATATTAACGGTGGAATATTAGCAACACATTATTTTAGATATTTTTTTATATTTATTTTATTATTAATCTATTTTATATATTTAAAAAAATTATTAAAAAATATTAATAACATTTATTTTTAAATTAATAATAAAATAAATATTAAAAAATATATTACTAACATTTCTTATATTACTTTCATAATGTGAAGCCGTGAAGCCCAAGGGCTAAATAAAGCATCAGTCAAGACCCTGTTTCAGTTCTTGAGACTTAATACAACATATTAATTGTTTTTTTTTACTTACACTCATTTTTCCTCTAATGGTTACTTTTTCCAAACTTATCTTTTCTGGCTGCACGTTACTCTTAATTGTTTCCTCTTTTCCAAACTTATCTTTTCTGGCTGCACGTTACGGTTTAAGCTAGGGGTGCTCTCATGGCCGAGTTTAACTTAATTTGAATCCAGCTTAATATTTGAACTGTGATAAAATAAAATTAAAAACTTGAACTTAATTCGTTGATGGTCTTATTAATAATTGAGTTGAGATTGGGATTAATATTTATATAAAATATGTAAATTTAAATATTATATATGCTTAAATTATAAAATTAAAATTAAAAAGTGTTTTATAATATGTTAACTCAAAAGTATAAATTAAATCTAATCTAAAAATACATGAAGTTTAATTTTTAACTTGACAAATTATATTTAAGACGAACTATGTCTTAAACACGAAGAAGACTATCATAAACTCATTTTGTTTGAATCTATGAATGAATTACTTTTTTTTTATTTAATAGTATTTATATGTAAATTTGAATATATGTAAAAATTATTAGTTAAAATATATAATTTTTTATATATATAATTATTCATAAAAAAAATGATTTAATTAAATTTTTATATAAATCTAAATATTACTAATTAATTTAATATTTTAATTTTAATTATTAATTTATTTTAATAAAAATTAATAACTAATTTATACTTAATCCATCCATCACACTGAAAATAATCCATATTAAAATTCGCCCTTTAGCACCTCTAGTATGAACTCTAGACACCATCGTCAACAGTAGTTGGTGGAAGACGAAAAAGTTTGCACGGAATTGGTCCAAAATGGGACCATCACCACTACAGGCCAAAATAAAATAATAATAATAAAGAGACCCTTTCTGATTTATCTTGTCATTGCAGTCCGAAATTATATCGTTGTTTCCTTGTAACTTGTTTACTTATTATATACACAACCGAAGAGGCGAAGTATTTCAATAACCGGAAAGTGTCTATTTATATTCTTATTTGTCTATTGTTATTTTTCTTTAATTAACTTCTTTTTAAATTTCTTAAAGTTCCCTTTCCATTTATTCTTAGTTTTTACCATTTATTAGTTATTTAACAATTAATTAATTATACTCAACTTTCCAACATATTTTTAAATGTAGCATTTTTATTTTTCTTATTTAGCCCTTGAAATAAAAAATGAAAAAGATAATTGTAATATATGTATATAATGGTTTTATTGTTGACATTTTCTCTAAGTTTTTGAGTTTGAGAATATATTAAATTAGAACGAAAGTGAATATATTAAAGCTTAGTTGTGTGTGTGGCTAAGTGTTAACTTGTATTTGACAAATTCAACGAAATGCGGGCTATGGCGAAAAATAATTAATAATAATCAATTAACATATTTTGGTCAAATATTAAGAAATTTCTTAACATAATATATTAGTTTTTAATATTACATTTAGTTCATTTACTATTAACCGTCACAATATATAAACTTTTATTGGTGTGAAATTGCATTAATTTTACTATATAATTATTATATTACTTTTATGATTTTTTACTAAAGGTAATTAAATGAGAGTAATTTCTTAATTTTTTAATTGATAAATGTATTATATATAAATAAAATTTAAAATAAAGTTACATGTTGGATATTAAAAAAACTAATTCTATAATTACAAAGTAGATTTTATTTTTAAAAATCATTATAATTTTAAATCAGAAATTTAGATAGGTGTAATAGTGACAATAAACCACTAATTTGACTCAATTATTTAATAAAGATTATTTTTAAAAAATTTAAAGAAATTATTTTAAAAAAATAACAATAAGCAAATAGAATTAACAATAAACACTTTCCAATAACAGATCGAATCATCGAACAGTATTTGAAGATGATTAACATCGGAAATCAGTTAAATGAGGTATATCCTTTGACTTTGCACAGCCCATTGCAATTTCTTAGGCCTTTAAATGATTCCATCTAGAAGATATTAGATTTGAAGGAAAATGCAATGCAATAATGTTACTCATATGTATTATTTTATATTTATATAATTTTTATTATTTGATTACATGGTGATCATATTAAAACTTTTACACATTATTTTAATTTTGACACTTTATACATGTGTAAGTAAAGGTATTTAAATTTAATTCAAACTGAAAATTAAATTAAAAATTGAACTAAAAAATAAAAATTCAATTAAAATTAAATAAATTAATTTTTTTATTGATTTTTTTTAAAATTGATTAGATTGGATCAATTTTTGATTTTAAAATTGATTAGATTAGATCGATTTTGAGTTTTGAAAATCAAAATTGATCTAATCAATTCAAATTAATTAATATTATATAATATATTTATTTGTTATTAAGTTTATATTTTTACTTATAATAATAACTCTAATTTTTCTCACACTTCTCTCACTTTATATAATTAAATATTATTTTAAGTATGTGAAATGAATTATTAATATTTTTATTTTCTTTATTACTTATTTTTTTTATTTTTAATAGATTAAATTATTTTTAACCCACAATATTATAGGCTTAAAATTTTTTTAATTAAAAATTAATTAATTCAATTTAATTTAAAATAATGTAAATAATATTATTTAAATTGATTGACTTTTTAACTCAAAATTAATTCAAACTGAATCACAAACTATATATAAGTGTGTGTGACCAAGTTTATGACAAGCATTTTTCAACTCAATAAGTTAATAGTTGGTGTAATGTGGGAAATTAATATTTTTCCTTGACAGTGACTTGAAATTTTATGAATCTGAGTTAGATTAATTTAGAAACGCGGAATATCCGATGAAGAGATTTTTAATTTTTTTTTTTACATGATTTTGATTATTTTCTTATGTCCCCTTTTACAATTGACACTTTGACAGAAGGCCCAAATATTAACAATAATAATAATTTTTACACATTACTTTTATTAACATTTTTTTTATCAATAAAAAATATAAAAAAATTTTTCAATAAAAAATATAAAAAATGATATAATAAAGTGATGTGTAAATAACTTGAATATTAATAACTTTTAGTATCTTCATTTTGTACAAACATGGCAGTCCAGCAGCAAGCATAGACATTTTGAGATGATTATCGTATTGGTGTCAGATATATATCCGGACATTCTTTAAATATTTTTGGATACTCTTAACTTTTATTTTTATTTTTATTTAAATTATTATATCAACATCTATAGAATATCATAATAATTAAATAAATAATATAATTTTATTGTGGTTATAATTCTTGATACTGACTTTTAGAATATTGATGTTTCTATTTTAATTTATGATTTATATTTTTATCTTAATATTATATTAATCTTGTATATTATACCCTAACTATGTCATGTCTTATAACTTTTTAAATTTGTCATGTCCCCCTGTATTCGAGTTATATTGTATTTGAGTCTTGTATGCTTTCCAGGCAGTATTTCTATCTAACCTCTTGGTGTTGATGCGGATGATCTATATCAAATTAACGTCTAGCAATAACATTTCTACCACCCCAGTAGTTAAACATTTTATATTGTAGTTTGTAGGTTACAAATTCTCATTCTATTAAGGTGGGATATATAATAACGGTTAAATTAATATTTTGGTCCATTTACTTTACATCAATTTTTAATTTAAACTTTATGAGTGTATTTGGAATGTAATAAAATAAAAAATGATTTGATTTGTAAATCAAATTTAATTAAATTTTTTATTTGGAATGCTAAAAAATAAGAAATGATTTGATTTCTAAAATCACATGGATTTTATTTTTTTTGTTTTAGAAATTCCATCAATTTTGATAGAATTTGTTAGGATTTGATTTGATTTGAAATGAATAGATTATTTTACCCTTAATAACTACCTCTAATCACCTCTCATAAGGGTTAAAATGTAAAATAATAAAATCAAATCAAATCAATTCTTATTTTAATGAATTCCAAACACAAAATTTGATTTATAAATCAATTCAATTTTTTTTTTTAAATTTCAAACACACAATTTAATTTCTAAATCAAATCAAATCAAACAAATTAATTCAAATTAAATCAAATCAAATCATTTCTTATTTTTATTCATTTCAAACACACTCTATAATTTTGTTCTTTTCAATTATGTTATTACATTTACAAAAGTTTTCAAATTAATCCCCACCATTACCATATGTGAAAACACTGCTAGTTGAGAGTCTGATGTGGCTAACTTTTAATAATATGGCTAACCCTTTACCACATGGTTAACCTCACTTGAACATGTGGATCTTATGTAGCTTCCCTCCAAAAGTCATGTTACCACATAGGAAGAAAGAAAGCAGTCGAGGAAAACGATGGTAGCGCCAGAGGACAAGCGCAAAATCAAAATTGGAGATGGAGACAGTGAAGCTCGTCAGCGGTGCAAACTGAGGGCCTTGACATCGGCGGTGCCAGTGGAGAAGGCCCTGAGGCAAAAGGGTGCCTTGGATGACTGAGAAAGGAGGCAGCAGACAGTGGCATGTGGGAAGGAACAGAAGGTTATAGAAGCTTTGTAGAAAGCAAACAATATGTCGAATTGAATGGTTGCCATTTTTGGAAAGAAAGAAACATTGTCGTACTCATTGGTTTTGGTTCTTTCCTTTGTTAGAAATAATAGTTAAAAAAAATTAGAGAATCATACGTGTAGTTGTGAACACTCAATTTTATCCGGATCAAAATAAAAAAAGAAAAAATAATAATAAATTTGAAGAAAACTAAGGTGTTTAGATTCATTATATCAATAAGTTTCACATTGAAGAAGTCATGCTCTTTCTCCTTCCTCTCCTCCTATAAAAAGGGGTGATTCTCATTTATTTTGGCATCCAGAAAAATTTATACACTTAGACTTAATACTAAGTATAAGAGTTCGAAGACTTTAGTAAAAAAATTTCTTGCAAGCATGTTGATTTTCAAAGTTTGATTCAAGAAAATGCATGGAACCCTGTGCACTAACTTCTTTGAACATAATATTTTATACGCCTTGGAGAAAAATTTATACACTTGGACTTAATACTAAGTATAAGAGCTCGATAATTTTAGTAAAAAATTTTCTTGCAAACGGATTGCTTTTCAAAGTTTGATTCAAGTGAAAACACGTGTAGCTTTGTGTACCAACTTCTTAATTTGAGCTTAACATTTTATACGCTTTGGAGGTAAGCTTTTTTTTTATTTTATTATTATTTTTTATTATATAAATGTGTTATTCATTTTAGTTTATTCATTTGTTAGTTTGGTTTATTTATTAGTTTTTCGGTAAATTTTTTTAAAAAAATTAATTTAAGAATAAAACGAGATTAGATGAATTGTGATAGTTTATTAATCCTATAACTTTTATAATCATCTGAGTTGTGATAACTTGATGATTCAAATTTTTTTAACATAAAATGAGATTAGCTGAGTTGTGACAGCTTGTTAATCTCGTAACTTTTATAATCATATGAGTTGTGACAGTTTGATGATTCCAATTTTTTTAACATAAAAATCAAATGATTTTTTATAATAAAAATAAATCTTTTCAAAAATTAAAAATAATCAATCCTTTTTTTACAGATTTACGTGACTTTGAGTTCCTCGTTACACTAGAGGATACGTAAGAGCGAAATTTCTATTTCGTCAAGCCAAAAATTAAATTTTCATAATTTGGTTGTTTCTTTTCTTTTTTTAAAAAAAATAATAAAAAAATAAAAATAATTACAATGTTTTGTAAGAGGAGTAAAATAAATATATTTGAGATTATCAAATTTTTGCACAACTGACTTAAGGTATCATCTTAGGACGGGTGTGTTAGGGGTGCTATGGGATTAAGTTTTCACATTTCCCTATTCATAACCGACTTCCGAATCCAATATGGTTTTCAGAGACTATTTTCTGAGGTTGGTTTTCCAATTTTTTTCAAATTCAAATAAAATTGGTGGCGACTTCATTTTCATTTTTAAAATCTCATGAGTTGCTATTTCGCAACGATCTCGGTCGCAACAGATGGTGACTCCACTAGGGATACTTGAGAGTCAAGCCCATATAAGTTGGTTGAGCAAAATTTTTATGATATTTGTATATTTGTTTTACCTTTTTTTTTTGTTTTCTGTTTCTCACCTTTAATTGTTTGTTAGTTATTTTGTTAACTATTTTATTATGTAAATCATATGATAGAGAATTTTTTTTTTTTTGGAATTTTGTTTTGCATTTGTTTTTTTTTTTCAGGATGCGGATAGTCTTTAAGATTATGAAGGTTTGTATACTTTCTACACCCACAGCACCTATACGTTTATCACACACATCCGAGTGGGACCCTATATCTAGATCTGAGTGAAGCTACATAACTGGTAGCCATTTTGGATATACATCTTGTTTGGTTATTGCGAAAGCCTCATCTACAGTGTACATTTTTCATAAATGTCCTGCACTTAGTAGTTTACCCATTATTTGTGATGGATATTCTGAAATGAGACTTAGCTCTAGAGGCCTTTAGAATATTAAAGTCACCCAATGAAAGTTCTTACAAATAAAAAAAGACCCATAAACCCTTAGGATAGAAACTCTCAAATTTATGGCAATCCCATTAGGACACAAAGGGGTCATACTTCTTCTTTATCTATTCATTTCTCATGTCTTTCATTCTTTCATTTCTTTAAAAGAAATTAGAAAAAAAAAAAGAAAAAAAAAGGTGCAACACCTTGTATTTTCATAGCATTGCTAAAAAAATCATGCATTTTCATGACATTCATGCATTTTCATGGCATCATTAGCAATGTTAAAGAAAAAAATAAAAAATAAATCATGTATTTTCATGTCATTCCTAGCATTCTAAAAAAAAAAGACACATCATCTTGCATTTTCATTCCTAACATTCTAAAAAATAATAATAATAATAATAAAGGCATCATCTTGCATTTTCTTGGCATTCCTAGCATTAAAAAAATGTTTTTATTTCACTCATTTCATCTTATGTGTTTCATTAATCTCATTCATTTCATCTTTTTTTTTTGTGATGTTACCGTGTTCAACAACCATTGCGCGACTAAGAAAAGAAGACATTAATCAAACCCGAGTTCATAACACAAGGGTTCGAACAAAACTTGCAACAATGACAACTGAGAACGAAGGAAGGAATCTAAGTATGGAAGTTAATGAAGTGAAGGGAATGATGAATAAGATGATAGAGTCTCAGAGAAGAATAGAAGAAATGTTGTCGGCCATGAGGGAGACCCTTACCTTGATTGGGGCGGCCGGGGCCATAAGAGTGACTGGGGCACTGATAATCACATATTTTGTTCATTAAGAAACCCTTATGTTTAGTTATTTATACTCTTCATGTACTTAATTGACTGAATTTGATTATGTTTTGTAAGTTTGAACTCGAATCGGACTTAATTGATTTTTTCAGCATTATTCGGGTCTTACACTATTTCTGTATTTTAGCCATATCTTGAGTTCTAAATGTCTGATAATTATGAATTTTACCTTGTAGGAAAGATAAGAGAGAGCTCTACAACTTTGATGAAGAGCTCAAAGTCAATTTCAGACATCTAGTGGAGCTAATTGGGCATGGAAATCAGAATACGGGATTTGTGACTGGAACCCGAACAGTGTGTAGTAACCAGAACATAATTCGAGTTTGGGTTTATAAATGGGCTGAAAATTTGTAATCTGAAAGTTAAGACCCATATGTACAACTTTCATGCCAAACACAAAACTTGATTCGGGCTCCTTGATGGAGATATTGGGTCTGAAAGTCAAAACAGAGGTGCTGAAACTGGTCCTGAACAGTCTGTAGTAATTGGGTCATATCTTGGGCTGTAGGACGAATTTTTGGGTGCTTCTACAGCCATTGGAAAGCTTAGACAATTTCCTAGAACTTTCATGAAGACCACTTGGCTCAGAAATGACGAAATCAATGAGTTCAGCAATGAATACTTTCGGAGACAAGGAAGCTCACCTACCAAGTTCACCTACCAAGCTCACCTACCAATCTCACCTACCAAGCTCACCTACTAATTCCACCTACTAATCTCATCTACCCATCTACTACTACTCTGAATCCTCTATAAAAGGAAGCATGTGGAGAGCTCTAGGAACAACACACACTTGGTGTTAGAAATAGCTTTTCATAGTTCTTGTATATTTTTCATTCATTGTAATGGAGAGCTAAGTCACTTCTAGTCAATTCGGGACTCTTGAAGAGATTGTGGCTTGGATTCTTGAGACCTTGGTTATGTAATGTATTTGATTTATATTTGAATTCCTCTTCTCTTCTTCTTCTGTTCTCTTGATCTTGAATGCATGAATGGTGATTCTGTTTATGTTTGATCTGATTTGATCTTGGTTTAAGATTAAGTATTGTGATGAAATTTAGAAGCTGATTGATCTAAACTAATCACGTAATTGAAGAGGTTAGGTTACTGATTTGTGCCTAGGTTAATTGAATTCGATGCTTAAATTGACATATATTTACATGAATGGTGCGATTGCAGATTTGTGTTTATCACTTGTCAATTGAATTCTGACGATTGTCTAGTATGAATTCTGGATCTGATCGAGAGATCTCGGTTAGATCCAAGTTAACCATTCAAATGTATTTCAGGTGTTTGTTGAAAGGTCTATGATTGAATCCACCCAATCTCGGATAGATTTTTGAATTGGACTGTTCTTTTAATTGTTATTTCTCTTTAAATCTGTCACTGCGATCCTTGAACCATCAAAACCCCCTTTTTTCTAACTTTCACTTGATTTGATCAAATTGCATCTACGATCCTTGAGGAGACGATCCGGTGTTGTTCACTATACTACAAGTTTAGGTAATAATTTCGGTTATAATTTTGATTGAGTTTCTACGCTCGTCAAAATTTTGGCGCATTCTTGGGAACTCGTAGGTATAATCTTTTCATTTTAAGTAACCTTACTAATTTTTGTTTTTTCTTACCTATTCTAACAGTTATTTTTCATTTACTAACATTGTTCATACCATACTAATATTTTTATCTTAGCTTTTAAATTTTTCGATTTAGGAAAGAGAAGAAAACAAAGGTGATTACGGGTAACTATTGCAATTTTGGAACCGAAACATGCCCAGAATGAGTTGAAACTTGGTCGGTTGAAGGAAAAACACGATAAACAAGACTCATAGCAAGTAAGCTTGTGAGGTCACCCTGGTTTTTCGAAATTCTATCATTTAGACCACTTTTTCAATTTTTATTATTTTTTATTGCATTTTCTAGTTTCTTTTTTATGTAGATTTTGTTCTGTGTTGATTCCATAATTTTTAAAAATGTTTAGACATATTAACTAGATTTATTTTTACATATTTTGAGTGTTGATCCCATACTAACTCTTTCTTTTTAATTTTTTCTTTTTCTTTCATCATCATTTTGTTGCATTCATGTTGCATTTTAAGGATACAATGGACCATGCATAATGGAGTCAAAACTTGAGCGATTGACTTCTTTGGTAAGACATATAGTAGTGAGACAACAATCACTGTGCGAGGAAGCTACACTTGTGTGTAACATTTGTTTTTGTTCATCTCACCCCACATATGCATGCCCTACACTTCGGTATGGTAGTTCTGTTTTTCCAGATCAATTTGTTGCAAAGAAATTTGGTTATTTTCTTGATGAACCACAGTTCAAAGAAGAAGAACGAGTTATGACCCCTTCTTCAACACATACAACCCTAGCTGGGAATACTATCGAGGATCGGGATATGGCAATACGGCATCACTACAAAGAACAATCATTTCAATATGAGCACCATTCCAAATGAGATAACAAGTCCATCAACCACAAAACTTGAGCCTTCATGGGAGGACTTGATGAAAACCCAAATTGAGTTCCAGTAATTTCACTGCCACTATTCAGATTTAACAACCCAAATTGACCAGTTGACAACCACTGTTAATGAACTGAGATGTCAAGAGTCAGGCCAACCCTTTTCCCAAACAATTCCCAACTCCCTGCATTCTAATTGTCATATTGATTTACATGCAGACTTAGTTGAGGAAACTCATGATGAGTTGTGTGCTGAATTTCCTGATTTAATTGGTTTTGATGATTCTATCAATTGCAACTCATGTGCTGATCATGATGGTGATATAAAATGTGTTGTGTGTGCTGAAATTTCTATATATTTGAAAACTAATGATTCTGTTTATGCAGGATCTAATGATATAGAAGGGTCTATCAACAATGTAGTTGCAGAATCTGAAACATATAGGGAGGTGGAGTTGAAGGCCATTGAGGAATTTTCAAAGAAAGAGGAAAGTCAGCAGATGCTAGTAACTACTGAAGTGGATTTTGTTTTTAGGCCATGGTCCAGCATTATCAATGAAAGCAGGATTGCAAAATTACATGTGTTGCATGCCATTGGTGAAGTCAAGGAAATTAAGAAAGACCAATGGGAGCCCAATGGGAACTCTCATGCTTCAAGCTTAACTTGGTCATTACACTTCAACCAATGGGACCCTAGTGAAAGCTATCATGTTGTGTCAACTATAACTTGGTTATCACGTTTCAACCAATGGGATCCTGGTGGAGTCTTTTCACCAACCTCACTTAATAAGACCAATAGACACCATCTCAAGCCGAAAAATGTGGAAGTGAAAGTGATGGGCTTTTACCATCCACATTATAAAGATCACTAAGAAGTGTCCCAACGTCGAGCTAACGACGTTAAACAAGCGCTTATTGGGAGGCAACCCAACTAGATTTGTTTTCAAGATCTTTGGAGATGGTTTTCGCAATCTGAGAAGATAAAAACATACTTCACTTTGAATGGCTGAGTAAGGAGTCAGTAAGTTATACCTTATTGACTCTTGAGACGCATTCTTGTGGCCTGGTATATCATGAACTTCTTAATTGTAGAATCTCTTCAGAGATAAACAGAAGTGTTACAGTCTTTGGAATCTGACTCTAAAAGACCCGCATTTCCTCTTTAATTTTATATTATTCCAGTCATGTTATTTTGGTTTTCCATTTAACTCATTTGTTTTGTGAGTTTTCAGGTTTTGTTGCAGCTTTGATTCTTACGCATCTTTTCTGCTTGCCATTATCTCGCCCCTCATCAGGTTGTGTTGCTCTTTTCTATCTCTTTCTTTCATATTGAGGACAATGTTATATTAAGTGTGGGGGAGAGATTTTAGCATGTTTCTGTTTCTTTTCGTTTGTTAAAAAAAAAAATTAAAAAAAAAAAAAAAAAAGAGGTTCATTGCATGATTGAATAATTTTTCTCCCTTCTTGATCTGATATGCTTGGTGATAATTGATTGAACTGATGAATTGAGTTTGATAGATGCATACCTTGTGAGATTTTGAGCCTAATGGATGGATTCAACATTTATGTCATTCTCTTCTTTCTTGTGTGATTTTCACTCATGTTAATAACCACTCTAGAACTTGCTTTGATTCTTTTTGAAGCTATATTTCACTTGCATGCATAAACATGATTGAGGCCCTCTTTCTTAATTAGCTAGTTTAACCAAATAGCCAACCTTCCTTTCAATATGATATCAAGCACTCTTTTGACTTCTTGAAAATTCTCTGATTCCTGCCAACCTTGTATATTTTCCTTTGCTTAACCCCTTTGAGCTTATTTGACCATTATCTCAAAATTCTGACGAGCGCTGAACTCAGTCAAAATTATAACCGAAGTTATTACCTAAACTTGTAGTATAGTGAACAACACCGGATCGTCTCCTCAAGGATCGTAGATGCAATTTGATCAAATCAAGTGAAAGTTAGAAAAAAGGGGGGTTTTGATGGTTCAAGGATCGCGATGTGAGGATTTAAAGAGAAATAACAATTACAAAAACATCAATTCAGAAATCTATCCGAGATTGGGTGGATTCAATCATAGACCTTTCAACAAACACACGAAATACATTTGAATGGTTAACTTGGATCTAACCGAGATCTCTGCATCAGATCCAGAATTCATACTAGACAATCGTCCAGAATTCAATTGACAAGTGATAAACACAAATCTACAATCGCACCATTCACCATTCATGTAAATATATGTCAATTTAAGCACCGAATTCAATTAACCTAGGCACAAATCAGTAACCTAACCTCTTCAATTACGTGATTAGTTTAGATCAATCAGTTCTAAATTTCATCACAATACTTAATCTTAAACCAAGATCAAATCAGATCAAACATAAACAGAATCACCATTCATGCATTCAAGATCAAGAGAACAGAAGAAGAAGAGAAGAGGAATTCAAATATAAATCAAATACATTACATAACCAAGGTCTCAAGAATCCAAGCCACAATATCTTCAAGAGTCCCGAATTGACTAGAAGTGACTTAGCTTTCCATTACAATGAAGGAAAAATATACAAGAACTATGAAAAACTATCTTTAACACTAAGTGTATGTTGTGTTTAGAGCTCTCCACATGCTTCCTTTTATAGAGGATTTAGAGTAGTAGTAGATGGGTAGATGAGATTAGTAGGTGGAATTAGTAGGTGAGCTTGGTAGGTGAACTTGGTAGGTGAGCTTGGTAGGTGAGCTTCCTTGTCTCCAAAAGTATTCATTACTGAACTCATTGATTTCGTCATTTTTGAGCCAAATGGTCTTCATGAAAGTTCTAGGAAATTGTCTAATCTTTCAAATGGCTCTAGAAGCACCCAAAAATTCGTCCTACAGCCCAAGATATGACCCAATTACTACAGACTGCTCAGGACCAGTTTCAGCACCTCTGTTTTGACTTTCAGACCCAATATCTCCATCAAGGAGCCCGAATCAAGTTTTGTGTTTGTCATGAAAGTTGTACATATGGGTCTTAACTTTCAGATCACCAATTTTCAGCCCATTCTATAAACCCAAACTCGAATTATGTTCTGGTTACTACACACTGTTCGGGTTCCAGTCACAAATCCCGTATTCTGATTTCCATGCCCAATTAGCTCCACTAAATGTCTGAATTTGACTTTGAGCTCTTCATCAAAGTTGTAGAGCTCTCTTTTATCTTTCCTACAAGGTAAAATTCATAATTATCAGACATTTAGAACTCAAGATATGGCAAAATACAGAAATAGTGTAAGACTCGAATAATGCTTTGAAAAATCAATTAAGTCCGATTCGAGTTCAAACTTACAAAACATAATCTCAAATTCAATCAATTAAGTACATGAAGAGTGTAAATGACTAATAATGAGAGTTTCTTAATGAATAAAATATGTGATTATCAAATTCTCCCACACTTAGCTTTTTGCACTCCTGGGCAAAACATATAAAACTAAAGTTAGAAGACAAAGACAAACGACACAAACTTAAAAGTTAAAAACTCCAAAAGACTCAATGAAGCAAGAAGAGCAACAAGAAATTCAAGGGATCAAAGCATAAATGAGGTAACATATCTTCACATCTCAAACCAAAATGCAAGGAAACTTCCGTTGAAAAGAATGAATTAAGAATGATGGATCTTCACAATATTCCCTCTCAATCTCTCAAGTGTTTAAAAGGTAGGTATTTCACTCAATTCAACCCATGAAAATTGCACTACCATAAGCTTGCTTATCTTCTACTTCTCCACTACTCAAAACACATGCACACACAAATCATGAGGACTTTATTCAAGGTTGTAGTGAGGTCAAGGTATGAGAAGAGGATAAAATGGATATGAAGATAAATACTAAAGAGAATAAAAGCAAATGAGAGTGAGTTCAAATAACGAGTATAAAAGTTCATCTCAACTCTAATGTATATCCCTTTACATATTCATTTCCCCATCCTTTTCTCTTTTTTTTTTATATATATGAACATAACTATATACATACATTTTTTTTTTTTTTTCTTTTTTTTTTAGGCATTCTTTTTTTTTCAACAACCATTTTGTACACACACCCCACACTTGTTCAAAAACTCATCCATTAATCAGGCTAATGTTCTTTTATTCCCTAAGGTACAATAAGAACACGATTTTTCATTTAAGGCACATAATGAGCTAGAAACAAGGAATGGTCAAATAAGCTCAAAGGGGTTAAGCAAAGGAAAATATACAAGGTTGGCAAGAATCAGAGAATTTTCGAGAGGTCAAAAGAGTGCTTGATATTATATTGAAAATAAGGTTGGCTATTTGGTTAAACTAGCTAAGAAAGAGGGCCTCAATCATGTTCATGCATGCAAGTGAAATGTAGCCTCAAAAAGAATCAAAGCAAGTTCTAGAGTGGTTATTAACATGAGTAAAAATCACACAAGAAAGAAGAGAATGACATAAATGTTGAATCCATCCATTAGGCTCAAAATCTCACAAGGTATGCATCCATCAAACTCAATTCATCAATTCAATCATCCATCACCAAGCATATCAGTTCAAGAAGGGAGAAAAATTATTCAATCATGCAATGAACCTTCTTTTTTTTTTGAAATTTTTTTTGAATTTTTTTTTTGATTTTTTTTTTAACAAACGAAAAGAAACAGAAACATGCTAAAATCTCTCCCCCACACTTAATAGAACATTGTCCTCAATGTGAAAGAAAAGAGATAGAAAAAGAGCAACACAACCTGATAAGAAGTGAATCAACGCTAAGCAGAAAAGAAACACACTGTTAGTGCCGCATCAGACCCTGAAAAGAAATCAAATAAGAAAACGTTAGTACTTCCACAATTCAATACTAATTAATTACTACCTAAAAAACTCCTTACTCGCCACCAATTAAGATCGTCTCAAGAGTAAAATTACTCCTTACTACTCGCCATCACTAATTGGTTTAATAAGTCCATGACAACCATATCATACTAAACAAAACAACAACAATTTTTTTTTAAATCAAACCCATTAAAGAGAAAGTTTCAGATCGGGCTCTTGTTTCTTGTTACTTCCTTCGCTGCTTCTGTTGACCAATTTATACGAGTGATGCACTCGATCAGTACATACTTAAAAGCTTCTAATTTATCAATGAGCTCATCAATAGTGGAGGCAGAGATAAGAAGTTGTCTTGCCGAAGGAGTGATAAATTTCGTTCCTGACTTTGTCAAGAAAAAAGAACAAAAGATCAAAGAAATTATTAACATTCAACAAACCAATGGGTTTATGGTGGATGTTCGGATTCGCCCAAGAGACAATTTGAAAAATTTCTTCCAAAGTACCAAAACCACCTGGTAAGGCAATGAAGTGCATCGAGTTTTCAAGCATTATCTTCATGCGTTCATGCATTGATGATACTTTAAGTTCCTCCCCAATTGTCTTTCCATTGATGTTCTGTTGAGCTAAAGTTTCGGGAATGACACCTAAAACACATTGTCTCTTACAAAGGCAAGTGATACGACCCCATTAACCCACGACAACCTCCCCATATACAAGATGAATATTCCTCGCAGCAAGTGATCGACCAAGAGTGCTAGCTGCGTTTACAAACTCTAATCCCTTCCCATAACTTGACCCACAAAAAACACAGACATTTTTGAGGTTACGAATAGAAGGCCCCATTCTATACTCTTCCTCCCTTTGATTGTTTCTGAGTTTGAAGGAAAATGGAGAAAATGGAGTGTTTAAATAGGAAAAAGAATGGAAAGGGGAATAATTGCACCTATGAGGGTAGGTTGGCGGTTGTCAGAAAAGGTTGAAATTAAGAGACACAGAATATTTTTTTTTTTTGAATTTTTTTTTTTGACTTCAAGAAAACCATCAAGGTAAAGAAGTCTAGAAACCCCTGAAGGACCCTGCTCCAAGGATCGTCTGTACAAAAATCAAAATACAACAAAATGATACAAAGATAATAGAAAATGATGACATACCTGTATGTACAGTTTACATGGCGTATCTTTATACTGCGCGTCATGAGTGCGAGTAGACATCACGTCCGTTTTTTTTTTTTTTTGTGAAATTGTTAGAAAAACTTGATGAAAGATGAGTGTATACTTACTTAAGATTGGGATGGAGGTAGTCTGCTCTTTCGGCTTTGTGCCAAAGCATTGTTGACCAGTATTCGACCCATTCAAGACCAAATAAGCAACATAGGGCTCCCAGAAGGGACAAGTGACCATAATACGACTGGCTGCCTCACATGTGGGATACAATCTACCTTCTTTGTTTTTCAATTAAGAAGGCTGGATCAGGATGCATGCATTTCCCCATTCACGGTTTGTGTTACCAAAGCCAACCCTAAGAAGTATACATTTTTTTTTTTTTTTTTTTCATTTTTTTTTTTCATTTTTTTTTTTTTTTTTTCATTTTTTTTTTTGTAAAATATGAAGAAGAAGAAGAAAGAAGATGATATGTACAGATTGTTTGTGGATATGGCTCACATCTGCCTCTGGTTTAACGTCCAAGAATTGGCTTAAACATCTTCTATGAGTCGAGGATAAGCTTCCCATCCAATTTTCTTATAAATTGGCAAACAAGTCTTTTAGAGTCGATTCCCAAGATCAGTAGCGTTGTTCTTCATCCTTGAAGAGATTCCACAATTTAAGAATTTCACGATGCACCAATCCACAAGAATGCGTCTCAAGAGTCAATAAGATATCATCTAATGACTCCTTACTCGATCCATTCTTAATGAAGAAAATTTTATCTTCTCTATTTGCGGAAACCATCCCCTTAGTACGACATCGCTTGTTACTGGTTCCATCGTCCACATTTGTGACGGACTTGTAACCTTTTTGCTCTTCTCTCTTTTAGAATATGAACTTCTTCCAAGACCGGGCATATATGATTCAAATGAAATTGAGGACTCACCGCTAATCGGACCTTTGCTTCAATTATCCAACAGTACATCTTTCTCGCATACCTTTGTGCATTAACATTCTCAATCTCTCACATCGAACTTTGTAGATTTTTCTCGAGCATTTTGAGGAAGAGAAGGAAAATGTTTTCTCGGTTTGAAAGAATGACATCCATTTTGAAGGAGAAGAAGGGTTCGGTTATTTTGGGAAGCGAAGAATAAACCGACTCAAGAGTCACGAGTATCAGTATCTGCCACCTACTGGGTGGAAATTGAGCATCGAGCACTCGGGCGGTGAAAAGGTGCAACTTGGACCTAGATCAGCGAGGTTTGGAGAGGAAAGGCTGCATACTGCAAAGCAATTGGAGGAGATCCGCTTGGAGGCTTATGAAAGTTCCAAACTTTATAAGGAGAAGACCAAAGCCTTCCATGATAAGTTGATTATGAGGAAAACATTTGAGATTGGTCAAAAAGTTCTCCTCTATAACTCCCGCCTCCGACTCATGCATGGCAAATTAAGGTCTAGATGGGATGGACCATTTATTGTTACTAATGTTTTTCCTTCAGTGTTTGTTCGGATTAAAAGTGAGGTCTTTGCCAAAGCTTTCATCGTAAATGGACACCGCCTCAAACAAGATATCATGAACTTCCAGAGAATGCGAAGTGGAGGTGATGAACCTTCTCCATCCGCATTATGAATAAAAAAAAAGAAAAAAAAAAAAAAAAAAAAAAAAAAAAAAAAGAAAAAAAAACAGTTGTGTGCCCGACAATGAGGTAGGTAGAGTCGCTCAGAAGCATGTAGAGGTCATTTTTTTTCTTCAGCGACAACAACTGCGAAAATCTTGCAGTATGAATTTTATTGGCCTACTTTATTAAAGGTCTGTTACACCTTTTGCAAAAGCTGCGGAAATTGGTCAAAAAGTTCTGCTTTGAGATTTTCATCTGCACCTACTCCTTGGAAAATTGAGATCTAGGTGGCGCGGTTCTTTTGTTGTCAGACACGCGTAAAATTCAAAAAAAAATCAAAAAAAAAAAAGAGGTTCATTGCATGATTGAATAATTTTTCTCCCTTCTTGATCTGATATGTTTGGTGATAAATGATTGAACTGATGAATTGAGTTTGATGGATGCATACCTTGTGAGATTTTGAGCCTAATGGATGGATTCAACATTTATGCTATTCTCTTCTTTCTTGTGTGATTTTCACTCATGTTAATAACCACTCTAGAACTTGCTTTGATTCTTTTTGAAGCTACATTTCACTTGCATGCATAAACATGATTGAGGCCCTCTTTCTTAATTAGCTAGTTTAACCAAATAGCCAACCTTCCTTTCAATATGATATCAAGTACTCTTTTGACTTCTTGAAAATTCTCTGATTCCTGCCAACCTTGTATATTTTCCTTTGCTTAACCCCTTTGAGCTTATTTGACCATTCCTTGTTTCTAGCTCATTATGTGCCTTAAATGAAAAATCATGTTCTTACTGTACCTTAGGGAATAAAAGAACATTAGCCTGGTTAATGGATGAGTTTTTGAACAAGTGTGGGGGTGTGTGTACAAAATGGTTGTTGAAAAAAAAAAAAAAGAAAGAGTGCCTAGAAAAAAAAAAAAAAAGAAAAATGTATGTATATAGTTATGTTCATATATATATAAAAAAGAAGAGAGAAAAGGATTGGAAAATGAATATATAAAGGGATATACATTAGAGTTGAGATGAACTTTTATGCTTGTTATTTGAACAAATTTCTCATTTGCTTTTATTCTCTTTGGTATTTATCTTCTCATATCCATTTTATCCTCTTCTGTTACCTTGACCTCACTACAACCTTGAATAAAGTCCTCATGATTTGTGTGTGCATGTGTTTTGAGTAGTGGAGAAGTAGAAGATAAGCAAGCTTATGGTAGTGCAATTTTCATGGGTTGAATTGAGTGAAATACCTACCTTTTAAACACTTGAGAGATTGAGAGGGAATCTTGTGAAGATCCATCATTCTTAATTCATTCTTTTCAACAGAAGTTTCCTTGCATTTTGATTTGAGATGTGAAGAAATGTTACCTCATTTATGCTTTGATCCCTTGAATTTCTTGTTGCTCTTCTTGCTTCATTGAGTCCTTTAGAGTTTTTAACTTTTAAGTTTGTGTCGTTTGTCTTTGTCTTTTGACTTTAGTTTTATATGTTTTGCCCAGGAGTGCAAAAAGCTAAGTGTGGGGGAATTTGATAATCACATATTTTATTCATTAAGAAACCCTTATGTTTAGTTATTTACACTCTTCATGTACTTAATTGACTGAATTTGATTATGTTTTGTAAGTTTGAACTCGAATCGGACTTAATTGATTTTTTCAGCATTATTCGGGTCTTACACTATTTCTGTATTTTAGCCATATCTTGAGTTCTAAATGTCTGATAATTATGAATTTTACCTTGTAGGAAAGATAAAAGAGAGCTCTACAACTTTGATGAAGAGCTCAAAGTCAATTTCAGACATCTAGTGGAGCTAATTGGGCATGGAAATCAGAATACGGGATTTGTGACTGGAACCCGAACAGTGTGTAGTAACCAGAACATAATTCGAGTTTGGGTTTATAGAATGGGCTGAAAATTTGTAATCTGAAAGTTAAGACCCATATGTACAACTTTCATGCCAAACACAAAACTTGATTCGGGCTCCTTGATGGAGATATTGGGTCTGAAAGTCAAAACAGAGGTGCTGAAACTGGTCCTGAACAGTCTGTAGTAATTGGGTCATATCTTGGGCTGTAGGACGAATTTTTGGGTGCTTCTAGAGCCATTGGAAAGCTTAGACAATTTCCTAGAACTTTCATGAAGACCACTTGGCTCAGAAATGACGAAATCAATGAGTTCAGCAATGAATACTTTCGGAGACAAGGAAGCTCACCTACCAAGTTCACCTACCAAGCTCACCTACCAATCTCACCTACCAAGCTCACCTACTAATTCCACCTACTAATCTCATCTACCCATCTACTACTACTCTGAATCCTCTATAAAAGGAAGTATGTGGAGAGCTCTAGGAACAACACACACTTGGTGTTAGAAATAGCTTTTCATAGTTCTTGTATATTTTTATTCATTGTAATGGAGAGCTAAGTCACTTCTAGTCAATTCGGGACTCTTGAAGAGATTGTGGCTTGGATTCTTGAGACCTTGGTTATGTAATGTATTTGATTTATATTTGAATTCCTCTTCTCTTCTTCTTTGTTCTCTTGATCTTGAATGCATGAATGGTGATTCTGTTTATGTTTGATCCGATTTGATCTTGGTTTAAGATTAAGTATTGTGATGAAATTTAGAACTGATTGATCTAAACTAATCACGTAATTGAAGAGGTTAGGTTACTTGATTTGTGTCTAGGTTAATTGAATTGATGCTTAAATTGACATATATTTACATGAATGGTGCGATTGCAGATTTGTGTTTATCACTTGTCAATTGAATTCGGACGATTGTCTAGTATGAATTCTCGGATCGATGCGAGAGATCTCGGTTAGATCCAAGTTAACCATTCAAATGTATTTCAGGTGTTTGTTGAAAGGTCTATGATTGAATCCACCCAATCTCGGATAGATTTTTGAATTGACTGTTCTTTTAATTGTTATTTCTCTTTAAAACCTGTCACTGCGATCCTTGAACCATCAAAACCCCCCTTTTTCTAACTTTCACTTGATTTGATCAAATTGCATCTACGATCCTTGAGGAGACGATCCGGTGTTGTTCACTATACTACAAGTTTAGGTAATAACTTCGGTTATAATTTTGATTGAGTTCGGCGCTCGTCAGGCACCTTCGTACCTGTCAATTATCACTTCCATAAGGACAAACCTTATGGTCACCATTGAGATGCTTGTTGTGGGAGGAACCTCGAATATTACAACGCTAGTGATTCCTATCGGAGAAGGGTATCGTTCGTTAGAGGATACTCAGAATAAGGTTTATGGTAATGTTGAGTTTACATGGGAACAGTCGCGTATGTCCATCCAGGTGTCAACGGGATTTCCTGTTTGGAGTGGTCATGCATCAATTCAAAATGATAAGATGAAATAAGAATGGATGGAAAAGATGAAAGAACAAATCAAAGCGATTAAGGGTCCTAGCACCTATGGTCCTCTTGGGATAGAAGAGTTGTGCCCTACAGCTAACATTGTAATCCCTAAGGACTTTAAGATTCCAGAATTTGACAAATATGATGAAAACACCAACCTTTTTTTTTTCACCTGAAAACTTACATTACCAAAATGTCCATTTGGTCAAAGGACTGGAACTTCCTCGTTAGCTTCTTTCATGAAAGTTTAACTGGACATGCTTTGGAATGGTGTATCCAACAAGACCTTTCAAAAATCTCTTCTTGGGATGAATGAACAAACTTGTTTATGAGACAGTATCGGTTCAACCTGAATACAGCCCCAAGCCGAGAACAATTGGGAACACTACAGAAGAAAAATGAAAAAATGTTCAAGCAATAAGCCCAGAGGTGGAGAGCTCTCGCAGCACAAGTGCAACCACCGTTGACTCTAACAGAAATGTGCTCATACTTCTTGGAGACCTTGGGAGCTCCCTATATTGGGACAATGACGGGTGCTACTTATCAAGACTTTACTGCATTAATTGTTGCCGAATAGAGGATTGAAATTCTAGTAAAAGCTGGCAAATTGTCAACTGGCAATAATGAAAGTGGTTTCAAGAAGGGGTTTCCCTCTAAGAAAAAGGAGTCAGAAGTGAGTTACGTACTAAACCTACAACATTTACAATCTCGTTCTTCACCGTCTTACCTTGCCTACCTAGCACATCCATATAACCTAAACACTTACCCTTCTTATCAGGCACCTGCAAATGCACATCAAATTCCATAATTCCAAATTAATAATGTTCCAACACCACAACCATATCGCCCAACCTATACATAATATCCACCTGCATATCCACAAAATTATCCAAATCACCCATAACTTCAGCCAAACCTCCAAAATCAAGGTCGTTTCCATCCCTAAAACCTACCTTATTTCCCAAGATTGTCTATTTCAAATGCAGACCTATTCCAAAGGTTATTTGATACTCACCTCATTTCGAAAAATCCTGTACGACCCTTGGAACCATCATTCCCAGCGTGGTATAACCCAAATTTAACCTACAAATATCGCATGGACATCCCAAGGCATTCAATTGAAGATTGTGAGGCTTTCAAGATTGCTGTAAGGAAGCTTATTGCTTATGAAAAGCTTGACATCCAAGAGGAGACTGGACCTAGTATCATCAACAACTCAATTCCTAATCATGATGGAAGGAATAAGATAAATGCTTTAGAGGTGGAAGGATCATCCATAAGAAAGGTCATGAGCTTGCATACGTCAATGGCAAAAATATTCAAGGGGTTGAAGAAAGCTGGTTACAGTATTACTACACCAGTTGTCACGATTAAAGAAGAGGAAAAGCACGATAAAGAATCAAGTTGTACTTATCATTATAGGGGAATGAGACATAATATTGCGGATTGTTGGGACTTTAAGGTTCGAGTCAAGGGATTACTCACTTTGGGAATAATACAAGCTAAATAAGGGGTGGCTTCCTCTGAAGAGGTCAATGTGGTTGAACGTTTTGTGCTCAAGGTGCCACATCTCAACCAAGCCTCAACACCAAGTAAAGTAGTAGTGACAGTCAAGAAGCCAATGTCATTTGCTTATAGTGATACTCACATAGTACCATAGAGTTATGAGACCAGAGTAGAGACAAAGGGAGTCAGGGAAGGGACTTCGAAGTCCCGAGTTGCTGAAGTACATCAAGAGGAAGAGTCAAAGACTAACATAGTTGGGGTAGGAGGAATTACAATAAGTGAACGATGCTATAGCCCAGAAGAATTAGAAAAGGGAGGAATTGTTAAAGAAGGTAGTAAGGAGGAAACCTCAAAAGAAGAGGAGAAATGGAAGGAAGAGGAAAAAGAGTTCTTGAAGATAATGAAACAAAGTGAATATGACGTGATGGAATAGTTGAAAAAGACTCTAGCCAGAATATCTCTATTATCATTCATCTTGACATCTGAGATGCATCGAAAGATGTTATTGAGAGTTCTGAACGAGGCCTATGTTAAGCCCATTGTTACTCTTGAAAATGTTGTCAACATGGGGACAGAGGAAGAGAAAAAAATAGTCAAAAATGGTGGAAAATCCCAAAAGTGAAGAAATGATTGCACTATTCGAAGAGTATATGGATGTCTTTGCTTAGTCTTATCGGGATATTCCTGGGTTAGATCTGGAGATAGCATCGCATAAAATCTCATTATATCCAAATGTCGAGGCAAATAGCAGAAGTTAAGGAGGATGCATCCTAATATGTCCCTGAAGATCAAAGAAGAGGTGACTAAGCAGCTAGAAGCAGGATTTGTAGAAGTGTCAAGACACCCAGAGTAGGTAGCCAATATTGTGCCTGTGTCTAAGAAATATGGAAAAGTCAGAATGTGTGTGGACTACAGGGATCTGAATAAGACCAGTCTGAAGGATGATTTTCCACTCCCTCATATCGATGTTCTGGTACATAACACTGCTAAGAATCACAGGTTTTCATTCATGGATGGATACTCAGAGTATAATCAAATTCCCATGGATGTCCATGACAAAAAAAAATCACTTTCATTACTCTTTGGGGAACGTTTTGCTATACGGTGATACCATTTGGATTAAAGAATGTTAGGGCTACTTACCAATGTGTTATGGTTACACTGTTTCATGGCATGATGCATAAGGAGATTAAAGTGTACGTGGATGATATAGTCGCCAAGTCTAGAGAAGGGGAAAGTCATATGACGGTTTTGCGTAAGTTGTTTGAAAGACTCAGAAAGTACAAGCTGAGGTTGAATCATGCTAAATGTGTTTTTAGAGCATCTACTGAAAAATTACTCTGGTTCATCGTTAGGATAGAAGGGATAAAGGTGGATCTAGATAAGGTTAAAGCAATACAGGAGATGTTTGCTTCTAAGATAGAGCGTGAAGTGAGAAGTTTTCTCGGCAGACTTAACTACATTGCTAGATTCATTGCTAAATTGACCAATACTTATGAGCCTATATTCAAGCTGTTAAGGAAGTATCAGTCGAGTGAATGGGATGAAGAATGTCAAAAAGCTTTTGACAAGATAAAGACTTATTTAATAAAACCTCCCATGTTGATACCCTCTATGTCAGGTCATTCTCTGATTTTGTACCTAACCGTACTGCCAACCTCGATGGGGGTAATGTTGGGGTAGCATGATGAATCAGGAAAAAAAGATAGCAGATAATTTATTATTTGAGTAAGAAGTTTAATGACTATGAAGCCCGTTATATGGCTATTAAGAAAACTTGTTGTGCTCTAGTATGGACCTCTAAGCAACTAAGGCAATACATGTTGTATTGCACCATTTTTTTGATTTCCCGAATAGACCCTTTGAAGTATATATTTGACAGTTCTCATGTTTCATTAAGGGTTTCAAAATGGCAGGTGATGTTATCAGAATTCGACATTACATACGTGACTCGAAAATCCATCAATGGAAGTGCGATTGTTGATCATTTAGTTGAAAACTCTCTTGAGGGTGGACAACTTGTAACATCTGAGTTCTCTGATAGAGAAATACTGATGGGAGAAGGAAAAGGAGAAGACGAAGAAAAGAAGCCTGTTTGGAAAATGTATTTTGATGGAGCAGTCAACATGCATGGTAGTAACATAAGAGTCATGGTTGTTTCATCAACTGGAAATTAATACCCAGTCGCTATCAAGTTAGATTTTCAATGCACCAATAATGTTGTGGATTATGAGGTTGAGGCATGTGCTAATGGTTTACAAGTTGCAATCGACTTGGGGATCAAGCAGCTAAAAGTATTTAGAGATTCAACACTCATTATTTATCAGGTGAACGATAAATGGCAAACTAAGGACCCAAAGTTGGTACCTTATCAAAAGTATTTGACCCGGTTGATTAAGAAGTTTGAGGAGGTGACCTATTCTCATTTAACTCGAGACAAGAATCAATTTGCAGATGCATTAGTCACTTTAGCTGTGAAGACCAAGTTGGATATTCACAATAATATCCAACCCATCTAAGTAAAGACACACAGTGAGTCTACGTATTGTGCTAATGTGGAAGGCGAGCCATATGGTAAACCTTAATATCATGATATCAAGTAGTATATTCAGTATAAAAAATACCCAACTGAGGCAAATGAGGTGAATAAGAAGACCATTCGTCAGTTGGCAATAACATTTTTCTTGAACATAGAGGTTTTGTACAAGAGAAGTCATGCTTGTGAAGCTCGTTTAATCATGATTAAAGTCCATGAAGGAATTTGTGGAACTCGTGCCAATAGTCATATGATGGCACGAAAAAATCTAAGGAGTGATTGTTATTAGTCTACCATGGAAACAGACTGCATAGAATATGTACGAAAGTGCCAAAATGCCAGATATATGCAAATCGAGTCATAAACCTCCATTTCCCTTGCATAATTTGGTATCTCCATAGCCTTTCTCGATATGAGGAATAGATGTCATCGGACCCATTAACCTTAAAGCTTCCAATGGTCATCGTTTCATTTTAGTAGCGATCGACTATTTCACCAAATGGGTAGAAGCTTCCTCTTATGCCAGTATCACTCAAAAAGTGTTTTTGAGATTCCTCAAAAGGGATATTATCTGCAGATATAGGATTTTAGAAAGGATAATCACAGATAATACTCTCAATCTCAATGGTGTTGAGATTCAAAAGTTTTGTGAAAATTTCAAAAGCAAGTATCATAATTCAACTCCCTACAGGCCTCAGATGAATGGTGCAGTTGAAGTAGCTAATAAGAATGTCAAGAAAATTATTGCTAAGATGGTAGTGAATTACAAAGACTGGTATGCAATGTTACCCTATGTTTTGCACGTGTATCGTACCATTATACGATCTAGCACTGGGGCAACACCCTTCTCTTTGATGTATGGGACGAAGGTTGTCTCTCCCATAGAAATCGAAATTCCTTCTCTAAGAGTTTTGATGGAAGCAGAGTTAGAGGAATACGAATGGGTGAAGACTCGATATGAGCAGTTAAATATGATAGAAGGGAAAAGACTGGAAGCTATATGTCATGGACAATTATATCAAAGCAGAATGACCAGAGCCTTTAACAAGAAAGTTAGTCACAGAGAATTTTGTTCAGGGATTTGGTTTTGAAGAATATTCTCCCTAACCAAGAGGAAGCTAGAGGAAAGTGGGTTCCGAGTTACGAAGGTCCTTACATAGTTAAGCAGACATTTTCAGGAGGAGCATTAATTTTACAGAATATGGATGGAGAAGAATTGTCAAGGCCCGTGAACATTGATGTTGTCAAGATGTTCTATGCCTAAAAAAAAACTCGTTAGGTTGAAAACCCAAAAGGGCGGTCTAAGCAAAAGTTGGAGCAAATAAAAAAAAAAGAAGAAAAAGAGGAAAAGAATCTGTTAGGTTAAAAACCCGAAAGGGCAATCTAATCAAAAGTTAAGGCAAATAAATAGACAAAATCTCAGAAAAAGTCGACCTAAAACTCCTTGAAGGGTTCACCAAAACTGGGCAATTTTGATTTGCGTCTGATCAGCTACACATGGGCAGTTTGCAATTAAATTGGCCAAACTGGAGTAATTTTTATTTGCATTCAATTAGTTACACTGGGACAATTTTTTGTTTGCTTTCAATTGGTCATACTGGGACAAATTTTCTAGAAGATTAAAGGAGAAGATATGTTGAATGAAGTAGCAACAGAGCCAGTGGTTGAATTATCAAGCCGTTGCAAGGAATCAATTGAATGAGGGACAATGAACCAATACTGCGACAAATTTTTATAAAATCCTTGTAACTATTTTTTGTTTTTATACTTTCATCTTTCAAGTATGTGTCTTTTTAAAAGTTCATGTACGATTAGATTACTAAAGTAATAAAAGGAAGTTTATTCTTTCAACGAATTTCTATACATTCATGAATGCATGTTTACTAATTAAGTTATATCTCAAATAAGATAAACTTAATGTCAACAGTTTGATTTAACAATTTTACAACAATCCTTCAACAATTGATTTGGATTAAATGATTTTAGTACCTTAAAGTACATACTGCCATGCGTTGCCAAGAAGAGCAGGGGGTTAAAAAAATGGAAAAATAAAGAAAGGAAATGACCAAATCCAAAGGATTCCTAGCCAACAAAAAGGTCTGATGAAGAAAAACACATAAACAAAGGGTTTGATTGGTCAAAGCTTTCCAAGATCGCCAATGGTTCAAATGTCTGTTAATAAATAAATGAATAAAATGAAAAAGTGCAAGATAAAGAGAAAAAAGAGAGAAAGAAAAAAAAAGAAAGAAAGATTTTAATTCCATCTTTAATTTGAGCGAATCAGCTTCATGTATTTTAAATTTTTGTCATTTCTTTTGACTGCATCGACTCCATGCATTTTAATTTCTTTTGAGCGCATTAGCTCCTTTCATTTTAAATTTCTGTTATTTACTTTGAGCGCATCAATTCTATGCATTTTAAATTCCTGTCATTTACTTTTGAGCGCATCGGCTCCTGTCATTTACCTTTGAGCGCATCGCCTCTATGCATTTTAAATTTCTATCATTTCTTTTGAGTGCATCGGTTCCATGAATTTTAATTTCTTTTGAGTGCATCAGCTCCTAGCATTTTAAATTTCTGTCATTTACTTTGAGTGTATTAGCTCCATGCATTTTAAATTCCTGTCATTTATTTTTGAGCGCATCGACTCCTGTCATTTACCTTTGAGCGCGTTGGCTCCATGCATTTCAATTTCCTGTCATTTATTTTTGAGCGCATCGGCTCCCGTCATTTACCTTTTGAGCGCATCGGTTCCATGCATTTTAAATTTATGTCATTTATTTTGAGCGCATCGGCTCTGTGCATTTTAATTTCCTGTCTTTTACCTTTAAGCGCATCGGCTCCATGCATTTTAAATTTCCTGTCATTTACCTTTGAGCGCATCGACTCGGTGCAATTTAAATTTATGTCATTTACCTTTTAAGCGCATCGGCTCTTGTCATTTACCTTTGAGCGCATTGACTCCATGTATTTTCATTTCATGTCATTTACTTTTGAGCACATTGGCTCATGTCATTTACCTTTTGAGAGCATCGGCTTCATGCATTTTAAATTTCTGTCATTTCTTTTGAGTGCATCGGCTCCATGCATTTTAATTTCTTTTGAGTGCATTGACTCCTAACATTTTAAATTTTTGTCATTTACTTTGAGTGCATCAGCTCTATGCATTTTAAATTCATGTCAATTTCTTTTGGGCGTATTAGCTCCTGTCATTTACCTTTGAGCGCATCGACTCCATGCATTTTAATTTCCTATTTTTTACCTTTGAGCGCATCGGTTCTATGCATTTTAAAATTTCTGTCATTTACATTTGAGCGCATCGGCTCCATGCATTTTAATTTCCTATCATTTACTTTTGAGTGCATTGGTTCTTCGCATTTTATTATTCTTACTTTGTTTTGCATTTATCATCTTCTGCATTCTCGAGCAAAATTCGAGTTCATATCTTTACTCGTTCCTTACATTGATAATATGAAAAACTACAGTTATTCTTATTATCTAATAAGAAATAAGCAAAGAGGGACAACTGTGAACACCTAATTTTGCTCGGGTCAAAATAAAAAAAAAAAAGGAAAAAAGAAAAAAAAATAAATTTGAAGAAAACTAAGGTGTCTAGATTCATTGTATCAATAAGTCCCACATTAGAGAAGTCATGTTCATTCTCCTTCCCCTCCTCTTATATAAAGGGGTGATTCTCATTTGTTTTGTCATCCAGAAAAATTTACACACTTAAGCTTAATACTAAATATAAAAGCTTGAGGACTTAAATAAAAAAATTTCTTGGGAGTAAGTTACTTTTCAAAGTTTGATTCAAGAAAACACGTGGGGTTCTGTGCACTAACTTCTTTGAGTATAGCATTTTATACGGCTTGGAGAAAAAATTACACACTTTGACTTAATTCTAAATATAAGAGCTTGAGAACTTTAGTAAAAGAATTTCTTGCAAGCGGGTTGCTTTTCAAAGTTTGATTCGAGAAAACATGTGGGGGCCTGTGCACCAACTTCTTTAAGCATAGCATTTTATATGCCTTGAAGGTAAGCTTTTTTTTTTCTTTTATTATTATTTTTTGTTATATACATGTATTATTAATTTTAGCTTATTCATTTCTTAGTTTGATTTATTTATTAGTTTTTTTTGTAAACTTTTTTTTAAAATTAATTCAAGAATAAAACGAGATTAACTGAGTTGTGACAGCTTGTTAATCCTGTAACTTTTATAATAATATGAGTTGTGACAACTTGATGATTCAAATTTTTTTAACATAAAATGGGATTAGTTGTGTTGTAACAACTCGTTAATCCTGTGACTTTTATAATCATCTGAGTTGTGATAGCTTGATGATTCAAATTTTTTTTAACATAAAAATCAAATCATTTTTTATAATAAAAATAAATCTTTTCAAAAACTAAAAATAACTAATCCTTTTTTTATAGAACTACGTGACTTTGAGTTCCTCATTGCACCAGAGGATACATAGGAGCGTAATTCATATTCCGTCAAGCCAAAAATTAAATTTTCACAATTTGATTATTTCTTTTTTTTTCTTTTTTAAAAAAATCGTAATAAAAAATAAAAATAAAAATAATTATAATGTTTTGTAAGTGGGGTAAAATAAATATATTTGAGATTATCAAATTTTTGCACAACTGACTTAAGGTACCGTCTTAGGACGAGTGTGTTAGGGATGTTGTAGGATTAAGTTTTCACCCTTCCCTATCCATAACCGACTCTCGAATCCAATCTGATTTTCAGAGACTATTTTTTGAGGTTGGTTTTTCAATTTTTTCCAAATTCAAATAAAATTAATGACGACTTCATTTTCATTTTTAAAATCTTGTGAGTTGCTATTTCGCAGCGATCCCGATCACGACAGTAGTCACTAAGAAATTATTATGCATTATGAATCACTTCCTTATTTCATGAAAAATCATGCATTAATCTATGTACTTTGCATTTAGTTCCTAGAAATAAGACACTAAGTAATTAATATTCTAGTTGATCGATTATGAATGATAACTCAAGGGTCTCCTAGATCTAGTACAAATAGGGGACTCTAGTCTTGTATTAACTTTTCCCAAGTAATAGAAATCATCTTCCTCTTTTCCTTTTCCTCTAACAAAGTAACATCAGAGTTTAAGTTTTAGAGTAGAGAGTTGAGTGAAACACTTGGAGAGTTGAGAGAAATACTTTGAGAGTTGAGAGATGACAAGCAATGGCTTAAATCAATTCTAATTCCCTCGTCTTACCAAAGATAATTGTGATAATTGGTGTCGTCATATGAAATCCTTGCTAGGCTCTCAAGATGCTTAGGAGGTTATAGAGAAAGGTTATACCTAACCTCGAAATGAGGCTACCTTGTCACTAAATGAGAAGGAGATTTTGTTGAAGTTAAAGAAGAAGGATCAACAAGTTGTTGCTTTCATCCATCAATGTTTAGATGATGCCATGTTTGAGAAGGTGTTCAATGCAACCACCTCCAAACAAGCTTGGGATATCTTGAAGACCTCCCTTGAGGATGTTGACAAAGTGAAGAATGTGCGCTTACAAACTCTACGCAGTGAGTTTGAATATCTACGTATGAAAGAATCCAAGTCAATTTCAAATTTTGGCAATAGGGTATTGGTTATTGTAAATTAATTGAAGCATTATAGAGAAAACTTGGAGGATGTTTATGTGATTGAAAAGATCCTTTATTCCTTGACCACAAAATTTGATTAAGTGGTTTGTGCAATTGAAGAATAAAATGATCTAGATACAATGTCCATAGACCAACTAATGAGTTATCTTCAAGCCCATCAGGAAAGACTCATGAGAAAGTATGATGAACCTTTGGAGCAAGTCATTAAAGCCAAAGCTTCTTTGAGAGATGATGGAGGAAAAAGAATCCAAAGAGGATATGGACGTGGAAGAGAGCGTGGTCGTGGCCAAGGAAGAGGAAACCGTGATACTTTCAACAATGATGAGAGAAGTCTTTAATCCACTAGAGGTCGTAGAAGTGGAAGAGCCAACCTTGTTGCTAACACTTAATGATGATGAGAAAGATTACAAGTACTCATGGTATCTTGATAATGGAGCAAATAATCATATGTGTGGCTATAAAAAGCAATTTGTGGAGCTTGATGAGAAGGTGAAAGGAAATGTTTCTTTTGGATATTCTTCCAAAGTTGAAATTCAAGGGAAAGGTAATATTTTAATTCCTTAAAGGATGGTGCTCACAAATTAATTACCAATGTTTACTATGTTCTTAAATTAAAAAGTAATATTTTGAATTACAGAGAACTTGTAGAGAAAATGTATGAAATTTATATCAAAGATTGTTATCTATGGCTTAGAGATCAAAATTCTAATTTGATTGCTAAGGTCCTCATATCAAGAAATAGAATGTTTACTTTGAATCTCAAGACCAATGAAGCAAAATGCTTGAAGGCTAGCATAATAGATGAAACATGGTGTTGGTAGATGAGATTTTGCCACTTGAACTTTGGAGCACTTAAGGCCTTAGGAGACAAGAAGTTGGTGAAAAGGATGCCGTTCATCAACCATCTCAATCAATTGTGTGAAGCATGTCTCCTTGGCAAACATGCAAGTAGAAGTTTTCCTAAAGAAGCCAATTCAAGCGCAAATGAGCTCTCCAACTTGTTCATGTCGATGTGTATGGACTGATCAATCTATCTTCACTGGATAAAAATAAATATTTCTTGCTCTTTATTGATGATTATAATAGGAAGACATGAGTTTATTTTCTAAAGCAAAGATCTAAAATATTTGTAGCCTTTAAAAATTTTAAAGTTCTTGTAGAAAATGATAGTGATTATGTAATTAAATCTCTAAGATACAATAGAGAAAATAAATTTACATCCAAAGAATTTAATGAATTTTGTGAAACAAATGGAATTCGTCGCCCTCTAACGGTTCCTAGATCTCCACAACAAAATGGTGTAGCATAGAGAAAAAATAAAATTGTCCTTAACATGGTAAGATGTATATAATAACTCCATAAAATATAGTTATTGCGGCCCTATATATGTGCTTTAATGATTGCTTAGTCCTTGTGATCATGCATATCTGAAAGATTTGCAGCTTATATTCATTGAATTTAATTGTGATATCTTCTGATATGATCTTGAGCAAACTAGTATAATTCTTCATATGATTAAGTGAATTTGCTATTGTTATTGAATGGGTTATTTCTCTATTATAGGATACATTCTAAATAAGCAGATATGTGAAAAACTTGGACCTGAATTGAAAGAGAAAGCCTAAGGTGAAATTTAGCATCTCACGCCGTGGAGTAGGAATGTGTACACCGCAGCGTGGTGCATTCAGGTAGAAGCATACTGGAACCCAAGACTAGAGCGTCACGGCGCAAGAAAAGAATGTCGCAGCGTAGTGACCTAATTCAACACGCGCCACGGCACAAGGAGGTGAATGTCGCGCCGTTCAGGGGAAAACTTTGGCCTATAAATATTATTTTATCATATTTCAAAAAGGAAGACTTGATAAAATTAGAAAGCAGCTGCTTGGGTTTCGTTTTGAGACTGACAGAAAGCTAGGGAAGCCAAAGTTGAAGGTCATCTTCATCTTGGAGGAAGATTCAAGCTTCAAGGATCATCATCATTGAGTTTCTCTCTTCTGTTCATTTTCCTTCCTTTTTTTCTTCCTCATAAACATGATGTATATGTGTATATTGTTGTGTTTCATGGCTAGCTATGTTGTGTGTAGGGATTTCTTTGGATCTTCCTATGGATATTGAGTAATTTTATATTCCTTTGAGTTTATATACATGATTTGGTTTGGTTCAATCATATAGTTCTTAATTCTCTTGATTGTTTGATCAGCTTTTAAGTGATTTATTGAAATATAATGAACCTAGACATAAAAATTTAGATTTGAGATCATATGTATGGTTGATGTATGTTTAATTTCATTCTAATAGTGGGTGAGTTAATTCGTTAATGGGATATAAATATGCCTCTTGGTCATGCATAGTAACTATTGGGAATAAATCTTAATGAATGGATTTTACGCTAGTTCTCATGGACACATAGAGAATTAGGTAAATGAAACATGGTTGATTGACTTAGACATAGACTTTTAACTATTTTATATTCTCAAGCTAACCTAATCATGTCATTTATATTGCTTATAAGGATTGTATATTATCAATTGAAATAGGAGGTGAAGAAGGATTTCCTATTCTCTAATTATCAACCTTAATTCCAAATTATAGCATTTAAGTATTTTAAGCAGTTTAAACACACGTCTTTTAATTTGAATGTACTTGGATAGAAATTCTTAAGTTATTGGTTAATATTTAGCACTGAATTAACAATTATCAGTGAATGATAGGTGTCCTTCTTTGATAGAAAGTGCGCAATATGTCGGTGACTATCGTCTTTAGCAAAATAACCCATACTCACCCCAGTACAATCCGAGATGGAAGAACCATCCAAATTTCTCTTGGAGGGATAATCAATGAGCTTCCTCCTCAAGACTTAGAAATGAGAGACCTTACAATCCTCTTGGATTCCTCTCCCAGTCAAGACAGTCAATGCAAGACAAGAAACCATCCCTTAAAGACATGTTCATGCAGTTGATGGTGAAAACATATTCCTTCATGACAAATACTGACATTCATTTGGTAAAGAACGATTCTATGATTCAAGTCAAACGACTTCGATGAGAGCATTGGAAACACAAGTAGTGCAGTTGGATAACACCATAAGCAACAGGCCCCTAGGCACCTTCCCAAGTGATACAATTTGATAATCTGAAGGGTGCCTCAAATGAACACTACAAAGCTATCTATTTGAGAAGTGGGAAAGATGTTGAAAGAAATCCAAGAACAAAGCTGCTTAACAAGGAGGTAGAAGTGAGCAAGGACTAGGAAGAAGCGAGTGAGGGGATTAAGAAGAATAATGAAGATATTATCCACAAGAAGGTAAAAGACAAGAAGGTGGTGGACAAAAAGGTAGATGATAAGCCTTATATACACCCTATACCATTTCTTAATAGGCAAATCAAGCAAAAGATGGATGCACAGTTTAAGAAGTTTCTAGAAGTTTTTAAGAAACTTCATATCAATATTCCTTTTGCTGAAGCATTGAAGCAAATGTCCAATTGCATCAACTTCATGAAAGACATTATTTCAAAAAAGCATAAATTGGGTGAGTTTGAAAGTGTTGCATTGTCAGAGGAATGCAGTGCTATTCTGCAACAAAAGCTTCCTCCAAAACTGAAGGATACAGGGAGCTTTCACGATCCTATGTGCAATAGGAGATCAATTTTTTGGCTAAGCTTTATATGATATGGGGGCAAGTATAAATCTCATGCCCCTATCCATTTTTCAGAGGCTGCGTTTGGGGAAATGCAAGCCCACATCAGTAAATCTCTGATTAGCTGATTGTTCCTATACATACCCAAAGGGTATTGTGGATGATGTATTAGTTAAAGTTGACAAGTTCATATTCCCTGCGGACTTTGTCATTTTGGACATGGAGGAGGATTGAAGGGTGCCTCTGATTCTAGGTAGACTTTTTCTTGCTATGGGAAGAACATTCATTGACATTTAGAAAGGTAAATTGACTATGAGGGTTCAAGATCAAGAGGTAACTTTTAATATCTTCAAAGTAATAAAGTTTCCTGAAGATCATGAAGAGTGTTCATACATTGGTTTGATAGATAATATCATTATGGATGCATTTCATGCCAACTATCCCGAAGACCCTCTTGAGTTATCATTGGCCTCATCAACTGAGTAGAATGAAAATACTAGGGACAATGTTTCGGATTTCATCAAAAGCCTTGATGTTGTTCCTAAGTATTTTAAGTTACCAAAATTTGAGTCTTTGGAGTTTAATGCATCTAAAGAGGCAACCAAGCCTTCCGTTTAAGAACCTCCAAAGCTTGAGTTGAAACCTTTGTCTAACCATTTGTAATATGCATATTTGGAAGCGACCTCTACCTTGCTGGTCATCATATCATCATCCATTTTGGTTGATCAACAAGAGAAACTTCTATGTGTGTTGCAAAATTACAAACATGTCATTGGATGGACAATTACTGATATTTATGGCATCAGTCCTTCTATCTGTATGCATAAGATTTTGCTAGAGAACAGTCAGAGTGGTGTGGTGAAGCACCAAAGGCGGCTTAACCCAATTATGAAAGAAGTAATGAAGAAATAGATAATCAAATGGCTTGATGTAGGCATTGTTTATCTTATTTTCGACAACCCTTAGGTTTCGCCAATTCAATGTGTTCCAAAAAAGAGAGGCATGACAGTGGTCACCAATGAAAACAATGAACTTATCCTTTCTCAGAAGGTTACTGGTTGGATGGTGTGCATGGACTACCACAAGTTAAATAAAGTCACCCGAAAAGATCATTTCTCGCTCCCTTTCATAGATCAAATACTGGATAGATTGGTAGAGAAAGCCTATTATTACTTCTTAGATAGTTATTCTGGATATAACCAAATTGTCATAGCACCTGAAGAGCAAGAAAAAGACAACATTTATGTGTCCCTATGGTACATTTGCTTTTCGAAGGATACCCTTTGGACTATGCAATGCTCTCGCAACCTTTCAACGTTGTATGATTATCATCTTCGCTAATATGATTGAGCATGGCCTTGAAGTTTTTATGGATGACTTTTCAGTGTTCAAAGACACTTATGAGAGTTGGTTGCAGATTCTTTCTTCCGTCCTAAAAAGATGTGAAGAAACCAACCTTGTCCTCAATTGGGAAAAATGTCACTTTATAGTCCAAGAAGGCATAGTTCTTGGCTATAAAGTGTCTATCAAAGGGATGAAGTTGACAAGGCAATAATTGAAGTGATTGACAAGCTTCCTCTGCCAATTTCAGTTAAAGGAATCTGCAGTTTTCTTGGCCATGCGGGTTTCTACCGAAGGTTTATTAAAGATTTTTCCAATATAGCCAAGCCTCTTTGCAACCTGTTAGAGAAAGACGTTCAGTTTATTTTTGATGAATCATATCAGGTTGTATTTGAGGAACTAAAGAAAAAATTGGTGTCAACACCAATTATTACCACTCCAGATTGGGACATACCTTTTGAATTCATGTGCGATGTAAGCGATTATGCTGTGAGTGTAGTGTTGGGACGGAGAAAAGACAAGGTGTTTCGCTCCATTTTTATACTAGTAAAACACTTAATGATGCATAACTAAACTACACTATAATGGAAAAAGAGTTGCTGGCCGTTGTATTCGCATTCGATAAGTTTCGAGCATACTTGGTAGGGACTAAGGTGATTATTTATACGGATCACTCTGCCATTAAGTACTTGGTCAGCAAAAAAGATGCGAAACCGAGGTTGATTAGGTAGGTTTTGTTATTACAAGAGTTTGATATGGAGATTCGAGATAAGAAAGGTGCAGAGAACCAAGTCGCAGACCACCTTTCTAGACGTGAGAATGAAGATTATCAAGTTGAACCACTCACGATTAGAGAGACATTTCTATATGAACAGCTTTTTGCAACCACGATTCAATCATGTCCATGATATGCTGACATGGTGAACAATATAGTGGGCGGTATGTTGCCCCCTGATTTGACTTCTCACCAGAAGAAAAAATTCTTGTATGATGTTAGGCACTATCTTTGGGACGAGTCATTCTTGTTCAAACAGTGCTCATATCATATGTTAAGGAGATATGTACCTATGGAGGAGGTGGAATAGATTTTAAACCAATGCCATGCTTCTCCATATGGTGGACACAATAATGGTGAGAGGATAGCTGCAAAGGTTCCTCAATATGACTTTTATTGGTTATCTCTCTTCAATGATCCACATTTTTATATGCAAAGATATGATCAGTGTCAAAAGTCGTGGAATATCTCGAGGAGGAATGAGATGCCCCTCAATTCCATTTTAGAAGTTGAGATTTTTGACGTGTAGGGCATTGACTTCATAGGCCCTTTTATACCCTCTTTTAGAAATCTGTATATTCCGGTGGTAGTGGACTACGTGTCCAAGTAGGTGAAGGCATGTGCATTTTATTCCAATGATTCAAAGGTAGTGATTAACTTCATGAGAAAACAGATCTTCACCCGATTTGGAATACCTAGGGCTATAATCAGTGACAGAGGGTTACATTTCTGCAATAAGCATTTTAAAGCTCTCCTTGCCAAGTATGGGGTAACGCATCAGATTGCCACTGCTTATCACCCACAAACAAGTGGGCAATCAGAGGTATCCAATCACGAAATCAAGCGAATCTTAGAAAAGACGGTATGTTCATCTAGAAAGGATTGGTAAAAAAGACTGGATGACGCACTATGGGCATATAGGACTGCTTATAAGAGCCCCATTGGTATGTCTTCATACAAGTTAGTATTTGGAAAGACATGTCATTTGCCAGTTGAGCTTGAACATAATACTTATTGGGCAATCAAGTAGCTAAACTTCAATTTGCAAGCTGCTGGTGAGAAAAGACTTTTACAGGTTAATGAAATGGATGAATTTAGGCTGCAAGCTTATGAAAATGCAAATTTGTATAGAGAGAAGTTAAAATTCTAGCATGACAAGAAGATTGTGCAGAAGAAATTTGAGGAAGGTCAACAAGTCCTCCTTTACAACTCTAGGCTCAAGATATTCCCGAGAAAGCTTAAATCAAGGTGGTCGGGGTCATTTGTGGTAATAAAAGTGTTTCCCTATGGAGCTGTGAAAATTTCTCTACCAGATGGTTCATCAAGCTTTAAAGTTAATGGTCAGCGCCTAAAACTTTATTACGGAGAAGAGATTCATAGGGGGAAGGCCTCCCTCACTATGACAACTCCAACTTGAGGTCTGCAAAGTCCTGCCGGGACTATAAATAAGGCCCTTTTTGGGACGGAACTCAAATTCTTAATTTTTGGTGTTTTAAGTCAATATTAAGTTAATATGTTAATTTTGTAGTTTAATTAAGTTTTTGTTGTACAAACTGTGTTTTAACCCTTTGAGCAAGTTTTGTTAGTGATGGAGGTTGGAAAGCTGCAAAAACGGCTGCAGAATATAATTTTATATAGAATTCTGCAGATTGACCTCTCATGCCGCAGCGCCCATGGTGCATCAACCAAATTCCAGAGAGCAGAGAGTCGCGGCATGTCACTTGTGTATGCCGCAACGTTAAAAAAATAAAAAATAAAAAAATGATAATTAAATAAATATTATTTAAATTAATTTCTAGTGGGAGTTAATGAATGTCGCGGCGTATATCTGTGCACGCCGTAGCGGGCAAGGTCAAATAGTGTTAAATGTCGTAACGTTTCGTGTTCTTTCCTAGTTTCTGCCTAGATTTCTATTAAATTTTTGTTGAATGTTGCGGCATTCCATGATAACGCCGCGGCATATTGTTGAATATGGTTTGAGTGTCACGGCGTGGCATGGTAACACCGCAACATGGGTTTGAAATTCATTGAGTGTCACGGCATGACACAAGAACGTCACGACGTGTTATGTGTCGCGGCGTTAGTTTAAAAGTTGTATGAATGTCGCGTTATAGGTTTGAACGCCACGACATGATGATCAATTTTGTGCAGAATTGATTATTTTACATATTTTCATATTTGCTAATGCTCAATTCTCATATTTTGCTTTTTTTGGCAGGTTTAGGTACATATTCATTAGACATCATGCCACCTAAACGCCAACGTGGATCCAGTAGTCACAGTAACAGGGAGCCTTCTCCCCCTCCGCCTGATTATGATAGGAGGAGGTTTGTATCTGCAGTCGCAGCTCAGTGGTATACTGTTCTGGTTACCAGATCACTAATAACAGAGCGTGGATTTTCCTTCTCCCGAGCTATGCATCTAGAGATTGAGGGGCTCCTCAACTAGTTGAACTAGAGCCGATTTGCACAACACTCAGAGGCTTCTACAATTCTCCTAGTCATTCGCGAGTTCTATGTGAATGCTACTTTTGCTGGAGAGGGGACTTCGATTATGCGCATTAGGGGTCACAATGTTTTTTTACACTGTGGTAGCTATCAGAACTGTCTTGAGTAAGCCAAAGCCCTCTGTTTTCAGCGAGTATGCGACATTCAGCAAAAGGGAGCCAGAAGAGGACATTGATTTGACTGTAGTCACTGCCAGGATCTACCTGCCTGAGTCTCTGCTAGCGATTTGGACCATGAGCGTCCAGATCAACACACCACGGTTCTTCCCTAGATCATGTCTGACATCTGAGGCCCGGGTTTGGTATCATTTCATCAGTACCTGTATCCTACTGTCAAACAACATGTCAGAAGTGATGCGCGACCGAACCATTCTCATTTATACCATCCTGGAGCGCCAAACTATTGATGTCGGCTATATTATCTATAATCAGATCAGTAGGGTACAGAGCATTTTCTTTCCCTATCTCATCCACACCCTCTACAGTAGACAACATGTGGAGTAGGGGCCACATGAGGAGTTGTCCGATGTTAAACAGCCCCTCAACGACTCATTCATTGAGAGAGTAGGAGGAACACTAGCCCCACCGCCATCCAGACAGAGACAGGCTCATTGAGAGCCTAGAGCGACACCTCCACCACCTGAGGATGACTTACGGGCTCTGGTGGCGCATCTGGCAGCCATACAGAGCTACACCATCGAGACCATTAGGTGGATGGCTGAGCGATTGAGGCTCCCGATGGATGACTTCCTAGTGCTACAGTTCCCGCCCCAGCCTGTTGCTGACCCTCCCCAGCCGCAGCAGGATTAAGAGGATAATGACAATGAAGACACAGACGACTAGCCCTATTTCATCTAAGGCATTTTCTTTCATTTTCTTTCATTATATTTTTGTACATTGGGACATTGTTTCCTGTAGGTTTGGGGGAGGCCATTATAACATATATGTATGCTTTTTGGGTGTTTGTCTTTAATGTTTAAAAGCATGTTATAATGTTAGAATTTTTTTATGATTAGTGAATATTGTATAAACTATTATGCCTAGATTGAGTATTTTGCTTAATTATGTTGTGAGTGTTTAGTTTTTATGATTTAATACCCATAAGCCAAAAGAATGCATGTTTAGAATATTCAACTCAAAGTCGAATATATTAAAATGAATAACAATGGGCTAAATAATTAAATACTAGTTAGTTCTTATAACATTTGAAGAAACAGATAAATATGAAAATTTCATTCAAGATACAATTGTCGTTCCTTTTCATATGATAGGTCAGATGTTTATCACTATTGAGCACATGTCAGTTTGAATGGATGATGGACAAAGATATAAAATTTTAAAGTATATCATGTGTCAAATGCGAGTGAGATATTAATTGTCCTATGATATTAGTGTTTACGAATTGTAAATTTTTAAGTAAAACCATATGCAATCAAGAAGCATGTTTAACAATCTAGTAGCGTTTCAAATGTATGATTTAGCTCTCACTTGTATATTGGTGTAACTTTGAACATGATATAAGTATTGTCTAGAGAATGTTTATGAATAATGCATGTTGAGGTTTTGATTATCTTTGAAATTGTGTTTGAACTCTCTTAAATCGAAATCCTAGATTGTACATGATTAAGGAAATGATTAGGGCATTGTTTGGACTGATTGAGCCTTAAAAGCTGACCTTTACATGATCATATCCTTAGGTCCCCTTTGAAGCTTGATAACTATTTAGCCTTATATGTTTTTCATCATCTACATATTCCTTACCATGTAACCATTCAAATGCATGTGAAAACATTGTATTACTTTCCTACCATCATTGCTTATTGAGTACATACCATGTTATTCTTCGAAGTGAGTCCAATAATTAGGGGCATTATGTATCACAATTACATAATTGAACTTGAAAGAACCATGTGCAGTAAAAGAAGAAGGATTGCTTTGTAAAAGTATAAAAAAAAAAAAAAAGAGACAAGCAAAGTAAATGAATGTAATGAGAAAAGTTAAAGACAAAAACCTTCGAATGGTTCTTTTGAGTTCTAATCTTTTATTTTTGAATGCCCTCATAGTTTACTTGGAGGCTCAAGTCTTGAAATAATATGTTTATATTTCTCAATATTTGTATTTTATCATTTTCCTTTATTCTTTAACCCATAACCATTGGCCTTACATTACAAGCTATTGAAGTCTCTTTTGATCCCCAATTGTGTATGATTTACATTAATGGAGAGAGATTTTCAATACAATCTTGTGGATTATTAGATTCTAATGCATATATGTTCATAAATTTATCCGGATGAATAGGACTTGATTATGAGAAGTTTAGCTTGCATGCTCGTAGGAGATGTGATTTACATAGAAAGAGATTATGAATGTTTGCATGCTAAAGATTGTATATATGTGGAGTTGATTAAGTGACATTACAATCTTAGAGGACTTAAACAATCATTGCTCACTAGTTGTGGTTTCAGTGGAATTTGTAATTAATGATAAATGTTCGATGTATGTTGAAATATATGTTGATAAGCAAGTTTATTTAATCAGACTTTATTTTACTTGAGGACTAGCAAAAACCTAAGTTTGGGAGTGTAATAACTCTATAAAATATAGTTATTTTAGCCCTATATTTATGCTTTAATGATTGCTTAGTCCTTGTGATCATGCATATATGAAAGATTTGTAGCTTATATTCATTGAATTCAATTATAATATCTTCTGATATGATCTTGAGCAAACTAGTATAATTCTTCATATGATTAAGTGAATTTGCTATTGTTATTAAATAAGTGATTTCTCTACTGCAGGATATGCTCTAAACAAACAGATATGTGAAAGACTTGGACCTGCATTGAAAGAGAAAGCCCAATGTGAAATCCAGCATCTCACGCCACGGCGCAGGAATGTGTGCGCTGCTGCGTGGTGCATTCAGGCAGTAGCATACTGGAACCTGAGACTAGAGCGCCGCGGTGCAGGAAAGGAATGTTGCGGCGTTGTGACCTAATTCAACACGCGCTGCATTACAAGGAGCTGAATGCCACGACGTTCAAGGGAAAACTTTGGCCTATAAATACTGTTTTATCATATTTCAAAAAAGAGGACTTGAGAAAATTAGAAAGCAGCTGCTAGGGTTTCGTTTTGGGACTGAAAGAAAGCTAGAAAAGCTAAGGTTGAAGGCCATCTTCATCTTGGAGGAAGATTCAAGCTTTAAGGATCATCATCATTGAGCTTCTTTCTTCTATTCCTTTTCCTTCCTTTTTTCCTTCCTCATGAACATGATGTATATGTGTATATTGTTGTGTTTCATGGCTAGCTAAGCTGTGTGTAGGGATTTCTTTGGATCTTCCTATGGATATTGAGTAATTTTGTAATCCTTTGGGTTTATATACATGATTTGGTTTGGTTCAATCATATAGTTCTTAATTCTCTTGATTGTTTGATTAGTTTTTAAGTGATTTATTGAAATATAATGAACCTAGACATAAGAATTTGGATTTGAGATCATATATATGGTTGATATATGTTTAATTTCATTCTAATAGTGTGGTGAATTAATTCGTTAATGTGATAGAAATATACCTCTTGGTCATGCATAGTAACTATTGGGAATAGATCTTACTGAATGGATTTTACGCTAGTTCTTATGGACACATAGTGAATTAGGTAAATGAAACATAGTTGATTGACCTAGACATAGACTTTTAACTATTTTATATTCTCAAACTAACCTAATCATGTCATTTATGTTGCTTATAAGGATTGCATATTATCAATTGAAATATGAGGCGAAGAAAGATTCCCTATTCTCTAATTATCAAACCTTAGTTCCAATTTATAGCATTTAAGTCTTTTAAGCAGTTTAAACACACCTCTTTTAATTTGAGTGTACTTGGATAGTAAATCTTAAGCTATTGGTTAAGATTTAGCACTGAATTAACAATTATCCTCGTGGGAACGATATCTGACTCTTGACTATATTACAAGTACGACCCGTGCACTTGCGGTAAGCAAAAAAGCGAATAGTATGTTGAAGGCTAAAAATATGCCTAAAGAATTTTAGGTTGAATCTATTGCATGTGCAATTTCTTTGTCCAACCGCTCTCCAACAAAGAATGACAAAGATCAAACACCTCAAGAAGCATAGAGTGAGATGAAGTGTAGTGTTGTTCATTTGTGAGTTTTGGGAAGCATTGTATATGCTCATGTGCCTGACTAAGGAAGATCCAAGCTTGATGATCAAAGTGTCAAGCATGTGTTTATTGGCTATGATGCAAGTTCAAAAGGCTACAAATTCTATAACCCAAGCAATGGCTAGATTGTTGTGAGTCAAGAAGTCAAGTTTGATGAAGAATATGTATGGAATTGGGAAGTAGAATAAGGCATCTATGATTTCTTTCCTAACTTTGAGCAACAAGACTAAGAGGCCTTGACACCAATTGACCAATCCATTCCACCACCTTTATCAACTCCTTCAACTAATGAAACCTCATCATCATTCGAAGAGAGTTCAAGTGAAAGGCCAAGAAGAATGAGAAGCATTGAGGAGTTGTATAATGAAACTCATCCAATAAATGATTTAGTTTGTCTTTTTAATGACAATGAACCTATGAACTTTGATTATGCTATGAAAGACAAAAGGTGGAAACAAGCCATGGATGATGACATCAAAACTATTAAGAAAAAGATTTGAGAGTTATCATCTCTTTCCAATGGTCATGAAGTACTTGGAGATAAATGGATGTTCAAGACAAAGAAGATTGCCAAGAAAGAAGTGAAGTTGAAGTATGTGAAAACTCAAGACCAAGTTGTAGATTTCACAAAGCCTCTCAAATTTGAAGACTTAGGAAGATTACGTGCAAGCCTTAGATTCAAGAAGAACTTTCAAGAAAATAATTTCTAATTAAGGGAGGGCGTTAGATATAATAATTAGAAAATTAGAGTCATGCATGTAATCATTAAGGTATTATTATGCATTATGAACAACTTCCTGATTCATGAAAAGTCATGAATTAATCTATGCACTTTGTATTTAATTTCTAAAAATAAGACATTAAGTAATTAGTATTATAATGGATCAATTATAGATGATAGCTCAAGAGTCTTCCTAACTCTAATATAAATAAGAGACTCCAGTCTTGTATCATTTACACCAAGCAATAGAAATCATCTTCCTCTGTAAATTTCCTCTTCCTCCAACATTCTTTTGGTAACTTTTGTACAGTTTTATGTAGTGGTGCTTTTCTCTTTCTCTTTTTGCTTTGTATTTGTGATTTTCCACTTTGGATTGTCTGAGTCAAAAAGTTAAGTCAAAAAGTTACGGGTGTTTGCACCGTGAAATTATTTTTTATGAATTATGGCGATTTTCGCATTCACCATTTATGGTCTAAAAGATTGACACACCAACATAAGAGTTATGAATATATTCCATATCCATAGACCATAATGAACTTAGTGTTCAATTTCTTAGTTGGGTGGAAAGGGGAAGAAACCTGTCAGATGGCCGCTTGCTTTCTTCTAAAGTGGCAGGTAATATGGCAATCGAAGGGAAGCCATATAAGATCCACGTGTACAAATGAGGTTCACCATGCGGCAAAGGGTTAGTCATATCTTCACACGTTAGTCACATCATTTTTTTCAACCAAGAGTGCTATCACATATGGTAACGGTAGAGAGTAATTTAAAAATATTTGTAAGTACATAAGAACTGAATTTAAAAGAAAATTATAAAAAATAAATTAAAAAATAATGTAAAATATAAAGACCAAAATATTAATTTAATAGATCTCACTTTTTGTTGCTCCAATAACCAAACAAATAAGTAAGAATAACCAAACAAAACATTTTTGAAGTATTTAAAATAACTTATTAAGAATTTTTTTCAATCTAAATTAATTAATTGTCCATCTCTTTGTTCTCGCACCATTAATCTTTCTTCTTCTCTTTTTCAACTCATTATTATGTTTTTCTCTCTTTTTAGTAAAATGTCTTAAAGGAGCCTGAGTCTTTTGTTTTAATTCTTTTTCTTTCAAAAGAGGGGAAGAAAGTTGTCCAAATGAAAATGTAAAAGTTGCTAACTTGATGGTTATGGCATTAACATGTATAGCAGCTCAAGTTTGAATCTTGTATGGTGGCATCAAACGGAAAGCTCTTTGTTCTTAATTAATTTCATTAAATATATGTCTTTTAGATCATTACTATATACGTGTGTTTTAGATGGTGCATCAAGCCTTATTGTCTCCTTTTAGGAAAAAGGTTATTGAAGTTCCTGCTTTAAAGGAGGAGTCCCAAAATTTAAATACTAACGGCGAGGCTTCAAGAATACAAAACCTGATGAGACACTCAAGATGAAGAAAAAGACAAACAGTATACACAATAACATTGCAGATGGATCATGGAACTGTTTGGACTTTGGAGTAGAAAGATTTTTGTGTCCCACGTTGCAGCAGCTGTCACGGCAGTGCATGAGAGATCTCTGGTGATATTCACGGTTCAAGCGTTGCAGTTAATTCAGTGTATTTTCATTGATATTTATTTGTTGAAAACCTAGAATAGATTATAGAACTTAAATTAGTTGAAGATTTTCGATTTCCTGATCAGATATGCAGCTCTGTTTCAGATCAGACAAAAAATAAAGGCGCCCTCTAGAGCCCTGACATGCACACGTCGAATTTAGCAAAACTATTAGTTAATTAATTATCGTATGAGCACTACCGTTTGCTTGCTAGTAAATTAACATGAGTCAGAACGTAGCGGGAAAAAAAAAATCAACATGAGAAAGAATGGGGTAGAATATGGTTCTTTTATTCAACTCACAATAATAATGTATTAAACCAAATTAAAATCCAAAAGAACAGTTATGGTATATAAATATATATAACCCTCATGCATTTTATTTATTATTATAGTAATTATTTGGAGAAGGTCAATTGCATGAGGCGGTGGAAACACTAAAATTCATTATACAAGCATAATGAAATGACGATTCACGTTTTCAACTTAGCTGTTGTTGTACCAGAATTGTTTCTGAAGATAGTCAATTACACTCTTGTCCACCTGAAAAGCTTTGGTGAGAACTTCAGAAGAAATAGGTGGAGTAGCTCCAAACACAGCATTTGCAATAGTGATAACTCCCGGATTTTGACTGCTGAGACCAGAAATGGCAACAGCATTGCCGTATCCAACATTGAGTTGGAAATGAATGAGACCAATTGGAAACACAAACACATCACCCTTGTTGAGCACTTTGGTAAAAAGACGGTTAGTATTGCCTTGATTGGACGTCACAAATCCAACATAGAGAGTGCCTTCAAGGACTATAAGGATTTCTGATCCTCTAGGGTGAGTGTGGGGAGGGTTTAAACCCTTTGGTGCAAAATCTATACGAGCCAGGGATATGCCGAGTGTGTTGAGTCCTGCTAGTTCATTAACGGTGATCGTAGTCACTTTTGAGCCCAATGAGTTAGAAGTATTCCCGGGTTCCACATGTTTGAAGAAATCTTCAGCTGTGACAACGTTAGGGTCTTTGCAGAATTCTCCATTCACAAATACTACAAATTAAGAAGACAGATTTTATATTATATATATATAAAAAAAATCAATTATAATGATTCTTGACATGATCTAAATGGGAAAGAAACTAAAAATTCGATTAGTAAGATTTATGACTACAATGAATGTGTACACATACGTACCACCATCGGTTACATTGATTGCCACACAGAAATCTTGCAGAGGGCTGGGGTCATAGGCAGAGGCAATAGAGGATGCCAAAGCCAAGAAGGCAACAATGAAGTAGACAGATTTCATTTTGGCTCTCACTACTACTGTTTAATGATTGTGTATGCAATTGCTTGTGAGAATTGAGTTTTGTTACATGGGATGCTTGGTATTTATAGGGAGGAACCATTGACGTGGTTTGTAGTTTATCTTTACGGTAATTAATTCTCTATATTTGATGGACGAACCATTCTTTAACAACTACGTGCGTGCTTTTTCAAAAATTGGATTAGAGATTAGACTAAGAAGATGCTCCACATTAGCATCAAGACAAATGTTTTTAGGATGACCTCGCCCAATTGGATTGTACCCAGCATTTCAGCCTGAATATTACTTATAATAATGAGAAGCCAAAGCGTGGAATTAAAGATAAGAGTTGTTAGTTTTAAGACTCGGTTATTGTTCTTGAGACCTGGTCGCTGAAATTTACTGGGCATTTTTAGAACTAGTACAACATATTATTTGTTTCCTCGATCTTTTCCAAACTTATATTTTTTACGATGCATGTTACAGTTTATAGTTTAAACATCTCATCGTCAAGAGCAGTTGGCTGGTGGAAGTGGGAAAAAATTGTAGGAATTGGGTCAAACACGGACCTTCACTAATATCTAGTCACAAGGAAAATAAGAGACCATTTCAGATTTATCTTGTCATCAAAGGATCTGATTGCAATCCGAAGTTATATAGTTGTTTCCTTATAACTTGCTTTAATTTCTTACACTACCGAAGTATTTATTCAATAACTGAACAGTGTTGTAACTTGTAAGATGATTAACATTGGAATTCATTTTAGTTTTGTGATATATCCTTTGGCTTCGCACAGCTTGTTGTATTTGCTTATGATTCCTTCTAGAGTAAGATATTAGATTTAAAGAAAACTTGTATTGAAAAGAAGAGAGTTGTTGTACTGTACGAAATTAAAAATTTTGCTTGACAGTGACTTCAAATTTGAAAAATATTAGTCTTATATTTTTTTTAGGTGTGTATTATTATTCATATTATTTTTAATAAATATGATTAAGTGAAAAAAAAATGATAGAAAAAAAACATGCATCATTAATGGTATGGGCAAGGATATAAAAGTGATGTGAGAGAAAAAAAATAATAACAAAATCAAAGTTGTTCAAATTTTATGAATCCGAATTAGTTTTAGAGACATGGAATATCCGATGGAAGGAGTGCCATTCTTTTCAAGTTTTCAACTCCTGTCTCCTTTTTTATTATTGCAAAATCATAAGGCCCAAATACTAACAACTTTTAGGATGTGTTTGAAATGTAAAATAATAGAAATAATTTAATTTATAAATTTAATTTAATTAAATTTTGTGTTTGAAATGTTAAAAAATAAAAAATAATTTAATATCTAAAATTTTATAGATTTTATTTCTTTTGTTTTAAAAATTTTATCAAATTTGATAAGATTTATTAGAATTTAATTTAATTTAAAATAAATAGACTATTTTACTCTTAATAACTACTTTTAACTATCTCTCATAAGGATTAAAATATAAAATAATAAAATTAAATTAAATTAATTCTCATTTTAATGAATTTTAAACACAAAATTTAATTTTTAAATCAATTCAAAAATTTTTTAAAAAATTTTAAACACAAAATTTAATTCTTAAATTAAATCAAATTAAATTAAATTATTTTATATCTTTTTATTCATTCTAAACACAACTTTAATATCTTCTTTTTGGACAAACATGACGGCCACGGTACCCTATCTAACCAGTTGCTTTTGGACAAACTCAGATGATTGCTTCATCTTTGGATATGCCAAAATCCATAATGGTGTGAGATTTTGTGCGTAATCGTCAGATTAATATATATAAACTCCTATATTAACATAGTTTTTGTCATATATTTTTTGCTTGGGTCCATTTTATCATGTATATGTCGATAGAGGCTAAGTGGATTAAGATGGTTGTTTGGGGGCCCAAATAGAAGGCAGAAACTAACTTGCGAGATGGATTGGGCCATGTGTACATGGACTATGGCTTCTATTGTATGAGGTAGCAGTTGCAGCATTGCATGTTTACGGTCTAATTTTTATACTTATATTTGCGGTCTAATTTTTATACTTACAACATGTTTAATTCTTCCTATTTCAACATTTGGGTAATGTGCTTTTCTTTCACTTTGCCTCCTGTGTAAGTAGTAATATTTGTCGCTACACTATTGAGAGATGTGATTAATCCCAGCTTATGACTTATGAGCAATGTCTTGTATTTCGTTTTTGATAACTGGGAATGCGCATCTAAGCGAGCTTTCTTTGGGTGATTGTATAATAATGTTTATTATGTTTATTTTTCCTCTCGAGAGAAAAGCAGGGAAGTCCCAATTAAGGCAACAGCAATGAAACTAATTACACCACTAGAATTTTTGCAATTCACTTTATGATTGTTTTACTTGTTTAAAAAAAATCTTATTTATTTTTTAATCAATTATGTATGTGCTAGGAGAAATAAAACAGGCGGATAACATGATTTACTTCAGATATTGAATCATATAATTATTGGGAGAGCAATAATATAGGTTTCTGCATCCTATAGGGGCTTTAGATATTAAGGAGAAGCAGCTTTAGTAGGTATACCTCAACATTCTATCGCTTTTGGTTGTCTAAATAAGCAGTGATTGGAACTCATTTGATCTTACAAGTATTTTCCTTATCTACAATGACTTCCCTGTTGTTCTCTCTCCCATGTTACTTGCTCCTAGACTTGGCATTAGAATAGGCAGATAGAAAGGTTGGCCAAGCTTTGTCATTATTAATATTTAGTAATGCATTTATTGCAAGAAAATGTTTTTGAAAATTGAAATGTATCCAATTTATATATATATTTCAACATTACCTGATTAGTGAGATCAGGATTCCATCGACTTGGCTACTTCCTTTTGCTTCGGTTTCTGACTGGCTAGAAACAACGTAATATTTAATTCCTACCTATGTTAACTCTGCTCTTTCTTAATATTTGCAGCTTCAGAGCGGCAGATTCTTCTATTGGCTTCACTCAGTTGCTCCATTGTTTAGTAATTAGTAGTAGAGATCCAGCTGTGGTGGAGTGACTGAAATAAAAATGATATCAAGGTCAGATAGGTAACCCCTGCGCGCATGGGCAATGTATGTATACAAGTCCAGGTGTAAGAGCTAGGGAAGGAAGATAACTCACTATATATGGGAATAAGTCCAGATTTATGTGCCAGTGTACTGTTTGGCATCTACTGAAAATATCTAATATACACTTCTGTCCTTTGGCTGTGGGTATTATGACTGAAGAATGAAAATGATAACTATAACAACTGCCTGACACCTAGGCCTTCTTGAGCGACTTAAATTTAAAATATTTTCAACTGACACAAACAAAAATGACAATAAAGAAAACAAAAGCGCTCACACCAAGGACGTTCTTCTTTGCCAGACCAGCTTCAAAACTTCCTTTTTACCATTTTGCCAAAGAGCTAAGACATATGAAATGGGTACCTACTGCTTACTTTCACTTCCCAGCGCATCAACCTTAGACCACGCTATCATCATCATTCTCTTAAGTTTATTGGGTTTTGCATGTTGGGGAATAACACCTCCCCTTTTACAAGTGCTTATACGAATAATTAGAGAAAATATTACAAACAAATCATGCACAAACTTAACGTGATTTTGTCTAACATTTTTATGTCCACGGATTAAAAGTAGACACTATTAATCTTTTATATCTCATAACTATTTTACTATTATTCTTACATCTCAAAACCTTGTGAGTGTTTAATTCTCTGCATCTTTTACAAGACAATTTCTCTCATTCTTATATCTCAGAATTTTTCATTGCAAATATTTAAATCCCATAAAACTTGTTTGGCTAGACACGTTTTATGACTTTTTAATTTTTTATTAAAAATAAATCTCTTATATATCTTTTATAATTATTACATATTTTTTTATATATCTCAATATTAATTATAAGATATAAATCTATTAATAAAATAAAAATTATTAATTATGATATTCAAATTAAAATTGAATCAAACTTTTCAATTACAATTTTCAAATTAAAAATTTAAATCAATCACAACACTACACTCAACACTTTCTGAAACATCGATCGTTCGTCAAATATTCACTTCTTGGCAGATGCTAATATGCTCATTCTCATCTTTGGATATATAATACACCTTGCAAGCTGACTTTCAATAACCAGTTTTTAATTATTTAATGTGATATCACTCAACTAAAGCTATTTACAATTTAGTCCTTAGACAAATTAATTGACCCAAAAAAATTATTATTCTCATCTTCTCTATTTTTTCGGTCACTGGCAAAAAAGACCGGTCGGCTACTATCATTTTGCCCAACTGTCCAACCATCAACCATCGACCACTGGTGGCTTGCGGACCTAAGCAACCATGGACGGATCTCTGCAACCATCAACCATTGCGATTGATTTCTTTGATTTGTGAATAGTGACAAAAGGCTGGTTTGCTTCCTTGAGGCAGAGGGAGAGAAAGGAGTGGCTCGTGGTTGAACACCATCACGAATGGTTGAAACCGTGGTTGTTTGGTGGTGCGTGGTGGCTCTGAGGAAGACGCCGACTCGAACTCGAAACTCGTGGTGGTGGGTGGCTACCCATCGTCGCGCATGTCCACTTCCTAACAGACCACAGCCACACCACCCTCTGAGTCACGGTGGACGGATCTGACTTGTGGTGGCTAGATCCATGGAGCGTCGGAGTATTCCATCGGAGCAATAGATCCTCCACTACAATGGCTAGCTTAGCTCCATATCTCCTTCAACAATGACCACGACAACCTAGATCTAGAACCCTCCTCTCAAATTTTGAGTTCCGCCTCGAAGATTCCGTTGTCATTGAGCTTAAGGTTGAAGAAAAAAATGGTTGAGTTAGTCGTTGTCGCCTTCAAGTTGCCGCTTTCTCCACAATTATCACTGTTGGGCAAAGATCCTCCCTTTCCTTGACGGCAGCGACGGCAAAGATCCTATCCTTCCTCGCTATCAAATAGTCCAGGCCACCGATCACAATGGAAGAGTTCTATTTTGAGTGGGTTGGTAGCTGGGTGGAGTTGTTCTGTTTGCAAGTGGTGGTGGTGGTGGTGGTAGAGTGTGAAATGTGAAAAGACTACATTGCAATTTTTAAAAGCCTATTTATTGGATTTTCAATGATAAATATCAACCATTGACATTATTTAAGTATAAATGAAAGGTTGAGATTTTGAGATGCACCATACACCTTCTTTTAGAGGGTGTATATTAGACACTACTTTCACTTATCGGGAGAGAGGAGAAATAAGATAACAACGACACTTCATAGACACGGGTCATTACCAAATAAATTTCTTGCTTCAGTTAGATCATTTTTCTTTATTCTCATGGCAAAATAATAAGGAATGAGCAATATTTTAATTAAAATAAAAAAATTATTACATATACAATAAGTTTAACTCTATTAAATTCCGATAGTGTATTAAAATGTATCAATATCAGTATTTTAAAAATTAGATTGAACTATCTAATTAAACCAGTTAAATAATGAATCAATTATGTTTTTAAATTGATTAATATTTGATTTAATTACAATCTAGTCACAGTTTAATTATAAACGTAATCGATTGAATCAATTGAATTGCAACTTAAAAGTTGACTGATTTAATCTTTCTGTTCAATTTTTATAACATTATCCTATTACTTCATATGCATTGTAAATGTAAACATCATAGACTAGACTAGATTTAGTTGGATGCTGTGGTTTGACACCAAAAATCCCAGTCACCAAAACGTTTAAGTAACGGATTTGGACGTACGTTACTGAACAGACACAAAATACAAAGCTAGCTTTCCTTAGCTTGCGGATGAGTGAATGTGACCTCGCGTAATCAAACGTGTACTAATTCATGATAAAGGGTTTTGTAAGATATTTGTTAAGGATTTAAAAGAGGTAATTTTTTTTTTATAAAATTAGAGTATTTAATATATTAAAAATTAAATTGGAAAAGAGTATTTAATATATTGGAATAATTTAAATTTTAAAATTTAATTTAGTTTGATTTTATTTTATTTTATTTAGAAATTAAATTTTATATTTAGAATTTACTAAAAAAGTTTTGATTTAAATTGATTTTAAAATAAATTTATGTTTGAAACTTATTAAAAATGAAATTAATTTGGTTTTATTTTTATTCTTATAATATAATCTTTCTCAAAGTAAAGTTAAATTATTAGGTATAAGAAGTAAAATTAAAAATTTAATAAAGATAAAGTAATCTATTAATTTAAATTAAATCAATAAATTTTTTAAATATTTACAATTGAATCTATGAGATTTAAAAAATAAAATTATTTTTTCACATTCTAAATACAAAAATTAATTTACACATCAAATCAAATCTATTTTTTGATATTCCAAAAACACTTATAATAAACTTATTAATTTACTTAAAAATGATAAAATAGTTTTTGTTAGATATAATTATATTATTTTACATATATAAAAATCACATTATCCCAGGCATGACACACGTACAATGTCAATAGTATTTCTTTGTTGTGTCCATAATAAATGAAATTGATGAAGGACTTTCCCGAAATTGATTATCTACTTTAAAATGTTATTGCATGTTTAGTATCATAACTCATAAAGGAGCTCATTTTTAATGCTTAGCCTATTGAGAGTGAGAGTTTCATTGTTTAAGTACTATCACTGTGATTGCCTATTATGCTAATTCAAGGTGATCTTGGTATAGGTAATTTTTTATTATTTAAGCTTATGAGGAAAGTTCATTCCAAAATAACTAGCTTATTGAGATGAAAATTTTTATGTCTTAAGTACCACTTTAACTACGGCAGTCTACTTTGGTTGCTCACTTAAAATGATTTCTATTGATTCTTCTAAAACAAATAATTCATCTCAAAAGACTAACAAATTAGAAGGGAGAGCCTCATATCTAAAGTTTTACATTAAGCCTTTATCTTTACTTAATATGAAATATAACATTTTAGTGTGAATGTTTAATTCCATTTCAAGCTTTATTATGTTGGATAAGGATTCTTATATTTATTAAAAACAATTATGATTATTCTATTTCAGATTTCATTTCATAAAGCCAGTAATATTCTATTCCAAAGAGGTATGATGTGATTTCATACTTTATACAATGAGATTGAACTTATTATCTTAATATAGTTTCATTAATTTTATAAAATAACAAATCTTGCCTATCATTAATTTAATCTATAAAAGTTTCACCCCTTCCAAAAACAAAAGATAACAAAAGGTGGATAAAAACAAAGTTATATATATATATATAGACACACACACACACTCTCACACACTACACAATGTTTTCTTTGTGGTCGAGTAACAATATTTATATTTGTTATCAAGATGTAAGAAATTAAACTTGAATGTTGTTCATTCATAAAACATCACATATTCCCGTAAAAAAAAAAAAAAAGACATCACATATAATAATATATACACGAAAGAAATTTTAATTATTAATTTTAATGGGGAAAATGCTTTTTAAAACATTTTTTAAATAAATAAATAAACAATGATGTATTTACTTTTAAATCATTTAGTGAGTTAATATTAGAATGCATTTTAGATTAAATCAACGGTTGTTACACCTTTATTTATTCACTATAAATAAGTTTTTTTCTTTTAATGAGAAGCGTATATCTTTTAGATTAATATTGATTTCATGTACTAAATAATTAAAGTGCTTAAATCTTTTTTAAAATTACTAAAATTATGAACTAATAATGATCATAATGTTCTCATTCTATTTTAGTTTCATAAAATCTATATTTTATGCATTAAACATGACATTAATCATACAACTTTGAAAATATAGAATGAATGGTCAAATTAGTTTTTTGAAAAATACAATGTTCATATTAGTTTTTAAATTATGAATTTTGAAGTTCCTGAATATATATTTCATTGTTTAAATTAGTTTATGCAAATATGATTCTTTTACAAATAAAGATTAATTTAAACGACAAGATATACATATAAAAGCCTTGAAAGTAATTTGTATTAATTAAAGACTAATATAATTAATGTTATATTTTTAAGGACTAATTTAATTATTTATTCAAAAATATATGTACAAATTTTCTTAACATGATTTTTTTACGAGATTTTTGCGAGGCTCTTGATGCATCAAATACATTGGACTTTTGATTCCTCAAAGCCCGTCATTTGTTGTTTGATATGGATGGTAGGACAATCACAGACGGAATATTAAAACAGAAACGTGGAAACCAAAAAAAGTGCATTCCCGTGAGTGAGCCTCAATTCAAATGCACACCTGCCGCCAGGAGAAATTCTAATATGCTTATGTCTCATATAGTAATATCTTTAAAGGTTAATATTTAATTTAAAATATATTAAATAATATTTTAAATCTAAACGGTTTCTCTGACTAAGCAATTTAGGTGTAGAATTCAGCCCTTAACCACATTTGATGTCTTCCCGAATCCCATAGACGACTATTTCTGTCGCATTAAATAGCTCTTAGACCTTTTAAAATTTGATAGAGATAAAATTAAATCTTTTAAGATTATGGAAGTGACTTACATCCGCAGTGATGCCATCGCTTGTTTTGCCTAAACCAGGTACACGCCATACTCGAATCTTGGACAAAACCAATTATGTTTTTGTTAGACCCACACCTTAAAAAAATACTTATATACTTTAAAAATACGTTGCGTATTTTTATAATTGTTCATATTTTATTTAATAACATTTTATTTTTAATGAAATGACATGTATAATAATGTATGTAACAAAAAAAGTGACATGTAGAAATTATCTTTCCAGTAAAAAAAAAAAAAAGGCATGTAAAAATAAATCTCTCCGCGTGGTCCGTGGGCTGGGTCGGTGCCTTGCCCTTTCAACTAATTTACACTTCTCGCCCTACGGCCTACGCTACGCGATATATGCACTGTACATCACAGAGACAGAGAGAGGGAGAGAGTTGTGGAAGATCCAGATAAATTGTGGCTTCCCTACTGTTTTTAATTTTGTTATCAAAGACATCACTCACAAAAGTAAATTCTCCTGTTTATGGTTGTGGGGAAAATTTTGATAAAAAGAAGAAAAGAAAGAAAGAAGGCAGGCCCAGAATGAATTCACAATCAGCATTCTCTCATACTCTTACTTGCTGAATTGTGTTCTCTCCCACTCACAGTCACACTTGTTGTGTTGTGGAAGAAAGAAGGTGATGGCCAAGAGAGAGAGAGGGGTCTCCGTCTCCGAGACCGATGCAACTGTCTTGGAATTGAAGCAGAAGTTGCGGGGATTGGTGAAGAGTATCGTGGACGGCGATGATTACACGGTGCACACCGCCGACGAGGCTATCGCCACTCTTTCCGCTCTCAAGGATTTGAAGTATCGCCGTTCTTTCTCCGACAAATTGGATGACTTTGCCGTTCCTCCCGAATTTCGATGCCCCATTTCAACTGAATTGATGAGGGATCCTGTTATCTTGGCCACTGGACAGGTTCAGTCTCTCTCTCTCTCTCTCCCATAAAGATCAATTCTTTAATTACCAGGGTTCTTGATTTTTTAAATTTTATTATGAATTTTCTTTGTGGTGGCAATACCTTTTAAGCGTACATGTCTGTCTGTCTTCACTTTGACTTGGCTGAGGATTTGAACTGACATATAATTGCCTATGCACATTCCTGTGCTGTAATAGAATTGCTTTTTCATGACATGGATATGTTTTTACGGATTAAGATTACAACATCCACACCGTTATTAGTCCTATAATTTATTAGGACAACTCATTGATACACTTCATGTTCAATTCCCTTTTTCTTAATATATACAACAGTAAAGGGAACAGAGTTGTGCAAACTACACATGTAATATAGATTGAATGTTCAAAATCATCTTTTTCTTCCCTGCTTTTGATGGATTAGTGAGTTCAAATAAGGTGACTGTCTTCATATCTTCTTTGTCTTCTTGTTTACTTATTTCTTGTGTTGCTTGTTCGGACTTCGAGATTGAGAATTAGTTTTATGTTTTTTTCCCCTTTAGACAAAGGTATACAAAGTGTTTTTTCATTTGGAGATTGATCCTGCGATTAATCCCAGATTCTAAATGTAGTATATGTGTTTAAGTTGAGTGTCTGAGGACTTTTCACTTATGGTGTGCACAGTACTACGAGTGAAAGATGGAAAGAGTAGAAGTAGATGTGGGGGTGGGGGTGGTCTTTGTGTTCCTAATTTCATGTCTTAATGCTGCAGACTTATGATCGACCATTCATCCTGAGGTGGTTGAATGAAGGCCACAGAACATGCCCTCAAACCCAACAAGTCCTCTCTCACTCTATTCTTACTCCTAATTACTTGGTCCGAGACATGATTGCACAGTGGTGTAGGGAGCATGGAATTGAGCTACCAAGGCCTGCTCGGGACATCGATGAAGTAGTAACTGATGCTGACAGAGACCACTTAAATTCATTGCTTCATAAGTTGTCATTGTCTCTTTCTGATCAGAAAGAAGCTGCAAAAGAGCTTCGGCTGTTAACAAAGCGAATGCCATCATTTCGATCCCTTTTTGTGGAGTCTAGTGATGTGATTCCACAGTTGCTTAGTCCATTATCAACTGGCACGGCTTATATTCACCCCGATCTCCATGAGGACTTGATCACAACTGTTCTAAATCTCTCAATTCATGATGATAATAAGAAAGTGTTTGGAGAGGATCCAACTGTCATTTCTCTGCTTATTGATGCCTTGAAATCTGGAACCATTCAAACAAGAAGCAATGCTGCTGCAGCTATTTTCACATTATCAGCTCTTGATTCCAACAAGCACATCATTGGAAAGTCTGGAGCTATCAAACATTTGCTTGACCTTTTAGAGGAAGGACACCCATTAGCCATGAAAGATACTGCTTCAGCCATATTCAACCTATGCCTTGTGCATGAGAATAAAGGGAGGACTGTGCGAGAAGGGGCAGTCCAGGTTATTCTGAACAAGATCATGGACAACATTCTAGTTGATGAGTTGTTGGCTATACTGGCACTCCTCTCCAGCCATCCCAAGGCTGTTGAAGAAATGGGTGATCTCGGTGCCGTCCCCATCTTGCTGGGTATTATAAGGGAGAGCACGTCAGAACGAAGCAAGGAAAATTGTGTTGCAATCCTATATACAATCTGTTTCAGTGATAGAACAAAGTGGAAGGAAATTAGAGAAGAAGAAAAGGCCAACGGTACACTGTCTAAACTTGCACAATGTGGTACTTCAAGGGCGAAAAGGAAGGCTAACGGGATTCTTGAGAGGCTCAATAGATCCCCTTCCTTAACACACACTGCTTAGTGAAATTAAATCTCGAAAATTACAAATCACGCTTTTGTAAATAAATTTCTTGTGTTCTTCTGTACAAACCACCTCACGTAGCTGTAAAAATGGGAAAGGAAAGTTCACATATTATGTACATTACCTGCATACAGTACCTCCACATGCAAGCAGGCATATGAACGAATGAGCAAATTGCTGCTTTTTTCTTTCTTTTCTATTCTAATCTTTGTTCCTTTTCAAAAAGCTCTTTTCTTTACCATATGTTGCATATAAAATACTATTCTTCAATTTCCTCATTGCCTGACTGTCCGTGATTGATGTTTTGATATTTAAATTTGTAACTATTCTGTCACCTAGCCAACCAATTTTGATTGCTGACAATTTGTCTGTTTGTATTTGTTAATGGCTCTATTGTATGTGGTATTCATTGTTGGTAACTTGGTATCATTAAGCACAGAAGGGATAACTAATCAAAGCGTGAGACTGGGAGGGGTGAAGGGTCTACCTTTGTTTTCTTTCCCCGCCAACCCTTGAAGAGTGTCGGCACAACATTGCTCCTCTTTACCAAACTTTCTTTGTTTAGACTTTTAGAAAAGCACTAATTTGCCGAGGGATTGCCCATAGGATTATTATGTTATGTATGAGGTCACATCCTTTCAACTCTAAATGAATTATATTACTACTTTGACTATTGCACTTTTTTTTTTACAAAATTTATTTTTCTTACGATTATTTTAATTTTTTTAATATGTATAAATTCACTGATAGCATCCTTGCCATAGTTCCACCCACAGGGCTAGAATATCCCAGTTGCTCGCACTCATACCTAACTATTCAGATTCTTAATAATGTGCTGACTAGTTATTCCATCGTACTATATGTGTTTCATTACATGAACAGAAGCAGTGGATTGGTTTGGTGTATACAAACAAGGCTTGGTCATATATGAATGAAGAGTCAGTAAAAATAAATTTTTATTAAATTTAATATTTTTTAAAAAAATATTAAAAGTGCTTATACTTTAAAAAAAACATGTAAAATGATCCGTTTCTAAAATAAATAAGGACAATTCAGGCTGAGTAGTGATATGATGCCTTTCTATAATAAGATTCATTGTACCTAGTGCTTTACTTTATTCATTACTAGTAACTAGTAATAAATGATAATGATTCAATAAACACGGCATCGCCATTGTAATCACTTATTATAATATAGATTTGTTGCAAAAGGCTGGTGAGTCGAGTGGTGAGCTCACTTACCCACAGAATTCAATAGGTAAGGCGAAAAGGGCGGCTGGTTTTTAACTTGTTAGTTTACGCCTTACGGTGGTTGGATGGACCAAAATTGGTGCGCAAAGTAAAGTTACAAAAAATACAAGTGTAAATGGAGAGGAATTCCAACGTCCTTTTCGTGGGCACTATGAAACGCCACCCACCAGAACGGGATTTAAAGGGGACATAAATATGCCATGACCCCTCTAAATTAGTTTTTTAATTTATTAAAAGATAAAAATAATGAAGGTTATATTTGATATATATTTAATAATTAATAACTTAATATATATTGATGTCATAATTTTAGTTTTTTTAATCATTTTTTAATTTTTATATTATGTATTTATTAACTCTTCTAATTTTTAGTTTCATTCTCTTTTTTTAAAAAAAAATCTATATGTAAATAATTCATATTTTACCAATAAGCTAATCATGAAGTAGAGATTATTACTAGTATGATGTATTTAAAATTTAATATTTGTTTCTTTATTCTTTCTTTCCTTTTTTCATAAAAATTTCAATAATAAAATTAAATAATTTATTTTTTACATCATACCTATTTTAATAAATGTAAGATGCAAATATAATATTGATTGAATAAATCAAATTTATATAATTAGGTTAATTTTAAAATAAAATTTTACTTAGTAAATATAATACACTTGTTAAGATTAAAAATTTCTCATTAAAAAGAAAAAAAATATTATGCATACAAAAATAAATAGTTAAAGTTATAATAAAAAATATAAATATCACTATCTCAAAATCATTTATTAGTATATATTATAATAAATACTTGATAATAAAAATTATGACTTTTGTCTACCGATAAGATTTTTTCTGTATCCGTTCATGTCACCCACTAACCCCCAAAAGCCATTATTCCAAGCCATGTTAGTGTCCCGACTTCTTCACGGGCTTCACACCGCTCGTTCCAAAGTAAACAATGAGCACCATTATTGTTGGCTAAGGCGAATAAATCGCTATTTTCATGGCTAAAGATGGAAACTGCAGGAATCTTAGGAATGGAATGACCTTTCACCTTGAGGCTACAGCCTAGGAGATAATGATAACATGCACAAAGGACAAGGGAAGGGACGAAGGGGTGTCAATCTCGGTTGAAATGGATGTGTTGGAATTTTATCCAATTCACAGTCTACATTTTTCCTCTGAACCATTAACTTGAAAATGATAGTTTTACATATATATACATCGGAATTTAAATCATTCAAAAATGTTTAGTGAAAATTTGTTGATTTTATAAAAATTATCTGAAACATAATATAATATATAAAATCATCATTAAACTATTGATATAATCTATAATTGATAGTGTTCAAGTAATATTTTCCCCCTTTTCTGAGCCCCTTTTTGTTGTTTCTGTTAGGGGGTCCTCAGTCCTTACGGAGGGGGGAGTGGGGACGCATCCTTTTGAGATTGACAAGCGAACAGCGGAGGATGGTACAATCACCGATCAACATGCAAACACAAAACGAATGGTCCACCACTATCATGCTTTTGTCTAATATACACTCTCTAATGGAAGGTGTATGATATATTTTATATTTTAGATCATTAATTTAAATATAAAAAATATCAATAATTTAGATCAAGTATAAAAAATTTATTAAACAAATTATAAAGGTTTGATCTAAGGATAACGGCTGACTGTAATTGTCGATCACGACCAACAGCGATCGACAATGACGACGGCAGCAGCAGTGACAATGACGGCAGCGATAGCAGTGACAGTGACGGCTGCAAAAATAGTGGCAATGGCGATGATAGCAGTAGACTGTAAAATGTGTAAAAAGAAAAACCTGCTAACCAAAAATATAATCTACAATTACAAGTAAAATGAAAAGGTCTATCATACACTAGAAGTGTCAAAACAGGCCGGTCTAGATTATTCGGACTAGTCCATTCGGGATCGGGTCATTTTCGGATAGACCTATTCAGATCATGTAAGTTTTAGAGTGATATTTTACTAGTCCAATCTAACTTATTTAACTTTATGTAATATTAAAAAAGCGAGCTGACACAGTCCATTCGGACTCAACTCATTCGGACCATAAAAATTTCAGACTGATATTTTACTAACACAACCTGTCTATTTTGTCAGACTATTCAGACTGATCCATAAAATTTGACTTATTTTAACACCCCTATCATACACCCTAACATAGCACCCATCCCAATATCATATGGTTTTACACCTTTCTTCCTTGTTTTACCCAAATCCAAATGATTTTCATTAATTTATTAATAATAGTATCCTATTATACTGTTTCCTAAAGGCTTGACATTATACACCAACTTCATGCTCATCAATTCCCAACTATCAAGCGGATATTTTGCCCAACATTTTTATTATTATTTTTGGTAAAATTTAATTTCAACTTTCCAGACCTTGCATATAAATTCAGCACCTAGAAGGAAGTTGTTTATATAAATATATGGTTTAAATTCTACTTCCTTGAATTGGTGAGAAGAATCAGCATCATGATCTTGATCCGGATGAGTTCCAACTTCCAACATTGGAATGGATTTGTTGAGAGATGTAAGATGAAAGGGACGTGTTGGCTAAGTAACGAAATTAAAGCCCTTAACACATGAGCAGAAAGACTCCTAGATTTATTTATTTTTTTGTCAGCAAAGACACCAAGATAGAAATTGAGATAGGATTCTGTTCAGTACTATAATAATCTAGGCCCAACCCTGCCGTAAAAGCCCAAACCACAGGCCCATTCTCCAGTTATTAAGACGATAACATTCATTCAATACAATTTGAAAGTTAAACAATAATTTAAACATGACAAATCAGCTACTAGAAACATACACAAAAAAGACCGAAAATATATACATTCTTATTAATGATTAAAAAAGATTGTTTTTTGTCCCCCGGTTCTGAACCTCTTTTATTTTCCTTTTTCATTAGTCTTAGTTGAATAAATCAGTAAAATATGCCAGAGTAAAAGCTAGAGGTGTGCTGTACCCAAAAACAAAAGCTATACAGCCTACAGGTATATTTTTATAGGAAAAGATATATAGAAGGAACAAGGAATAACGTATTATTTCATGTCATAATAGAAAGCCTCTCGCTCGGCATAGGGGACTTACATTCAAGAACTAATTCAACGAATTTATTATAATTAAAAATTAAATAAATTTTCAGTACGACTGTTTTATTTGATTTTTAAATTGAATAATCACATTGAGTAGTTATTCTTTTTTTCTTCTTCTTTTTGATAAACTGAGTAGTTATTCAGTTTTTAATCATAATACATCAAATAAATAAGACTCTAATTTTAGGTTTCCCTATTACCACTTACGGAAACCGCTTTCGCGACCTTACTAGGCCTGCTATACCTTCACAATGTAAGCCATCGTTATTTGTTACAGGATCAGTCACCTCGGCCACAAACGAGGTTTTGGAGGCGAAGACAGCTTTATATAACCCAGTTGTACCAAACACTATAAAAGTTTATCTTGGAGCTGTCAGATTTTTCAGAGCTTAAGAGTTAAAAGTATACCTATCATTCGACAACCCAAAAATAAAAAATAAAAAATGGTTAGGATTCCAGAATAAAACAATCATGTTATTTGTATAATTAAAAATAAATAATTTTGAGATAATTTAAATAAGTGATAAATGTCTCTAAGATAAATAGTAAATATTTTTAAGATAAGTGATGATTATAATTGTTTAAGTGATGATCTTTTTCTATTACACATAATGACTTGAAATTAGAATTTATCATATCTTATACAAAGATCATCATGTGGTGATCAATGAGGCGATAAGTGGTGATAATTATTATTTATGTTGTGAATTCAAATTTTAACCTACTATATATAATAAAAAAAATCACCACATAAATAATTTGAATTATCATTTATCTTAAAAATATTCACTATTTATCTAAATTGTCCTAAAATTATCCATTTAAGTTGTAAAAAAAAATATTTTTCAAAATAAAAACATAACATATCTAAGTATAGTGTACCTTTTTTTTTTTACAAGTTTGGTGTACCACCTTAATGGTCATATATGTGGTATAGTGTAATTAACCTATGTGTGCAGTGTCTGCGAGTTCGTGTCGGATACATGTATGACACACATGTTCTGTGTGTCCAATTAAAAAAAAATAGTTTGACCATGTTAGGACACGTCTAATATATGATTTAGACATGATCCATTAATATTTTTAAAAAAAATTAATTTTTATAACTAACATTCAATTAGTAAATTCGTAACTCATCCAAGTTTAATTACATGACTGATGTCATAATCCACTATTTTCACATACTAATATTTTAAGTTTTATCTTTTCACACGCCACTATTAGGCTTTTAAGTTTTATCTTTTCACACACCACTACTTTCATCTGTTCCTTCTACTAAACCATCCACTTTGTTGTCATCGAAGTTTTCCTGATAACTCCACAAATTGTAGTTATTTGAGCCTCAAATATGTGCTTTATTGTCTGCGTAGTCCTAGTTTTGATGCATGAATGGAAGAGTTTAGTTGTATACTCATATGATTTGATTTCAACGTCTTCCATCATGATTCTGAGTTTCTGATTCTTGGATATATTAAGTACATTTGCATTGATTATTGAATTGAAAATTTCTCTATGGCAGGTAAGGTTTCAACCAAGTGAATCATTTCAAATTTGGATCAGCATTGCAAGAGAAAGCTAGCAAGGATCAGCTTGTCACGCCGCGGCGTGACATGTGAATGCCGCGGCGTAGTGCCTCCCCTACATCAAAGTCAGAGAGCTACGCATTTTGCATGTCGTGCCAAGATGAGTTGAATGTCGCGGCATCCTAACCTAAAGTGCAACGCGTCGTGGTGTAAGTAGTTGAATGTCGCAACGTGACTCTGTTTTCTGAGCCCTATAAATACTGTTGTATTAATTTTCTAAAGAAGTTAAGTCATATTTTAAAGAGCTGCGGTCAAGATATTGAACTTCACTCAAATAGAAAGCTGAAGTGACCAAGTTTGAGGACTTTCTTCACCTCGGTGGAGGATTGAAGTTTGGAGGATCTGTAACACCCCTTTGGAGGATGTCACACATAAAAAAAATAAAAGAAATAGAAATAAAATCTACCCAAGTTGTGAAACATTTGTTAAATATTATTACGGGTTGTAAAATAATTCCCTGATAGACGAGAAATATGATATAAAAATATAATGCGGAAAATACGAAAAAAAAAAAAACATCATCACTAGTAATATACATATGACTAAGTTATAAAGCATACAAATAATTTACAACTAAGACTACAAATATTTAAACAAAAACAAGAAAGAAAGCAATAAAAGAGTTAATATATACTACATATTGACGCGCGCTTAAAAAAAAAACATCATGGTTATCTAATCCTCAGATGGATCACTCTCAGCCTGAAAATGATCATCGGGAGATAGATATCCTGGATGTCTCGACACACGGCGATAACGGGATCGCGCAGTCGATACGATGCTTATCTCACTAGGCTCAGGGTTTTCAGCACCCCAGTAACGCCTAATGGATAAGGGTAACTCTAAGTGCAGAAATAACATCGTAGTCATAATGGGCTCTCTATCAAACTGATGACGTAAAATTACGGTCACACGTCCTGCATATGTCACAGAATCACGATCGCCTCGTAAAATGCCACGCCAGAGAACCTCCATGAAATACTAGTTCTATGAATCCCAAAAATCCTAGCGTCGCCATCCCTCACAATCAATCCAGAGGATATGGATGATCGGATGGTTCTTGATCGTAAAACTGATCATCGGCTTGCTGACCTTCCTCTTCCTCAGGGTACACGATCTCAAGAGGCTGTTCCTCTTCTTCCTCTTCAAACTCTTTACCGCATAAAATAAATAGACAAGAGACACATACAATAAAGAGGTAAGACAACATAAAATCATCACAACATGGCCAATAAGAAGACGACAAATAACAACTATACAGTTCATACAATACGAAAAAGCTATAACAGTAATAATAATGGAATAGAGTAAAAATTAGATATTCTAGTGTTTGAGAACATTACGGATATAACACAAATAAAGAAAACCACATAGATAAATCAATCTCACGGATAAAATAAGATAAGAAATAGGCAACTAACATAAGAATTATCGAGATAAATATAAATAGAGAAAATGTAAAAACATCCAAGATATTACCGGATAAAGATAAATAGAGAAAATGGAATATTTAAGATATAATCAAATACACCAAAACACAACCCTACTCCATGGAGCTAAACCCAAAGAGATATCGGAGAGAATGACTTGCAAAATCTATTAGTACCATGCTGCCCAACCAACTATTACGCGGTCACACGTTGCGTCAATAACTGCAGACTGGGAATCCACCATCCAGGCGTAGTATAGTTCACGGTCTCCGTTGTGGCACTATAGGCAATGTACTTACTAGGCTTTACAAACCTCGATTAAATATAGTGAATGTCGAGTACATTAGTGTGCTATCGGTTTACACTGACCCAATGAGCTACCAACTGCCCACATGTGGGATCCCCGTACACTAAAGTCTCCAAGTTCATTAGAACAATGAACCACACTACGTTTATCGCATCGACAACACGATGTGATTCGTCTCGTCAATCCAAAACACCAAAAATTGGTATAAAGACAAACATAATTCCAAATATATGAAATTACGAAAATGCCCTCAAGATAAAAATATGCCCTCAATGGCAAAAAGCACATGCGGGTTCACTTTTTCCCGACTTAAAATGAAAATAACCTCAAAAGCACATGCGGGTTCACATTTTCCCGACAACGAAAAATAAATATAGTAACGGTCAATCGCGTAGAAATTTTATCGCGTTTTTGAAATCTCGTCGTTTTTACAAAGCGTTTAAAAATCGGGTAAAGATATTTTTCTGTTTTTAAAATCGCGTAGCATTTTTAATACGTTTTCTCAATCGCGTAGGATTTTCAAATCATTTTCTTATTCGAATGCCTTTAAAATTCTTGTTTAAACAAGCGGAAATAAGTACTTAGTACATTTAAACTACGTAGAATAATTTTTCATACCGCATCTTGTCTTTTAGATATTTTTGCTATCTTATTGGTTCATTTTTACTAAAAATTGACAAGTATTTTGTTTAGAATATCATAATAATGGTTTCCTAATTTATCCATAAAATTTCCATTTACCTAATTTTTAACCATTTCATTTAATTCTTTTTGAAATCTCTAACATGCTTCAAAACCAAAAGTGAGCTATATGTTAGAAAAATTCTTAACATTACTGTATTTCCTTCCTAATGATAAAATTATGAATTTTAACCCTTTAGACTTACTTCTAATCAATTGGTTCCTTAAAAAATCATTATAGAAAATTTCTTCTTAACTTGTATTGTTTCTTTTTAAAAAAAGGTTTAGAATCAAGCTTTAGAAATCATGATTACCTATAGTGGCATGTTGGCCAATTTTCATAAAAATTTTGCATTTGATTTCCAAAATGTCTTTCACCTTTTAAATCATATCAAATGTATTATATTGTCTAAGTTCATTAAATCATTTTAGAAAATAGTTAACAATAGTCAATTTAATTCTTTAGGCATGTTGGCCCAAAATATTAAGTTTTTACCATTTGATTTCTAAATGCATTTTCTTTGATCAAATCAATTAGAAACTTTCTTGATTCTCCTAGGTTAATTAAGTTACACTTTAGGAAAAATCAAGAGAACATTTTGGTCCTCCAAACTTGTCATTGCCGTGAGCTATTGGATGTGTTCTTTGGAACACTCATGCAAATTTACACATGTTATTCACATCCTATACTTTATCATACAATTCTAACACATGCATTATATTTCTAACACATGCAAAAATATTTTCTAACACATACAACCTAAATTAAAGCTTGTAGACATGCTTTCAAAAGCTAATAGACATGCAAAATTATTACAATCATCAAACAAGAAAGCTAATAACAATTACCACATAAACTATTAGCAACCACAAAAATTAACAAATACACACATAATTAACACATGACCACCGAATCCTTATGGATTCTACAAACATCACAAATGGCTCCATCTTCTTACCACCATCAAGAGATGATAAGAATTGTCTTCCTCTTACCTTAAATGAAGACAAAGGCTTGCTTTCACACCTCCTAGGTCACGGTTTTCACCACCAAAAATACCTAGAAATCTCAAACAAAATCTACATGTTACTAACCATGAAAAAGAAGCTAAACCATGGAAAAATCATGGCTTAGAACTTTGAAAAAGAAGAGAGAAAAGAAAAGCATGAAATTTCACCTTCTAGGTAAAACTTTCAAGGTTGGTTTCCAAGCCCTAGATGGAAGAATTTGAAGAAACTCCCAACTACAAAGGTTCTTAGAATGGTGTTTAGGTTAAGGAAACTTGGTTAGAAAAATTTTTGGATGGTTGGATGGTATAGTTAGTGTCTTGGCGAAAATGGTGAAGAAAATGGACAAGAATGGTGGCTAGGGTTTTGATGAGAGAGAAGAGAGAAAAGCAAGGAAAACAAAGTGATTTTTGGTCCTCCTCCTTCACTTGGCCGTAGCTCTCTAAGGGCATGCAAGGTGGCTCCTTGCTTGGCTTCATCCAAGCCATAGATTACATCAAAGGCTAGGATTAAGTCTTGGTGAGCAAGCTTAATTTCCATTGGTTGGCTCATGGTGACTCACATGCTGAGTCACACAACAGTATTTAATTTTCTGTGAGTCATTACTGTCGAGTCACCTGTTCTGAAAGTTCTACGCTAACGGTGATTAACTAAGCTACCGATCTAACCGTTATGCTAATTGTGGGTCCCGCAAAATATTTCCGGGTCCCTTTGTCACTAAATTATCTTGACTAATAAAATAATATTATAATAATATAAAATTATTTTATTTGTGATTAAATCTAAAAATTAAAAGATTATTTTTAGTTCATTCAGAATCGGGTTAAGTAAGATCCTCCAATTCTAAATAATAAAATAAGATTTTCCCGGCAGGAAAATATTATTTTCTGCCTCGAGCAAATCACCCAAAAAGTCCATAAAAAATCACAGACAGTATTATCGGACATTAAATCAAGAAGAAAACAATTAAAAATGAAAAAAATAGTACGTTCGGACGTAACGATCATTTTCCCATTTTTCCCACAACGTAGGTAATCGTCCAAAACGTTCAAATAAAATATCCAAGAAGATTATATAGCTGTATATCTTTCAGAAAAATTAATACTGATGGCTCGAGAAAAATTTTTATTTTACCGTCTCGCAAAGCAAACTACGTAAAACGATCAAATAAAATTTGAACCTGTATTATCGTAATTGTTTTCATACAAAAATTGAGAACAGAAAAATAGGGACACAGCGGTCATTCATACAAAAACATGAAAAACAGAAAACAGTACATTCAAAATATTTTCTAAAAATTGGGGCGTTACAACTCTCCCCAACAAATAAAAATTTCGTCCTCGAAATTCGTTGTTCATCAAAACAAATGAGGATATTGATCCTTCATTTTATCTTCTAGTTCCCAAGTAGCCTCACCCGTCATATCATTCCATATGACTTTCACTAACTCGATCATCTTCCTCGAAGGTGCTTTACCTTTTCGTGCCCTCTATCCCGACGGGTAAAGTTTCGTAAGTCAAATTCTCCTTTAAGCGCACATCATCCGGTTGTATAACATGTGTCGGATCTGGTATATACTTAAGATGGCGAGACACATGAAACACGTCATGCAAATTGGATAGAAAAGGCGGCAAAGCAATCTGATATGCTACAGGACCTATACGTCGGATAATCTGATATGGTCCAATGAATTTAGGAGTAAGCTTCTTAGACTTAATTACTCTTCCGACACCAGTCGTAGGAGTAACTCTCAGAAACACATGCTCACCCTCCTCAAACTCAAGAGGTCGTCTTCGTTTGTCCGCATAACTCTTCTGCCTGCTTTGCGTCGTTCTCATCTTTTCTTGTATCATCTTTACCTTTTCTGTCGTTTGTTGCACAAGATCTGGTCCAACAGTCATACTCTCTCCATCTTGATACCAACATAACGGAGTTCGACATCGTCTTCCATACAATGCTTCATAAGGTGCCATTCCGATGCTTGCGTGAAAACTATTGTTGTAGGTGAATTCTATCAAAGATAAAAATTCATCCCAACTTCCTTGCTGTTCCAAAACACAAGCACGCAATAAATCCTCCAAAGATTGTATAGTTCTTTCTGTCTGACCGTCAGTCTGCGGATGATACGCTGAACTCAGTCGTAACTTAGTTCCCATAGCTTCTTGTAGACTTCGCCAAAATCTTGACGTAAACCTCGGATCACGATCAGAAATTATACTTGTCGGTACACCATGTAGTCTGACAATTTCACTGAGGTACAACTGGGTTAATCTTTTCAATGAATATTTGATATTAATTGGTAAGAAATGAGCCGATTTCGTAAGTCTATCAACTATAACCCATATTGCATCATAACCTTTCTTTGTCTTCGGCAAACCAGTAACGAAATCCATAGAAATGCTGTCCCATTTCCATTCTGGAATCGATAATGGTTGCAACATTCCAGCTGGTCTTTGATGTTCCACTTTCGACTTTTGACAAACTAGGCAAGTTGACACGCATCTAACCACATCACCCTTCATTCCATGCCACCAGAATAACTTTTTCAAGTCTTGATACATCTTTGTTATACCTGGATGCATACTCAATAGACTAGTATGGGCATGTTTCACAATATATCTTCTCAGTTCTCGGTTACGAGGAACACAGACTCTACCCCGAAATCTCAGAATTCCATCAGTTCCTTCTTTGAATTCTACTGCCTCGTTTTGCTTCATTTGCTCCCTTATTCCTTGTAAAAATTTATCGGCATTTTGCTTTTCCTTTATGTCTTCCATCAGCTCGCTCGAAATAGTAACCATGCTAACACTGATCTTCCCCGGTTTCAACTCAACAAATGACCACTCATCTCTAAATTGTTCAATGAGTTCCTTTTCCTTGATCATCAGAGCAGAAACACTGATAATCTTTCTACTTAAGGCATCAGCCACCACATTTGCTTTACCAGGGTGGTACAAAAGTTGAAAATCGTAGTCGTTCAGAAATTCTAACCATCTTCGCTGCCTCATATTCAGCTCCTTCTGGTCGTACAAGTACTTCAAACTCTTGTGATCACTGAAGATGTTGAACGTTGCTCCATAGAGAAAATGTCTCTATATCTTCAAAGCAAAAACCACCGCAGCCAATTCCAAATCATGCGTAGGATAATTCTTCTCATGAACCTTCAATTGTCGAGAAGCATACGCCACCACATTCCGGTCTTGCATCAACACGCATCCTGGTCCTTGATAAGAAGCGTCACAATACACATCGAAAGATTTCGTCGAATCTGGTAGAATTAAAACTGGTGCAGTTGTTAACCTCTTCTTCAACTCTTGAAAACTAGCTTCACGCTCTTCCGTCCATTCAAAAGCTTGACTTTTCCTCGTCAGTTGTGTAAGTGGTCCAGCAATCTTGGAAAAACCTTCGATAAATCTCCGATAATAACCTGTGAAGTCCAACAAAACTTCGAACTTCATTCTTGTCTTAGGTCTTTCCCACCGCAAAACATCTCCACCTTCGATGGGTCCACCGCAATACCTTCTTTAGAAATTACGTGACCAAGAAATTGAACTTCTTCCAACCAGAACTCACACTTAGACAATTTCGCATACATGTACCAATTGCTTTCTCCTCAAAATCGAAGAACAACATTCGGATGTTCAAAGCATGCTCTTCCTTCGATTGAGAATAGATCGAATGTCATCGATAAAGACAACGACAAATCTGTCTAGATATGGACGAAATATCCTGTTCATATAATCCATAAATATGGCAGGAGCATTCGTCACCCCGAATGACATTACCTGATACTCATAATGTCCATAACGAGTTCGAAAAGCAGTTTTCGACACGTCTTCCCCTCTTACACGAATCTGGTGATAACCTGATCGTAGATCTATCTTGGAAAATATCACAGCTCCCCTCAATTGATCCATCAAATCGTCGATTCTTGGAAGCGGATATTTATTCTTGATAGTCACCTTATTTAATTGCCGATAGTCTACACAAAGTCGTGATGTTCCATCCTTCTTCTTGACCAAAAGCACAGGTGCACCCCATGGGGAAACGCTAGGTCGTACAAATTCTTTCTCCAACAGTTCCACCAATTGCTTTTTCAGCTCCTCCAACTCTACTGGTGACATACGATAGGGTGCAATTGAGATAGGACCTGTTCTGGTACTAAATCAATTGAGAACTCGATCTCCGCTCAAAGCGGTAAACCGTGTACATCTTCGGGAAAAACATCCGGAAAATCGTTTGACAACAGGAATAGTATTCACATCCTTCTCATTCTTAATTTCTAGAGAAGACAATACCGGATATCCCTGCGCTCCATTTCTCAACAAAGACTTGACCTTAACGGCGAGTTAAGAATCCAGACTCTTCTTCCTTAGGAAAAACTATAGTTTTCTTTGCACAATCTATGAGGATATGGTTAGAACATAACCGGTCCATCCCTAAGATTACATCTATCTCAATAAGAGGCAAACAAATCAAATCGACCAAAAACAAACTACTCTTCACAACAATAGGACAATCCAAACAGATCTTAGAAGTAACTACGGGTTTAGCGGTTGGCGTAGATACATTCAACATAACATTCAGAGAAGACATAGGCAACTTCAACCTTTCTACACAATCATATGCAATAAAGGAATGTGTAGCTCCGAGAATCATACAATACGAAGGAAGATTACCTCCAATGTCTCCTCTTCTCCTGAATAAGATCATCGAGACTTAGAAATCTCAGATCCCATCATTGTATACACTCGTCCTCCGGATCTCGGTTGAGTACTTCCGATTCTCGCCGACTAGCTTTAACATACCGAATGCGGGTTTTCTCTCCTTTGTGGACAATCCTTTGATATGTGCCCGGGTTGCTTACAATTGAAACAAAGCTGTACCTTTAATCGTACACTCGGGAGAAATATGACCTTTCTTCCCGCACTTAAAACATGTTGGCGTAAACGCCACCCTGCATCCAGCTCCACTACCACTTGCACCTCCACTAACAGATGGTCGTTGAGATTGACTTCTGTTGGCCTGGTATACGGCTTTTACGCCGAAACCGATTTGCATTACTACCTCCACCTCTCGGAACCTTGTCGGTCCAAAATTTCGATTCCTCGATCTCTAGATGGCTCCAACTCCTCAAGTCGAGCACAAGCATCCACCAAAGCATGAAAGCGAGTCATCCTCAAAGATACCACTCCTCGTTTCGGTTCCACCCTTAAACACGATTCAAACTTCCCGCATCTCCACACATCATCTTGTCGTGTCTGAGCATAATCTGAGAATTGAGACAAATTCTCAAATTTTGTGGCATACCCATTCACCGTCATATTCCCTTGTCGCAAACCAAGAAATTCCATTTCCTTGGCATGCCTAGCACTTGCAGGAAAATACTTATCCAGAAAAGTATTAGAAAACACTTCCCAGGTGATCTCAGTCCCTTCAGCTTGCAACACTCGGCGGATTCCTCTCCACCAATGTTCTGCATCTCCTCTCAGCATGAAGACAGCATAAGTTACTTTCTTTTCATCTGTGCATCTCATCCCCTCAAAGATTCTCTCTAAATCTTGCATCCACTGACTCGCTTTCTCCGGATCCACCTCGCCTCTAAATTGTGGCGGATTATGGCGCCTAAATTCAGATAAATTTAGGGCATCACCGTAGCATCTTCTTTGTTGGTGCTCTCAAATTTTCTTTGAGTAATCACTTCAGCCATCTGCCGCATAGCCTCAGCAGCAACCAACATCGGGTCCTCATCACGATTCACGTTAGCACGTCCTCTGCCTCTACCAGCCATCTTCTTTCTTCAAACATAACAAAACAAAGTTAGATACATCCTTCTAGATATTTCCGAAAGGATATAAATCACAAAGATCACGAGAGGATCACACAAAGACAAACAAAAACAGACCCAACCACAACCCCAAAAGACTCTAACTTGGGCTCGATACCTAACTAATGTAACACCCCTTTGGAGGATGTCACACATAAAAAAAATAAAAGAAATAGAAATAAAATCTACCCAAGTTGTGAAACATTTGTTAAATATTATTACGGGTTGTAAAATAATTCCGATGTACAGAAATATGATATAAAAATATAATGCGAAAAATACGAAATAAAAAAAAAAACATCATCACTAGTAATATACATATGATTAAGTTATAAACTCACAAATAATTTACAACTAAGACTACAAATATTTAAACAAAAACAAGTAAAGAAAGCAATAAAAGAGTTAATATATACGTATATCATGTTGCCGACGCGCCAAAAAAAACATCATGGTTATCTAATCCTCGGATGGATCACTCTCACACGAAAATGATCATCGGGAGATAGATATCCTGGATGTCTCGACACACGGCGATAACGGGATCGCGCGGTCGATACGATGCTTATCTCACTAGGCTCGGGGTTTTCAAGCACCCGAAGAACGCCTAATGGATAAGGGTAACTCTAAGTGCGAAATAACATCGTAGTCATAATGGGGCTCTCCATCAAAGCGATGACGTAAAATTACGGTCACACGTCCCGCATATGTCACGAGAATCGATCGCCTCGTAAATGCCACGCCAGAGAACCTCCATGAAATACTAGCTCTATGAATCCCAAAAATCTCAAGGCGTCGCCATCCTCACAATCAATCCGGAGGATATGGATGATCGGATGGTTCTTGATCGTAAACCGATCGTCGGCTTGCCGACCTTCCTCTTCCTCGGGTACACGATCTCAAGAGGTACATTCCTCTTCTTCCTCTTCAAACTCTTTACCGCATAAAATAAATAGACAAGAGACACATACAATAAAGAGGTAAGACAACATAAAATCATCACAACATGGCCAATAAGAAGACGACAAATAACAACTATACAGTTCATACAATACGAAAAAGCTATAACAGTAATAATAATGGAATAGAGTAAAAATTAGATATTCTAGTGTTTCAGAACATTACAGATATAACACAAATAAAGAAAACCACATAGATAAATCAATCTCACAGATAAAATAAGATAAGAAATAGACAACTAACATAAGAATTATCAGATAAATATAAATAGAGAAAATGTAAAAACATCCAAGATATTACCAGATAAAGATAAATAGAGAAAATGGAATATTTAAGATATAATCAAATACACCAAAACACAACCCTACTCCATGGAGCTAAACCCAAACAGATATCAGAGAGAATGACTTGCAAAATCTATTAGTACCACGGCAGTGCTGCCCAACCAACTATTACGCGGTCACACGTCAAGGCCAATAGCCTACGCAAGACTGGAATCCACCATCCGGGCGTAGTATAGTTCACGGTCTCCGTTGTGGCACTATAGGCAATGTACTACTAGGCTTTACAAACCTCGATTAAATATAGTGAATGTCGAGTACATTAGTGTGCTATCGGTTTACCACGGCCCAAGCGTGAAGCCTACCCTCTGTCCACATGTGGGATCCCGTACACTAAAGTCTCCAAGTTCATTAGAACAATGAACCACACTACGTTTATCGCATCGACAACACGATGTGATTCGTCTCGTCAACCAAAACACCAATTGGTATAAAGACAAACATAATTCCAAATATATGAAATTACGAAAATGCCCTCAAGATAAAATATGCCCTCAATGGCAAAAGCACATACGGGTTCACTTTTTCCCGACAAATAAATAACCTCAAAAGCACAGTACGGGTTCACATTTTCCGACAAACGAAAAATAAATATAGTAACGGTCAATCGCGTAGAAATTTTATCGCGTTTTTGAAATCTCGTCGTTTTTACAAACGTTTAAAAATCGGGTAAAGATATTTTTCGTTTTTAAAATCGCGTAGCATTTTTAATACGTTTTCTCAATCGCGTAGGATTTTCAAATCATTTTCTTATTCGAATGCCTTTAAAATTACTGTTTAAACAAACGGAAATAGTACTTAGTACATTTAAACTACGTAGAATAATTTTTCATACCGCATACTGTCTTTTAGATATTTTTGCTATCTTATTGGTTCATTTTTACTAAAAATTGACAGTATTTTGTTTAGAATATCATAATAATGGTTTCCTAATTTATCCATAAAATTTCCATTTACCTAATTTTTAACCATTTCATTTAATTCTTTTTGAAATCTCTAACATGCTTCAAAACCAAAAGTGAGCTATATGTTAGAAAAATTCTTAACATTACTGTATTTCCTTCCTAATGATAAAATTATGAATTTTAACCCTTTAGACTTACTTCTAATCAATTGGTTCCTTCAAAAATCATTATAGAAAATTTCTTCTTAACTTGTATTGTTTCTTTTTAAAAAAAGGTTTAGAATCAAGCTTTAGAAATCATGATTACCTATAGTGGCATGTTGGCCAATTTTCATAAAAATTTTGCATTTGATTTCCAAAATGTCTTTCACCTTTTAAATCATATCAAATGTATTATATTGTCTAAGTTCATTAAATCATTTTAGAAAATAGTTAACAATAGTCAATTTAATTCTTTAGGCATGTTGGCCCAAAATACTAAGTTTTTACCATTTGATTTCTAAATGCATTTTCTTTGATCAAATCAATTAGAAACTTTCTTGATTCTCCTAGGTTAATTAAGTTACACTTTAGGAAAAATCAAGAGAACATTTTGGTCCTCCAAACTTGTCATTGCCGTGAGCTATTGGATGTGTTCTTTGGAACACTCATGCAAATTTACACATGTTATTCACATCCTATACTTTATCATACAATTCTAACACATGCATTATATTTCTAACACATGCAAAAATATTTTCTAACACATACAACCTAAATTAAAGCTTGTAGACATGCTTTCAAAAGCTAATAGACATGCAAAATTATTACAATCATCAAACAAGAAAGCTAATAACAATTACCACATAAACTATTAGCAACAACAAAAATTAACAAATACACACATAATTAACACATGACCACCGAATCCTTATGGATTCTACAAACATCACAAATGGCTCCATCTTCTTACCACCATCAAGAGATGATAAGAATTGTCTTCCTCTTACCTTAAATGAAGACAAAAGGCTTGCTTTCACACCTCCTAGGTCACGGTTTTCACCACCAAAAATACCTAGAAATCTCAAACAAAATCTACATGTTACTAACCATGAAAAAGAAGCTAAACCATGGAAAAATCATGGCTTAGAACTTTGAAAAAGAAGAGAGAAAAGAAAAGCATGAAATTTCACCTTCTAGGTAAAACTTTCAAGGTTGGTTTCCAAGCCCTAGATGGAAGAATTTGAAGAAACTCCCAACTACAAAGGTTCTTAGAATGGTGTTTAGGTTAAGGAAACTTGGTTAGAAAAATTTTTGGATGGTTGGATGGTATAGTTAGTGTCTTGGCCGAAAATGGTGAAGAAAATGGACAAGAATGGTGGCTAGGGTTTTGATGAGAGAGAAGAGAGAAAAGCAAGGAAGACAAAGTGATTTTTGGTCCTCCCTCCTTCACTTGGCCGTAGCTCTCTAAGGGCATGCAAGGTGGCTCCTTGCTTGGCTTCATCCAAGCCATAGATTACATCAAAGGCTAGGATTAAGTCTTGGTGAGCAAGCTTAATTTCCATTGGTTGGCTCATGGTGACTCACATGCTGAGTCACACAGCGTATTTAATTTTTCTGACGTCGGTCATTAAGTCGAGTCACTGTCTGGAAAGTTCTACTGCTAACGGTGATTAACTAAGCTACCGATCTAACCGTTCTGCTAATTGTGGGTCCCGCAAAATATTTCCGGTCCACTTGTCACTAAATTATCTTGACTAATAAAATAATATTATAATAATATAAAATTATTTTATTTGTGATTAAATCTAAAAATTAAAAGATTATTTTTAGTCTCATTCGAGAATCGGGTTAAGTAAGATCCTCCAATTCTAAATAATAAAATAAGATTTTCCCACGGCGGAAAATATTATTTTCCCGCTCGAGCAAATCACCCAAAAAGTCCATAAAAAATCACAGACAGTATTATCGGACATTAAATCAAGAAGAAAACAATTAAAAACAGCAAAAAATAGTACGTTCGGGACGTAACGATCATTTTCCCATTTTTTCCCACAACGTAGGTAATCGTCCAAAACGTTCAAATAAAATATCCAGCAGTATTATATAAGCGTATATCTTTCAGAAAAATTAATACAAAGATGCTTCCAGAAAAATTTTTATTTTACCGTCTCGAAGCAAACTACGTAAAACGATCAAATAAAATTTGAACCTGTATTATCGTAATTGTTTTCATACAAAAATCGAGAACAGAAAAATAGGGACACAGCGGTCATTCATACAAAAACATGAAAAACAGAAAACAGTACATTCAAAATATTTTCTAAAAATTGGGGCGTTACAGGATCATCCCCTTAAGCTTTGTTATTCCCTTTTCTTCTCCTTTCTTAGTTCCATCTCAATGACTATGAGTATTTGTGATATATTTTCGTTTGTCATGGCTGGGTAGGTTGTTTATAGTGTTTTACTTTAGATCTTCCTATGGATATTGATTAAACTTATAATCCTTAGAGTTATATACATGATTTAATTTTTGTTCAATCATACAGTGCTTAATGCTTTAAATGTTTGATCAGCCTTCAATTGATTTGTTAAAATCTAATCAATCTAGACATAAGAATTTGGATTTGAGATTGTGTGTATGATTGATGCATGTTCTATTTCATTCAATTGGCTTGGATGAGATGATTCGTTAATAGGATAGGAATATACCTATTAGTCATGCATAGTAATTATTGGGAATAGATCGTTCATTAGTGAAGCTTACATTAGTTCTCATGGAAACATAGTGAATTAGGTAAGTGATACCAGGGTTGATTGACCTAGACATAAGTTTTTAGCTAAATTAGATTCCCAACCTAACCTAACCATTGCATTTATATTACTCATAAAGATTGCTTGCTATCAATGGAAGTAAGGGGTAAAAAAGGACTCTCTATTCTCTAATCATCAACTCTAATTTCAATATTATAGTTTTTAAGTTCTTAAAATTAGTTAACACAAACCTTTTCGATTTATATGTCATTGAATAGAAGTACTTGAGTTATTAGTTTATATTTAGTACTGAATTTAACGTTTGTCCTTGTGGGAATGGTATCCGACTATTAGCTACACTACAAGTGCGACCTGTGCACTTGCGGTAAGCAAAAGAACTAACATTGCCTCACACCACTATTCCCTATAATTAATTTTTTTTGGATGCACATGTACTTGTACATGGTTAATTTTATTAAGAGAAGTTGATTTAGGAGATTTTTTAGAAAATGTCAATAGAAATTATGCTTTATATTTTTTGGGAGGGGCTTACTAGGTAACAAATATTGATACATATGACATATATTACGATATTATAATTCTTCAAACTTATAAAAATGATATTAATGAATTATGAATCTTTTTTCTTAAATTTTGTAATCATATATATATATATATATATATATATATATATATATATATATATATATATATATATATGGTGTTTATGTCCTACATTTTTTTGAATTTAGTGTTTCTGTCGTATATATTATTCGTGTCTGTACTTCATAGTTTAAACCTAATAGATTGAAGAGAAAATATTACTTTACTAGCTTGTTGTTCTCTTTTTATATTTTAGTGCCTCTGCCTCTTGTTTTCATTATTTAAGTTTACTAATGTTTAAAATTTTAACTTGTGTAATGTAATTATAATAATTAACTAATATTTTAATAGGGTATGTGGATAGGAACAAATTCTTTAAAAGAAAAGTAATATATCAGAATGAATATCAAAGTTCCCCAATTAAAACAACAATTATAGAAAGTATTTTTTAATTCAAATAATAATAGTTAATTATTATTTATCTTTATATATGTCATTATTAGATGGGGAGGATTAACTAAATCATTACAAAAGGTACTTTAATCATATACTCGCTACGAATAGACATATATGGACGCAACATTAAGATTGAAATAAACTCTAATATCATATTATAATTGAGAATGAATTTGACCTAACTCAACCCTTAAACTTTGATCATTAGAGAAAAATTGCTTAAGTCATTATAAATGATATTTTGTCTATATACTCAACTCACGTAAAATCTTAACAGTCATAATATTCTTAATATATTTATATCATAAATTTCCCCCTAACCTTTGGGGCTTAACTCCACCATTATAAATGTGACTTCAAATTCCTCTCAGGAAAAAAAAAAAAAAAGACTTCAAATTACGTGTGTGACAACGTTTTTTCTCCCCACATGTAGCAAAAATAATTAGCTTGAGGATTTTGAAGTTGTTTTGGAAAGAGAATATGTTTCAATCTAAGAATTGAAACAAAACTCTACTTGTTTCTTTGTTACTTTTATTCAAATGTCAATATATATACTTTTCCTACAAGAGTAATAAAATTGAAAAAAGAAAATAATACACTACATGACACAGTTTTACAATAAGTTTGTATTGTAAATTAAAACAAAAAAACCACACACACAGCGCAAAGAGAGGCACGCAAAGCAAAATAATAACTTTCAGTTGGTTTTTCTATTATAACATAATTAATAAAAATTAAGTTGTCATCACATTCTAATAACTTGACTCCCAATATAGAAGGATTGAAATTTTTGTACTAAAGTCCGAGTCAGTTAAAAAAAAAACACTGAAAAAGCAGTGAAGAAACAGAAAAATCAAAGAGAAAGAAAATAAGCAGCAAATTTTTTGAAAAAATAAAGTTTATTTTAATTGAAATTGCCTTTTTTTTTAATTCTATAATTTATAGTGCTTTATTTAACATGCATTTTAGGTAAAAGTATTTTGTAAAACTCTTAAAATAAAATTTTCCATTCTTATTATCTTTGTTAGTAATAAAGATTTTTCTTTTCAAAGTACAAGCATGTCCACCCCATGAAGCATGAACTATTGGTGCAAATTTTTTTATTATATTTTAAGAAGATTCTATTGGACTAGGAGAAATAGGAAATAAAAATGTACTGATCGAACTCCCATCAAAACAGGAAGAGATATACCAATTCAAATATGTAACTACTTACAGACCCCCCAAAAAAAAATGTATCTACTCAAGGGATTTGCTTCAGGTGAGCCAGTAGAGATTGGATGCATGTTTACTTGTTGAGTTTAACCTTTCGAAATCCTTACTTTGGACAAAAGTTACGTGTGTCTGTTTAGATAATAGTTCGTAAAATTAATTATAGTGAAATGATTTATTTTTATAAACTTAATTTTGATTAAAAGTAAATTTATAGTTAAATGATTTATTATTGAATACTTTTATCTTAAAATTTGATTTTAATAATTAATTTTAGACATAAATATTTTCAATTTAGCGTAGAAGCAAACTTTTTTTTTTTCACTCCCCTCAAATTATATTTTAAGAACAAAATGTAACGATGGAACTCTCGTTACAAGAGCAAGAGAGGAACCAATTCAAATATAATCCCCTGGCCTATTGATGCAATTTAATTACTCATGGGATGTGCTTCAAGTGGTCAGGAGACATTAAATGAATGTTTGGTTTAATGTTTAAAATCTCCAAAATTTATTACCAGAAAATACATTTTCCTGAGGTTAAAAAACATTCAACTTTACATTTCTGAAACTCGAATTAAAATGTTTTGAGTCTATCTTGCGAATTGCGATCCAATTCTATAAAAAGAACCTGACCCGTCAGCAAGTGGCATGACTAAGAAATCAGACATTGGGACGTCCAGTCCAGTCGGCCACGTAATACCAACATATGATCATTCAATTCAATTCAAAAAGAATAAATGCAAGCACCGACTAGAATGAATGAAGGAGACAAAAGCCAATAATAATAAAAGAAAACAATTACTACATTCATTCTCAACAATAAAAAAAAAGAAGTCAATTAGCATATGATGTGGGTGCAGCAAAAACCAGCACGACATAGCTAGCGATACTCAGAAAAACACGTGAGCAGTCTCTCTCTCAAAATCAAAAAACACTCCTTGGGATGGGATCCCAACATGCATAGCTTTGCCATTGCTCATGAAACGCAAGCAGCAGGTACCAGACACTTGGAAATGAAACCCAGCATTTTCTTCTACAAATTCAAGAAAACGTTAATTACACATGGATGAATGAATGTCACAAATCACAAAATTAAGAATAAAAAAGAAAGGGTTTAGTGAGCAACCCGCTTGGTTGTGCGGAGGAGGAGTTCGGGAGGGATCTTATAGAGATCTTCATCAACAGGTTTGGGTTTGGGAGGTCTACCAACACCACGTGGCGGCGGAGATTGCGGAACGGCGTCGTGTTGGTGCAGCTGCTTGCTCTTGCTGATTGGCTTTCTTGGCTGTTTCGTCACGTCGCACACATTCCCATTCCCTTGTTTTCTCGTATGTTCCTTATTATCCTTATCCTTAACCATAACATGCGGGCACCTCCTTTCCCTGTTCCTCGTCCCCTGCACCCACCCACCAACACAAAATTTCCACATCACTTTACTCTCTCCTTTGAAAAATATATATGCAAAATGGCTTGGTTGCTGAGACTATCTAAAACCAGAAAACGCGGAAACGTGGGATACAGAAACTACAAATGCTTTCATATCCTGTTTCAACCACCACAGTACTCATGACGACACGCATTTATGATTTATGTACCACTGTACCAAAATTTACAGAGAAATAATTGCAAGCAAAAACTTGAAACTATCGCTGCTTCTTAAAAATCACATCTTCCATGGATGGAAAATTCAACAAGGCCCCAGCATTATAGTTTCCATCTTTCACCAAAATGCATTAAGTATTTATTTTATATTCTATTGAGGTAGAGTAGCAAAAGAAAAGACACCTTTTTGAAAGTGGAAGGAGGTTTGTTAAAATCGACAGCGTAAAGGTCGCGATCCGCACGTACGTTGTAAGGATCACTTTCGCCGGAGGAAGAACTGTAACGAACCAAACCAGCCTGTCTTGCACACTCGAAGTACTGAGTTATTGGCAGCTCATTCGCCAAGTCCCAGTTCCCAAACGCCGGTATTTGTCCGCTTCTCTTCCATTCCTATCATTATAAAATCCATCACACAACGCAACGCATCGCATCAATCATTAGTGATGAATTGATCTATCTAAAAGAAAAAAGGGAGATTGAAAACAAACTTACATCCATTGTTGATGTGTGAAGTGAAAATGAAATAAATCAAAGCAAAAGCTTAAGCTTGGTAAGACCCTCAGAGAACCAAATCCAGAAGTCAATGGTTGGGGTTTAAAAGGAGTGATGAGAGGAAAAGGGTTAAAGACACGATGGATCCGCCGGATGGAGGCTCAGACTCAGAGTCAAACAGGGGATATAAATTCCTTGTTTAGAATTTAAAGAAAAATAATCTGAAAAAGTGAAAAACGAGGAGAGGGAGAAAAGTGAGTGGGATAAAATAAAAGCCTTTTTACTTATGAGTTATGACAAAGAATGGTTACAGAAACAGAAGCAGGGTGATACTAATAAGTATTCAAGAAGCACAAAAACAGGGCCTGGCCACTGGCGTTATGAAGCATTGATTTTGTACCTTTTACTAAATTATATACAGACAATTGGTGGAATATTATATTACAAAATAAGAAAACAAGAGATGAATATGGTTTTGGTGTTGTAGTCGATGATTGAAGTATAAAGTAAAGAATGCAATTCAATGAGGAATGAGGAAAAGGATAGGAATAGGGATAGGGATAGGGATTAGGGATAGGGACTTCTCCTCCGCCATCTGAATCTGAATCTGATTCAGATGTCCATGTCCATGGGCATGGTTGGCTTTGTACCTAGATTTGGGGAATTTAGTAAACGAGTGACTGTTGCTGACAAGTAGGTAGGTGTGTATTACTGTTACTGCGCGCAGGCAAGGCAGGTATGACCAATCTGAAAAAGCTTCGAGTTTGAATGAATGCCTATGGCTGCTGCCAAACTGTCACTGTTGACTCTGTTCTCCTGCGCTTTCACTTATAAGCCTCTCTCTCTCTCTCTCTCTCTCTCTCTCCCTGCTTCTTTGCGCGAATTAAGCAAAAAAAGTCGGCCAAATTTTTCTATCGCCAAAACTTTTATTTATTTCATCCATGGATCTCATATCTTTTTTAAGCAGAGATGATATTATTTTGATATTTTTTAAATATTAGTTTTATTATTAATTTATTTTACATACTTAGACAAATAAATTTTACAAAAATATTTAATGTATTAAAAATTAAAAAAATATTACTCTTTTATTTAAAATTTTTTATTTTAGTATTTTTAACCAATACATTTGTTAACAAAATTTTAAAATAATTATGAAAAAAATAATGTTAACAATATTTATTTTAAAATTAATAATAAAATAAATATTAAGAAAATTATTTTTAAAAAATATATGCAATTCTCTTTGTAGCATATGCGGATCTCGTGCTTTTACCCATATCCACCATGGCATTGTACTTTTATTTTTTTTAATTAAAAATGTTAAAATAGGAACTCTTTTTTTCTGTATTCTTCAATATATTTAAAAAATTCGAATTATTTTTTGATGAAAATAATTAATTTCAAAATTTGAAGTTTTTTTAGATATTATATAATTATTTATTAAATACCATTTTCTCAAATATTACTATGATATACTAATATATGTCAAACTTATAAATACACATATTTTTCTAACGCAACACAAATATCGATTCTATTAAGAGCTTTAAAAATCTTAACCAGTGCTTGCACATGTATGCAGGGCTATATCCCTTTTCGAGTTTTGACTCCATTTTACTTGGCTTTTAAATTTTGATTACAATAGAAATGAAGATGCTCTCTACTATAGTGCCACTTATCGATGCATTTTCATTAAAAAATAGAAAAAAGCAGGAAAATAGTCAATAGCAGATACTGTAACTCAGCGAAGGAAACGGATGCCATGCGACAGATTTGCAGAAAGAAACCATAGTCAAAGGGAATGGAGCAACGAGTCAACATGATATAGCCATATAGGTTAGGATGATGATGAATGAATGGATGGATGGATTAGTGGAGTGATTTTGAGGAAGAAACTTTTTATCAAATAAACATTATGTAAAGATATATATTGTGAGATAGTAAAAAAGTAGTAAAAAAGGCCTTTTTTGTAAACGTGTTTTACAACACATGTTAAAAAATTAAAATAATATTTTTATTTTTTAATAATTACTTTAAGAAAAGAATATTATATGATTTTGGATTTTTAAAATAATAATAGTTTATGTATCATTATTACTAATTAAAAATTTTTATATAAAGGTTGTGAATCTTTATTGTAATAAAATATGAATAATTTTGTATTCTATTTTTAAGCATAAAAATATTTACTAAATATTACTTTAATAAGTTTCAATATTTCAAAGATAGATTTAATAAAGAAAAAAATCAAATTATAAACTAGTTAAACAAATTAAATATAAGCTTTATATTTTTGAGACAAGACAAGTTCAAGATTTAGATTTGGTTTGTTTATATAAATGTGCAAAGCTTGAATAATCTATTTATTTCATAAACAAGCTTGAGCTCAAGTATTAAATTAGATTCGACTTATTTACACCAGTAGTCATAAAGATACACATTAACAAAACTCTAATACAAATTCACATGTTTCTAAAATATATATTTATATATGTTAAATATTAAATTTATGCATATGGTAGGAAGTTTTTATCTAAGGATTTTTCTAAAATAACATTTGTATATGAGTTTTGATAACATGTACCTTCAAAAATAAAAATTATTAAATAAAAACTATAAGCATTTATTATTTTGAAAATTTAAAAAATATTTAATATTTTATTCTTTAACTAATTAATAAAAAGTATTAAATGCTAACAAAATCGTTTATATATTAGTAGTATTTAGTAGTTTAATTATATTAATAATTAAATAAGATTTTAAGCTCATTAAATAAGATAATAACGTAAAATTAGATAATATTGTAAAAATATTTTATACATAATAGAAGTGAACTACAATTTTAGAAAAATCTTATCTACAATGTCAAGAACTTAAATTTTGAAATTATTACTTTAAAAAAACTTTACGTAATCATTAATTTTAACTTAAAAATTAGTCTTATAATAATATAAATATCTTGATTAAAGACAAAAAAAATATTTTATATTATCGGTAGAACAAAATTAAATTCTTTTCTTATTAGAAAAAACAAAAAACAAAAAACCAAAAGCTGGCACGAGTTGTAATGGAATGAGAATCCTGAGGTTGGAGGTTTTGGAGTTTGGAGCAGGGAGCATTGAAGAGTACAGAGCGCAGTATGGAAGCGAAACGCAAAACATAACGTACTCATTGTGGCTTGTGAAGTGAATTGTTGTCGCAAGTTTGACATAGAATACCATACGTTCATACAATGATACCATTACCAACACAACAGCTGAGGCAGCAAGCAGCAAGCTGCAAGCTATGGGGTTTGCGTTAATTTCAGTATTTCATCAAAAGATACTTGAATAATAACAATGTTATTTCTATATTTGAAATTTTACACCTATAACCCACATCATAGGAAATATAAGAAGAAAAAAAAGATAATTTTACGCTCTTTTTAAATGTATAGATATTATATATATATATTTTAAAAATATATAATTAAGTAAAAAATTAATAATAAATAATATTAAATAAAATATATAAAAAAAAATCTCAGAATTGATATAAAAAAAGGTAAGAGAATGAAGTGAAATCTTCTATTATTATTATTTTTCAAAAATGAGAGGTGTAAAATATGGATGTGAATAGCACTGTTAATAGAATAATAAGTGGTAGTGGGGGGGACCTTGCTTGCCAAGACTTTGACAATGTGAGCTCCATAAGTCAACACGATCGCCCATTTCTACCACATGACATGACACGCTAAAATCTCTTTGTTTCCTTCCGTTATACGAGACTATACAGTTTATGTCCCCTTCCCCTATAAAAAACAAAGAAAGAAAAAGTACACACTATCTTCCCACCAATCCAAGAATGGAGTTGCTCCATGTGATCATCTCCCCCTCTATGCATGCGTAATTCTGGCCTTCTGGTAGGTGAATGCTCTCAAAGTAATGCATCGGGCAGTGAAAATATGACATTGTCATGTATATTCAATTTCTGTTATCAAATTAATTAATTTCAATGTAAGATTTTAAAATGCATTATATCTAAGTTCTAAAACACGGAGAAACAGATAAGTTCTCTTCTCATGTCTCACACTCTCACTCCCCTCTTTTCTTTTCTTTTCCTTTTTAATTTTTTAGGTCTTATTTAAAAAAAAATTATTATCATAACTTGTAATTATTTTTTAAAATAAAAACAATTAACTTTTTTTAAATATATAACTAAAATAATTATATTTTAAAAATATTTTTAAATGTGCAAATATTGTCTATTTTTTTGACATTTAAATTTAGATAAACTTTAAGTGATGACGTGGCTTCAAGGCCCGTTGAAGTTTGAGGGCCTCCACCATCGTATCAAACCTTAAGAATCAGCAGCAGTTCCAGTGTCAGTTCCAGTGTCTGATAGACTATACATAGTATACTCTGATAATTCGGAGTTAAGGCCCATGAAGGTAAGAGGGTTGCTTTAGATTGATTCTTTCTTCTTGGTCCATGGGCTACACAATTGGGTAGCCCATATTTCTATAAATTCATCAAGTATCTTTAATAAAATTTTAACCTTGAACGTATAATAAGATAGAATACATAATAAGCATAAAGAGCTCGTAGTTTGCTAATAGCATTGTAATCCAATCCCTGGTATTTACCGATAAAAAAAGGATCGACATAAAAAATCATTTTATCCTAAATTCAGTTCTTAAAAATACTCATTACTCATATTTATTTTTAAAGGGGAGGTTCTACCATTGGGGTGGGACTAAGATTTTTATTAGAGAGCCCAAAAAGGAAGAAGGGAGATGAAAGAAAAAGATGTTCTATGACGGGTGTTGAACCCCAACCAAATGACCTACGCTTGCGGACTCATCACTCACAGTTAATTTAGTCTATCTATCCCCATTATAATTTTCTCTACCTAACACTAAACTACTTGCATGTTCAAGGTAGTAAAAAAAAAAAAAAAACTACTTGTATGTTCCATAGTGTAATCAGAATTGGCAAGGAAAACAATCACCTATTTGCTTCTTTTATACACATGATAAGACAATTCCATTAGTCACATGTATATTAACTTTAAAATTAACATATTGGACTTAAATGCCATGAATTTTTTTTTAAAAAAAATAATTCAAGGGATTTTTCTTTTCCTCTGAAAATTGATTGGATGGTATGCCTTGAGTATTCAACCGCAGCACAAGTCATTATAAAAGTAGATACTATGCAGCGACATCCTTCCGTTGATTTTAATATTATGAATACGATGGCCCTGTTGTACACAACTAGTTAGAAATATTTATATCATTCTTAGAAAAAAAAAAGTAATTATCTGACTTGCATATTTCCCTTTTAAGAATAGAAAGACATCAAAATCAAAATAATAATATAATAAAATTTGGTTTAGACATTATAAAGCTAAGGATGTTAATTTGTTGATCATGGTTAACTAGCAAGAAATCAATTGAGGGTAGCAGCAGGTATGAAAAGCAGCAGTAATATCGTGAGGGGTTGGGTAACAAGAGTGATATAATGTTACTAGCCCTGGTAGTGGTACTAGTTGCTGAATCAAAGGGTAAAGCGCCCCCTCATTACTCTGAGTCTCAAGTTAATAATCCAGTCTACAAAAAAACTTGGAAGATACCCACCACCCGCATTTGATTTGAGCAAAACGACTATACTGCCATAGAGTTTGCTCTAAATCATTAGAGAGATGGCCTAGTCTTCCCCAAAGCTCAGTTATGACTCTTGATGAATGTCTTTAACAGATGCATGGAGAGTAATCTTTGATGTTAGTGGTGCGGTAATAAAAGTATATATAGTATCAAATAATTGGTCCCGCTGGATCTGGAATGGGGAGTGGAAATGTTCTCCCTCCCTCCCTCATCACCCTCCTAATGCCGTAGGCTGTGTGATAGTAATACTTACAAAGAGGAAAAACTAGATAAATCTGAATTGTAGTTGTAGTTGCTTTGATGTTTGAAGTTGAAAACCAAGTCTCAACTTTCAAGTTTTCCGGACCTCTAGTCACTGCGTCCAATTTGTTTTTTTTTTTTTTAATAATGTTTGGCTATTGGAATTACGAAGACTTCCAGTTCAAATATTTACCACTATAAAATGGCACAAGTATTAAAATCTATACAATACTCTGAATCTATACAACAATGATAAATGCAATTACAACTATTTAAACCATTATTGTTATGTCAACATAAAAGCAATGATTAAGGCGGAAAGATATCTGAATCCATGCAGCATATTTCATGAATGTAAAACCAAATAGAAACTTAAGATGATTAAACAAAACTATGATGCCAAGTTATCTTGGACTTCGTTTTCAGATTTATCTTAGTTTCCTTAGCGGCAAGGAACGTCCAAAGAGCTTTTCTACTTCAGCCGCTTCCATTTTGAGCCCGCTAAGTATGTCCATTTCTTCTTTTGATAGCTCTCTTAAGAAATTTTCCTCATCTTGTTGAAGTACTTTGAACCCTTCAGCCAACCTCTGAAACAAGGTGATTTCTGTTTTCCCCACCTTCTCTACCTCTCCTTCTAACTCTTCAACTTCCCTCACAATGGTCTCCTCTCCTTCCTCTACTTTTTTCTCCAGCCTCTCCACCAAGGAAGGCTCTGGCCCACAAGTATTATCTGTTCTGGTGAACTTGCTAAAGTCTCTTCCCACACTCTTAGCCGCTTTATCAAGTTCAGGAATTATGGATTCAGGCAAAACTGCACTTCTTGTGTACACTACAGCACCGCCATAGCCCTCCCATGCATCGTTTCTGCCTCGGTAGTATATAAATATGTAGTCATCTGGTTTATTCTCAATCTTGGATGACAAAATATACCTGGATATCACTGCTGGTAAGTCTCTAGTGGGGTGAAAGGGCAAATTCAACAAACAAAACATCAGCCATCAGGTGTAGACGTGTAGTTTAAAAGGGTTGGTAACAGAAAATCATGAATCCTTATAGATTGGAAACGTGAAACTGAGCAATCAAGAACCGTTTTAAGGTCTGCACTTATAGAAGGTGCTCAGAACAGCAAGATGGTGCTGTCCTGTTCCTCCTTTTTTTTTTTTTTTAAGTTAGACTTGGAACATTTACTTCCATCAAGCACTTGGATTTCAATCAAGGAAATATCATTTTAAATAGCAACATGCGGGGTATGCTTTATGTCATGTGATAGTTGCCAATACCTATACATGTTTAGGTGAATAAAAAATATTGAAAAGAGAGCTTTTGAGCAAGAAATTACCAGTCATCTTGATAGTGAAGGTACTCGTTATCATGATTGTAGAGGATCCCGGGATAAGTAGGATCTTGTACAAATCTCTGCACAGTTGACCTAGCAAGAAATCCAGCATCTGGAGTTGGTACTCTCCATGAAATATTACCCACAAGTTTGTTGGATTCTGTGTGAAATTCGTGTAATTGGCAGTCGAAGGTATCGAAGGTAGGATTTAAGCCACTAGTGATGAACCACTTGCCACTGAAATCTGCAATGTTAAAGCTCTTAACAAGGACATCAGGATTTGGCACAGGAAATTCTCCCACATCAGATTTCTTAGATACACATTTCTTCCGTGAGACTGCACACTCATTGAATTCATCAACCACATTGTTTTCAAACAGGTCCCCGCATTTAATCTGGAAAATTAAAAAGTAAAAGAAGCTTCCATGAGCGGAGTTTACCAATTACTACCCTTAGTTTACCAATTACCACCACCCTTGGTAATTGGTATATAATGGTATAGGCATGAACTTGCTGTAATGTAGAGGACTAACTTGGCATTCAGTCTCATCAGGCCGATTGTTACAAGTTTGGAGACAAGCAATATTGGCGGCACATGATGGGTTTGAAAGACACTTAGCCAGTTCTATCCTGCATAGATAAAAGAAGAGGAAATTGGAGGCCTATTGTATAACTTTCTGTCATAGTTTTGAGGTAATGTAGTGAGGTGTCGAGGGACGGGTTTAGCCTGACTTGAATCCAACCCAATATGTTGACCAAGTCATTTCTTTGGTTCTAGACTCGACCTGGTCATGATCCGATTAATTATCGGATCGAGGTCAAGTTGACCTGATATTTATATAAAATGTACAATATTAAACATTATGTGTATAGTTAAATCATAAAATTTTATAAATATGAAACTAAAATTAAAAGATATTTTATAATAAATATTATAAAACAAATTATATTAATACAAAAATATTATCATATTATGTAAAAAATGTTAATTTATGTTTAAAAATTTTATAATTTATCACTAATTTTCCAAAAAAAACATATAAATTTTAAAGCATTATGTTATAACGGACTAGGTCAACATGGAGTGTAACTCATACCTGTCCTAAAAACATACCAGATCAAATTTTAAAAACATGAACCCAGCACAATTAGCATTGAATTGGGACGGGTCGTTAGGCCAAGACTGTTCATCAACACCCCTAGTAATGTATAAGGTATATATGTTATTATGGCAGAAAAAGGAAAAAGGAAAAATGAAAGAGAGAAAAAAATGGTATGTATACCTGCATTCCTTAAGCAAGCAAGCACAAGTTTTGAGAGAGTCAACAGCATCAGCTGATGGAATGATCATTAAAATGCATACCAATATGCCAGCTACTTCCATGAAGCGTAAATAACTCCAATCTTTCAGAAAAACAGGCATTCTATCCACGGCAAATTTGAATATCTGTTGTTATCCAAAGAAAGGGGAACTTGGAGTATGGATATTGGATACAAAAATGTTGTGTTTAAGGAACAAAATTTGCATTTTCAGACAAGGGGGATTGTATGAAGTATGAAGTAGGAATAGGAAGAACTAAGTAGTAACTAGCAGTTACCTACCCGAGGTATGTTTGTAGGAGTGGTAAGCGGTGAAGAGGGAGAAGAATACCCTTTCCCTTTGTGGTGTTGCGGCGATATTGACCCCAAACTGCAAGAATGGCGATAAGGTCTTAACAAGTGCAAGTGTGTTGGCTTTCTGGTGCTGGACAACACTTTGAGTTTGAGCACTACCACACTAGGATATTGACACCCTCTTGTTTTGTGAAACCTTAGATCACCTGCAACCGTAAGGCCTTGTAATTGTTTAATATATACATTGGGAGTGGGAGTGCCTGTGCCTTCCTGATGGGATAAAAACATTGAAAGCGCACCCAACATCGCCATATATAAATGTGTATGTCTGTCCTCACTTCCAAATGTGACGTGACACTGAAACAAAAAAAAAAGCAGTGTAAATCAGCAAGATCAATTGGCAGTTGCATAAATAACATCCATCAAGTTCTAGCTTGTCATCACTTTTAATCAGAATGCAGAGGAGAGCTAGTCATCACCCAAAATGGTATGCTCAAGACTTAACATAGAAAAGCATAATTGGCCTAAGAAAATGCATACCCACTTCATGTCATTTGTCAAGTTCCAAAATTGTGTGTGTGTGTGTGTGTGTATAATTGAAAGCACAGATATGATATATAGAGTGAGCAAATGAGCACAGTGGGAAACATGCCTTGCGTCGAAGATGAAGGCCAAGTGCAACTGCAATAAAATAATAGAGAAGAAAAACTAAAAAGTAGAAGACGAAGATGAAAGAAGACGCGCCGTCGCATTAGATAAGACCATCGTGTTCGTGTGGACGGCAAACAGACCCGTAAGCCGTAACTGCAACCACATCGTACACGTCGACGCTTCCAAGGCCTTGCAAATGGACTCAATGTTCAAAGTCCAATCTGTTCTTTCATGGCCCAGTTCACATTCGCTAATAAAATATTCAAAGGTTAGAATTTAACTCTCTTCGATTAAATCTTACTAACTAAGTGCATGTTTGTTTCAACTTTGATTAGATAAAATATTCGCTAATAAAATATTCAAAGATTAAATCTTGTTTTCTTTCTGCTAGTTGAAAGTTTGTTTTTTTGTTTTGTTAACATTATTTTATCAAATGGGTAGGAATGTGAATAATGAGAAGGGACAAAAAATAAAAAAATCTGATTCCTATCCTGTCCATTTTTTTTTTAAATAATCCGATTCCTATCCTATCAAAAGAAAGAATTAAGATTGTGAAATACGAAACATGGTTGCTTATAAAATGAGTAGGCAATGATTATATATATCAAAAGAGACAGAAGCAAAGTTACTACAAGAAGATAAATATCTTAGAGTGCAGTATCTTTAACCATTATTTATGGTAATCCATTTTTTCTTAATTTTCATACATTGATAATTAACAATCCATTGGGCGATAATTAAAAAAGCATTTTGTTCATTTACTATCTAAAGTATGTACTACACTATGTAAGAAGGTTAGTGGACCGTCCAAACCGATCAATGAACTGATTGGGTTTGTCAGAACTTGACTTAATTATACAACCAATTAATACAATGAAGACACATTTGGTATTGGACCGAATGATTATTATCCGACCGGTGCCATCACAACCAACGGTCGTGAACAGTTTCGTGACTTAAATGACCGATTATAACAGATCTTAACGTTGGGATAACTTATCTTCCCAAATGGTAGGTATTCGAGGAAGGGTGACCATCTATTTAAACTGATGAAAGGACTTAAGGCAGACATGTTCCACTATAATCTAAACACTACAGGCAAGCAAGCTTGACGCTTATCTAACTGATCAACTTAGATACGAATTGGTCTTACTATCGTCTATTCTGTAGGTCTATATTAAGTCATTTAGCCCTGATCTAGGTCTTGATCAGTGTCAAGAACATCTGGCGCCCACCGTGGGGCTCGGTAAAACTATCCTACTCCATCATCCAATAGATTTTTTTTTCAATCAATTTTGACATGAAAGCATGGCTACTAGTGGAAATAATGACGTTGTCGGAGCTATTTCACCTAATCAAATGGATGTGCTTTTGCAGGCCATCAGAGATATGAACAACAGAATTAACCAGATTGCGAATAGGGATCAGCAGCAGTCGGGACCCATAAGAACAAATGAAGAACGGGAAGCCGAAAGGTTTACCGATGAAGAAGGCACGGGCGGATGAGATCGCAGACAATACAACACTATACAAACAGCCAACTGAGAACTTCGGCGTCAAGCGAATTATCCCCCACCTGTAGCTAATCACCCTTTCTCATATTTCATAATGTCAATCCCTCTACCAGACGGTTTCCGATTGCCAACAATGGAACTATACGATGGGACAACTGATCCTCAAGAACATCTTACAATGTTTAATTCAATGATGCTCTTGAATGGAGGAACAGATCCGATCAAATGCCAGGTTTTTTCGACGACCCTCAAGAAATCAGCTTTACTATGGTTTTCGAACCTCGAGGCAGGTTTGATTTATGATTTTTCTGAACTGTCAATTAAATTTCTTAACTATTTTTCTATAAGCAGGACTCATCAGAAGACATCGGCTAGCCTTACTAACCTTAGACAAGGACGGAATGAGTCTCTCAAAGAATTCATGAGGCGATTTGGTGAGGAGGTCGTTCAGATCAGAGACCTAAATCCGGCTGTATCATTACATGCCATCATGGCAGGTTTGAGACTAGGTCCGTTCGCCGATTCCTTTGCCAGAAAGCCACCGTTGGACTTGGACGATTTACGGGCTAGATCTAACGGTTACATAAACATGGAGGAAATAGGTGCTGCGAGGAGGCAGATGGATCAATGATTTTCTAAACCCGAAACTAGGGAAAGGGTCAATCCCAATATATCCATCCATCTGATTAACCGTGATCGACTGTACGGAAACCGAGGATTGGATAGAAGGGGTAGACCTTTTGTGAGGGAAGACAGATTCGACCAATCAAAGCAAAATTCGAGGCCAGTTATTGATAAGGTGCAGCCCTGGTTCGATGATTATACACCCTTGAATACCCGCCAGGACAAAATATTCCGAGACATTTATAACACAGGACTCATCTGTTCCCCAAGAGGTGCTGGACAGCTGAGGACCCCATCTAACGCCGATAGAAGTAAATGGTACGAGTTTCATAAAACATATAGACATACCATTGATGAATGCATGACTTTGAAAAACACAATTGAACAGCTAATTCACGAAGGCCATCTCGGGAAATATGTTTATTGCCGTAAGAGTCGAAGCAGGGAAGCAAACGAAGGAAGCAAACCCGTGAAAATGAGTCATAGTCCAAATTCAAAGAAAAAGGGAGCTGAAATGTCAGGTTCACGTGATCAGCTGGTCAGGGGAGTTGTTGATTCAATTTCTGGAGGATTTATAGGTGGAGGAAGTTCGAATTCATCTCGCAAACGCCACCTCAGAGCAGTGATGTCGATTAGTTATCCACCTCCTTTGCAAGAAAAACAATTTGAAGATGGACCAGTGATCTCATTTTTAAATAGGCATTTTGCCGGCCTTAAAGAGAATCTGGATGACCCGATGGTGATATCCATTATAGCTGGAAATTTTCAAATTAGAAAGGTTCTTGTTGATCAAGGCAGTTCAGCTGATGTATTATACATGTCTACACTTCGAAGACTCCAGATTTCAGAGGAGGATTTGATGCCATTCAATAGAACTTTGATCTGGTTTTTTGGCGAGCAGGTATGTGTCAAAGGATACATCGAACTCCGAACCACTTTTGGATCAGGTACTCTGCTTAAAACTATTCCTGTCAAATATCTTGTGATAGATTGTAGTACTCCTTACAATGTTATTCTTGGGAGACCGTCTCTAAATCTTTTGGGGGCTATAGTCTCGACCCCCCATCTAACAATGAAATTCTCAGTCTCTAAGACTGAGGTTGGAGTAGTCCATGCAGATCAGAAGGAGGCTAGAATATATTACAATGAAAGTTTAAAGTTAAAGCCGAATAACCCGACCAATGTGTCCGATAGGAAGCGACCAATTCATAATGTTAATATGACGGAGTTGGACCCAAGAGCTGATAGGCAAGACAGACCTCAGCTGATCGAAGAGTTGTAGACTGTTACTTTGGGTACTGAACCCAACAAAGTAACATACATTGCGGCCCATTTACCGACCGACCTGAAGCATAAGTTGGAAGAGTTGCTGAGAAGAAATTCTGATCTTTTTGCTTGGACAGTAGCGGATATGCTCGGGATTGACCCCAAGATCATTTCCCATAAGCTCTCCCTGGATAGAAATATAAAACCAGTCGCTCAAAAGAAAAGAAAGCTTGGGACGGAAAGACAGAAAGCAGCTATGGGAGAGACCAAGAAGTTATTGGAAGCTGGCTTTATTAGGGAAATTGAGTATACAACTTGGCTGTCCAACGTCGTCATGGTAAAGAAATCCTCGGGAAAATGGAGAATGTGCACGGATTTTACAGACCTCAATAAAGATTGCCCAAAGGACTCATATCCACTTCTCAGTATAGATCAATTGGTAGACGGGGCTTCCGATTTCCAGTTTCTGAGTTTTATGGACGCCTATTCGGGATACAACCAAATCCGAATGCATCCAGACGATGAGGAAAAGACGGCTTTCATCACTAATTTTGGTAACTTTTGTTACAAGGTAATGGCTTTCGGACTAAAAAATGCTGGGGCAACTTATCAGAGGTTAATGAATAAGATCTTTGAGGAGCAGATTGGCAAAAATATTGAAGTATATGTTGATGACATGGTAGTTAAAACACCAACCGACGGGAACCATTGCTTGGATCTTACTGAATGCTTTTCTCAGTTGAGAAAGTATAACATGAAATTAAATCCAGAGAAATGCGCATTTGGGGTACAGGCTGGGAAATTTCTTGGTTTTCTCCTAACTAACAGGGGAATTAAAGCTAATCCAGATACATGCAGGGCCATAATGGATATGAGGAGCCCTACAACTGTTAAAGAGGTTCAGAGATTGACAGGACGGATTGCTGCTTTATCGAGATTTCTATCAAAGTCGGCTGACCGGTCATTACCATTTTTCCAATCTCTCAAAAAACCAGAAAATTTCCAGCGGACTGAAGAATGCGAAAGAGCTTTTGAAGAGTTGAAACGTTTTCTGCCTTCCGCTCTAGTGTTGACCAAACCAGAGCAAGGTGACACTTTATTTCTTTATATTTCAGTTTCTGACCAGGCTTTAAGTTCGATTTTAGTGAAGGAGGATGGGAAGGAACAACGTCCAATATATTTCGTGAGCAAAGTCCTACAAGGACCAGAGACTAGATATCAAAAGATTGAAAAAATGGCGCTTGCCCTGGTTGTCACAGCTAGAAGATTGCGACATTATTTTCAAAGTCATCCGATCGTGGTGAAGACTGATCATCCAATCAAACAAGTATTGAGGAAGCCAGAGCTTGCCGGACGAATGATATCGTGGTCTGTAGAATTGTCCGAATTCGATATCGACTATCAACCGAGGGGTCCGATTAAGTCACAGGTATTATCTGATTTTTTAATTGAGTTACCTTCACCATCTACTTATAATTCGAATAATGATACGTGGTATCTTTTTGTCAATGGAGCTTCCAATATTAAAGGAAGCGGTGCAGGAGTCATCCTGGAGGGACCAAACGAAGTGCTAATTGAACAATCTCTCAGGTTCAATTTCCGAGCGAGTAATAACCAAGCCGAATACGAAGCTTTAGTAGCAGGCCTAGCATTGGCCACAGAAATGGGAGCAACTAGGCTTGTTGCTAAGTCGGATTCTTAGCTCGTTACCGGACAGGTTAAAGGCGATTTCCAAACAAAGGATCCCCAATTAACAAAATATTTGGCGAAGGTTCAGAAGGCCATTGAAGGATTTGAACGGTTTGAAATTGTTCATATTCCTAGGGAGCATAATACTCGGGCGGACATACTATCAAAGCTTGCAAGCACCAAAGGACCAGGAAACAATCGATCAGTAATACAAGAAGTCGTTGATCAATCGAGCATTGAACATGAAGAATCTTGTGTTATGACCAGTGATTTGAACACTTGGATGACCCCAATTGTCAAATACCTGCGTAATGGAGACTTACCGACCAATGACAAGAAGGCGAGGAAGTTACGGAAGTCAGCAAGCTATTACACATTAATTAATGGAGAGTTATTTAAAAGAGGATTTTCCCTCCCTCTTTTGAAATGCGTCGGATAGGATCAAATTGAACCAATTATGCAGGAAGTCCATGAAAGGGTTTGCGGCAGTCATATCGGTGGTTGGTCCCTCGCTGGAAAGGTCCTTCGGGCAGGAATTTATTGGCTAACTATGAAGGCCGACTGTTTGAAATACATTCAGAAATGCGATAAATGCCTGAGGTTTGCAAGTCTTCATAAAGCCCCATCCGAAGAATTGCATAGTATCGAAACACCATGGCCGTTTTGCAGATGGGGAATCGATCTACTGGGACCCTTTCCCGTTGCAGTCGGACAATTAAGGTATATAGTAGTAGCAAATGATTATTTTACAAAGTAGATTGAAGCTGAACCTTTGTCTAGTATTACTTCGGAGAGAATCAAGAAGTTTGTCTGGAAGAACATTATTTGTCGTTTTGGTTTGCCATATTCCATTGTGTCAGATAATGGAACTCAATTCACCGATAAAAAGTTTCGTGAATTTTGTTTGAAAAATGGAATAAAACAGGTGTTTACTTCGATTGAGCACCCCCAGACAAATGGTCTTGCCAAAGCAGCAAATAAGGTTATTTTGACCGAGCTGAGGAAGAGACTGGATCGGGTGAAAGGTCTTTGGCCAGCGGAGTTACCTAGCATTTTGTGGGCATACCATACTACACCTCAGTCATCCACTCAAGAAACCCCATTCCGACTTACGTTTGGTGCAGATGCCGTAATTCCAGTTGAGATCAAAGTACCGAGCTTCAGAAGATCGGCCTTTAGTGAAGAATCTAATGATGGAGCCCGAAATACCGATTTGGATCTATTAGAGGAGGAAAGAGAAATTGCTCATATTAGGGAAGAAGCCTCAAAAGCCCGACCAACCAGAAGTATAATCTAGGACTTGAAGACAAGGAAATTTAAGGGATTTGATTTTACGAAAAATTGAAGACAAGGAATTTGAAGAAGGGATTTGATTTTACGAAAAATTGAAGATTCTAGACTAAAATTTCAAGGTTGTTGGCGAAAGAGCTTATAAGATTGGTGATCTCAATGGGCATCCGTTTCCTAGGACTTTTTCACTTCGAAAGTACTTTAGTTAAGGTTATTTTTCATATATCTCTAATTTTTATGATGTAGAGTTGAGGTAATGTACTCTTTTTACTTATCAGGATTTTTCCCGTTGAGTTTTGCCTGAAAGGTTTTAACGAGGCATACCTCCAACTCAGATATTTCAACATGATTTATATATCTCATCATTTAGAAAATTGTGTACATGAAACTACCCCGATGCCGGCCCCTTTGAGTCGATGTCGACCCCTTTGAGTTGATGCCGGCCCTTTGAGCCGATGCCGACCCCATTGAGTTGATGCCGGCCCTTTGAGCCGGTGCCGACCCCATTGAGTCGATGCCAGCCCTTTGAGCCGATGCCAACCTCGTTGAGTCGATCCTTATTCCTTTGAGCTAATTCAAATTCCCACTGAGTCGATGTTGATCATTCTGAGTCGATTAAACACTTTTTGGATTTGTAACATAACACACATCAACTAGAAAACATATTAGGATCTTACTCTTGATGTAAGGCATTCCAATATTGCTTTCTTTAGACTAATACCGACTAGAAGGTACTACCGCCAAATTTTTCTTTTAGCGGCTTAAAGCGACTTTATCAGATATTCTTATAGGGAATCATAAACCCGACCAAAACATCAGAGAAAAGGCAAAACATATAATGCATTCATAAATAGTTCGTTACAAGAGACTAACATTCAAATCCGACCAAGACATTGAATGCAGTCAATAGTTCATTACAGAAAATTTAAACTTCTTCGACGAAAAATTTAAACTAGAAAATTTAAACTTCTTCTTCTCCTTCGTCCTCCTCTTTGACAAGTCGACCGTTTAAGACTTGCTGAAATGGCACCATCTCGCCAAGGCGATTATCGAAGATTCCATCAGGATTCAAAAGTTTGACTTGCTTAAGGCAGGTATCATAGCCAGCAACCCTTTGGTTACTTATCTCGTCCTTTAAGCTTTCTAGTTCGGTGAAAAGTTTGTTTTTCCCGTCGAGTGCCTCTTTAAGGGAATGGTCAGTTTCAGCCTTTTCTTTTAAAACGTCCGACAGATTTTCCTCAATTTTCTTCTTTTCATCTTCAAGCAATTCTATGGTAGATTCCAAACCTTCAACTCGGCACGCTCGAGGTTTTAGAGCCTCGATTTCCTTCTTCAGATCGGAAACTTCAGCTTCATGAGATTTTTGAGCTTTTTCCATTTCGGTTCGATGGATAAGGTTGAAAGATGATATTTTCTTTTTATACTCTTCTACTTCTTGTTCAGCTGATCAGAGAACGCTGATAGTTCAGAGAAGTTGCACCTCGACCCAACGACAAAGACCGATCGCTCCGACTTTGTCTTTACGTTCTTTGTCATCTGGCAACGCAATGTGCGAGTCTACCAAGGATCCAAATGGGAAGTTTGGCGACCATAAAGAAGATATGTTCGGACTTGCCGGAAAGCCTTTAAGACCTTCAATTGCAGTTTTTAATCCTGAACTTTAGGAAGAAGACCCCTCGATTACATGTCGGTTATCCCCAGCTAAGGCATCCGATTTGGGGTTGTTTTCTCAGTTTTTCGATCGACGTCTCTTTCTAACCATCGGATCCGACTTCGTCTGCGACGATTCAGGCTCAGGAATCACGCTAGCTGGATCCGCTTGATGTTGTGCATTTTCCACAGCAGGCTGGTTCGAGTTTCCTTTATTCTTCAACTTCTTCATATGCCTCTACATTTCCCGTACATTTATTTTTGGAGCCATGGTTCCTGCAATATGTTGAAAGAGTTAAAAAATATTAGCGAAATAACTGTTTCAATAAAGCAGCTAAAGATGAAGACTTACGCAGAATTTTCGAAAGCTCGAACGGACTATGACCGAACTTTATCAAAGAACTCGTGTCCAGTATAGAAACCTCTTCCAAAAGATCAATTAGAACTCGATATTCCACTGACAGGCTTCGGTACTCCACACTCAGTATCGGGATTGGTTTTGATCTCCAGTATAATGGAAATTTCTCTAAGCCAAATTGATTGAGGAATAATGAAAGGACATTTGGGGGAGAACTTACTCGAAAAAATTTAGTCTTAAAATTTTTGTACGAAGATTCCAAAGGAGAGAATATTCTCTTTCGGGCATGACTGTTGATTGATACCCATCCTCCTTTACCGATCCCTTTACATTGGAAAAGATAGAAAAACACTTCAACACTCGGATCCCGACCTAGAAACTGGACCACCAATTCGAAAGCCCTAACAAATGCCCAACTATTCAGATGAAGTTGAGTAGGGGCTACATTTAGTCTGGTTAGGATTTGACATTGAAAATCCGAGAAGGGTAGGCGAAGTCCGAGATGGGTAAAAAATGTCTCATAAAGATAAATCCACCCTAATTGGTCGTCCCTCCCCGGAGTCATGAAAATTCATTCTTCGGAGCGACACGATCGGCATAAAAACTTTGTTTCATCCCCATCACCTGCCATCACTATACATCTCCGAAGTATAGCTATACTCTTAGTCGAATTAAAATTCGAGCAATACTTTTTAACCCTAGAAGGAACCCATTCATATTGGTCTTTAGAGTTAGGGGAAGGTGACCCATCTTTAGGACCTGATGTCCCCTCACCCTCGTTCTCATTACGTTGTTCACCTTTACTAAGGGTTGAGTATATTTTATGCCTATGAGTTTCACTCAGAATTTCAATCGTTTCGCTATCGCTACTATCTCCAACAGATACATTACATTCCATAACCTAAAGATAGAGAAGAAGAAAAATTCTACTCCACGAAAATACGAATAAAGTTGGGAAGGAGGAAGGAACAGGAGTAATACTTGTCTTTTTCGGGTTTAAAGTTGATATTTTGTTGAAGAAGGAAAGTATCAGAACTAATGAATCCTCGTGTGTTGAAGCAAAGAAGTAATGTAAGGTTTTTGTGAAAAGGGAATTGGATACGACTCAAAGAGTTTCTGGAAGAACTGATATTCTGGTGTGAGAGGAATGTCTGGAGAAATGGAGTTTAATTGAATGAAGAAAAGTTCGAAGAAGTTTTAAATAAAAACGAATCAAAGTGAAACCGCCACCAATCAACGATTATGGATTCTGGAAATTGAAAACATTCAATTTTAACCCTTGATTAATTCAACGATGGGGATTCACCAGGGAAAACGATCAACGGTGCAATCCCATTTTCCAATAGAATCATTAATGGCGAAATGACGGGATATGACATCTGTACAGTGAATGTGCTACACGTGTCGCACACACATTCACACCTGTATAGGATGCGCGCAGAACGAAGCGTTTCGCCTGATGGCCTGTATAGGGAGTAATGCACAAATTCGGACCACTCTTCATTCGGAAGAGTAAATATACAAACTCGGCTCATTCTTTATCCGGACCAATTTAAGGTACTACTGTCATTTTAAAGTCGGCTCGGCCACTTTACAGATCGACTACTTTACAGCTTGACCCATCTTCACAGATGACTAAGCTGGGGGGCTGTGGACCGTCCAAACCGATTAATGGTCTGACTATTCTGGTCTCGTTGACCGGGTATTTTACAGCTTGGCCCATCTTCACAGATGGCCAAGCTGGGGGGTTATGGATCGTCTGAACCGATCAATGGGCCGACTAGGCTTATCACAACCCGACTTAATTATACAACCAATTAATACAATAAGGGCACATTCGGTATTGGACCGAATGATTATTATCCGACCGGCGCCATCACAACCAATAGTCGTGAACGGCTTAAATGACCAATTATAGCAGATCTTAACGTTGGGATAGTCTATCTTCCTGAACGGTAAGTATTCGATGAAGGGTGACCATCTATTTAAACTGATGAAAGGACCTAAGACAGACATGTTCTACTATAATCTAAACACTGTAGACAAACAAGCTTGACGCTTATCTAACTGATCAATTTAGATACGAATTAGTCTTACTGTCGCTTATTTTGTAGGTTTATAATAAATTTTTTATCCCTAATCTAAGTCCTTATCAGTGTTAGGAACTATTAGTATTTGTTTTTTTATAAAAAAATATCTGAAGTAATATCTGCAACATAGAACCCAAGAAACAAAACCACAATAAAACAGGATAGATTGGATAAAGCAACAATGCTAGGTGGCTTGCGATATATATTTCGTGTGGTAATTGCGATGTTAATTGTACAGCTAAGGAAGTGTTTTCGCCAAAAAAAAAATGATATATAGAAAGCGACAAATTTAATGGAAAAAAATTAAGGTGAAATGAAAATTCAGGTGCTTTGTGAATACTTAATAGCGTAATTAACTTATTTAAATATGTGAAAGGTTACAAGAGGTGGTGATAATAGCAAGGTTGTAGATTGCAAGCTGTAGTATGAAGGAGCAAGAGTAAGGGAGAATATCCATATCCCGAACGATGACCCCAAGGAAGGATGACTCCTATATCTGTTCAATTCCACACGTCTCACAGGAAAATTTTGGTTGCTCTGCTATCACTTCTCTCACATTGCGCAGCTTCCCAATTCCCTAACAATTCTCTTGCGTGTACAAAGAGGTTTGGGTTGGATATGAAAATAAAAAACCATTCACCTGGACCTGGGCTCCCTTTGTTTTATATTTTCATTATTACAATATTCATATACTCTTCCCCACTCGTCTCCTCTGCACCCAATGACCCACAAGGTCAAATCAGTTTCCCTTGTTTTTTATTCATGCCAATTACCTATAACATTTGTTAATGTTTTACTATAGTACTATACACATATACTATAATTACTATGTACTTGAAAAATTCTTGTTTAGAGAGACTTAAGTTGTGTGTATTAAATCGATGAATATTTAATATTTTTATAAAATTTTATATAATATAATATAAAATTTTATAAAAATATTAAATATTGATTCATTTGATATATTTAATTAAATATTTTAAGTTTATGCAAAACTTTTTCATCACTTTTTATCATTGATCATTTGCTAAAGGAATGATATTGACGGGTATGTTTCCCGATTGGTGCAGGTAACTGTGTGTTGAATTTCAACACATACCCATATGTAACATTTGGTGAGTGCGGCGGTGTACAAGAGGACATAAACAAGTGGGGTGGTGATGGCTTCCCAATCACCATATGCTGCCGTAACGCTCTCACGGTTTTATCAGAAGCCATGGCCTTGCAAGCCCGTAACTCAACGGGACAAGTGTTTATTTCCCAAGATCAATGGCACAGCTGCACCGACTTATTTCATCCGCAACAAGGGATGTCACCCCATTCATGTGGCTTTGATAATTTGTACTTTGGCAGCTCCAAATGCTCCAGCTTCGCTTTGCAGGATGTTCAGGCCAAGCAGCAGTACCAAGATGCCTTGGACAAATGCGCCCATTTCGATCATCCCATTGATCAGTCTTGTGCTAATTGTACCAGTGCAATATTGAGTTTGAGCGATACTTTATATGTACAAGTAAATGGGAAGGACTACAATGACACTGAGAGAGCCATGTGCGGGGTAGCGGCCCTTGTTGCTGTTGCAACTGGGAAACCGGATGACCCCTCCCTCATTGACAAATTCTTAAGGTGCTTGCCAGCTTCACCACGAAAGAAGGGTAAGAGCCACCTCTACCATTTTATTTCTCTCTTCAGAATCAGATCACTCACTCTGCCTTCTTGAAACATCACTTCTAGCTATGCACACTGTCTATCATGTCATGTTTTAGACACTTAAATTATTATTGGACATATTCTCTAAAGTCAATTTTAAAGATAAGTGCATGTTAACATGAGCCATGTTAACATGAGCATACAATCTTACAAGTGTTAAATAATGATTTAAGTGACTATCGTACATTGTAGTTAAGTAAGAATTACTCTGAATGAAAAGATTCTAACTTGATCTAAACTAGTAAATCTATTGAGTGTAGTTTGAACCAAATGAAACTGACAGAAAAATGTTTGCATGTTGAACTCAGGATATTCAGCAAAACTCCTGTTTAACGTGCTAATAGCTATCGTTGCAATATTGCTGGTCGTTATTGTGGTAAAATATGTGTTCAAGAAGAAGCCTAAAAAGCCGGTTCACTTGAAACAGATCACTACCTGGTCTGGATTATACTGGTTCTCCAAAGCTGAAATTGAGAATGCCATGAATTATGGCAATGAAAAGATAAGCCTTGGACGTGGCAGTGCAGGCCAGGTATACAGAGGCGTTCTGCCTAGCGGTCAAGTTGTGGCCATCAAGCATTTAACAAAGAGCAACAACTCTGATTCTTTCACTCGGGAAGTTGAAGGTCTTTCCAGGCTTCGTCATCCAAACCTGGTTTGCCTATTTGGCTGTTGCGTGGAAGATGATGAGCGATATTTAGTCTATGAGTTTTGTGCAAACGGGAATCTAGCTCAACATCTCTTAAGTAATGTCCTCTGCTCTTGACTCTTGATCAATGATCTGCTATGTCTTATTAATGAAAATGATGACTTTTTGTTACTAGATTATTTAAGCTACCTTGCTTGGAGGGAAAAAAACTGAGCAGCGTCCTTTTTGATATAGAATGCCCTTTTAACTTTTGGCCTCTTTTATTTATTTATTTATTTATTTTCAGTTTCGTTTCTCTTGAAAGTTAAAAGGTTATTATGTATGTTGACGTATGTGTGTGTGTGACTCTATGTTCAGGAAGAGACAGTCATTTGACATGGGAAACAAGAGTCAGAATTTTGAGGGATTGTTCATTCGCACTCAAGTATCTCCACCATCATATAGAGGGCTGCGTTGTCCATAGAGATATAAAGGTACATGAAATGAAAATCTGGATTCTGCTATATATGATGCGCTTGGAATATATATATATATAATAATGTTTTCAGTTAGCATTATGGTAGTGCCTCACATTGATTTTAATTTTTAGCTTACAAACATCCTTTTGACTAAGAAATACCAAGCCAAACTGTCGGATTTTGGACTGGCAAAGATGTTGGGGATTGAAGAGAGCAAGGTGTTCACTGATGTTAGAGGAACCATAGGCTACATGGATCCTGAGTACATGAGTAATGCCAAGCTAACCTGTGCCAGTGATGTATACAGTTTTGGTATTGTTGCTTTACAAATTCTATCAGGACAGAAAGTCATAGAATTGGATCTTGATGCCAGAGATCAGCTCACTAGGAAGGTACTTCCTAGGCAGACAGAAAAAAAGTGCAATAAATAATGTATACATTACATTTACATGCATTCAATTGAACTCAAGTGCAATAATTTGAAATTATTTGTTGTAGGCAAGAGATGTGAGTATGGGAAAGCGCCAACTGTCGGATTTTGAAGACCCACGGCTAAAGGGAGAAGTTAATAAGGCGGATTTTGAAGCCATCTTACAGATTGCAGTCCTGTGTGTTGCCAAATCAAGCAAAGGTCGCCCAACCATTGAGGTTGTCTTTGAAGAGTTGGACAAGGTCTATAGGGACACAGCTGCTCAGATGGTCCGAAACTCAATCATTAACTCCATTGATAGAGTCTATTCACAAACTTAAGTATGCCCATTAGTGCTTGCCGTATCTTAATTGACTATAGTTTTATGTTTTTGCAGCAGACAAAGCGGGATGAGTGCACATCAACAACATCCACTTCTAGCTCTTAAGTCCTCCAAATTGAATCCTCGTTGACATCAAAGATATTGCGCTACTTGTTGTATACGTATGTGCGATGGAACTTGAAGATGGAGATGTACATTACATATAATACTATACAACTGCTACGACTGTATAAACTAACGAGTGTAGTGTACATACTAATATTTCCCTCATGCCACTCTCTCGCTCGCAGTCGCAGATCCTGAATTGCTCCTAGTAAAGTTGTTGTGGCCAACTGCGGGTCCAAAAAAAATCATATGGCGGCACTGTACTGGAATCCTACACCTTTCTTCTCTTAACTCTTTAAGACTAAGGGGTCTGTAGTTGAGCCCAATTATACTCATTTGGGTCTGTAGTTGAGCCCAATTATATATTTTGCTTTCAAACTATTGTTGTTGCAATCATCCAGATCTTCGATCTAAAAGCGTGTGTTAACCAAAAAAGGAAAAATAATCTAAAGGCGTATTATAGACTTGTAGTAATGGCAACTTGAAGTCATAGCTATTTTTTTTTCTCTTAATTTTATTTAGCATCCTCCAAATTCCATAATGTATTGTTCTGAAATATAATTGGATTGGACAATCGGTTTGATTGTCCTCGTTTAGATCTCCTCCCATCTCATGATAAAATTGGGAACTCTTTCCTTACATTTATTTATAATATCTATTAAGGTCTATTTAGATAATGGAATTGAAATTAAAACATAAAATTTTAATTTTAATTTCAATTTTTTAGAATTAGAATTAGTTCAGAATTTTAAATTTTATGTTTAAAGTTGTCAAAAAATTAAGATAAGAAATTATAATTTTAAATTTAATTATAATTTTATTGTTTAAAAGTATTATCTAAAATATTAAAAATTATTTAAAAATTAAAAAATTAAAATTAATAAAAATATTCATACGATAATATTTTTATAATATAAGAGTCATATTTTTTCATAAATAAATTTTTCATGAATTTTTTTTTAAAAAATAACTATTATAATAACTTTTATATAAATATAAAAATAATTTTTTATATAAATATAGAATCTCAATAAATATGATTGTTTATAAATAAATATGGAGAGAGAAGAGAATTTAACTTTTAAGTTATAAAATTGATAATTCTTAAAGTATAGACTAAGAATTGAAAAAGACTTAATTTAATTATTTTTTAAATTTATTGAATTAGTTTATAAATTTACAATTTAATTTTAAATAGTATTCTAAACATAAAAATTAAAAGTAAAAAATTCAATTTTAATTTTAAATTCTAATTACATGTTCAATTCTAAGATCCAAACAAATACTTAATAACTTCCAGAATTACTGCTACCGAAGAATGGTGATGAAACCAATAATTCATATGAAGATATCTATGAGATTTGCCTCGTAAATGCAGAAGAAATTGTGATTAAAGTGTAACCAATAAGCTCACGAGACAAATGAGTTGATGCCCACCTCGTATTTTATGTGAAATATTTTTGTTCATTAGTAAATGTTGACTCATAATAATAGGATTATCCTATTTTAGCGTTTTTCAATTCGAATTCTCTAAAAATTTTAAAACCTTTGATCGTAATATGCAAAACTGTGACATTGGTTTAGCTCTACTATTTTTATTTTTATTTTTGTGGTTGCAGCTCTACTACTTGTTACCTTGCGTTTCGAGTGTTATTTAAAAGAACAAAAAAAAATTTACTTTTTTTTTTTTGATCTGGAAAAATTTTAAAAAATTATTTACTTAAAAAAAAAAAAAGGTTGATGCTAGCTAGATGTGGGCCGGGTCCTAATATTGGCATGAAATTGCTTTCGATCGGCTACAATTACAGCCAATCAAGTTGATTTACTACAAGGGCCTATATGGCTCGTATGTGTTGACCCCAAAAAAAATGTACAAGGCCATTGTAAAGTTTATCCAAGCTTTTTTTTTAGAGCTAAAAGGAATTATCCTATTTTTGCTAATTGATATATCAATAATAAAGTGAAAATTGAAGTTGGAGCAGGATGACTAAATCTAATCATTTTTTTTATATCAATTTAGTAATAATAATAACACGGTGTGAATCTGAAAGAAGTATTTATGATTTTATGTTTGGATTAAAGATCATGTTGTGCGAATGGGTTTTTTTTTTTAAATAATAAATACACACAGTTATTGTACTGTATTTATGTAAATTGGAAAATGCTAAATGTTTTGAAGAATTTGTTTAGAAATACATTAGGAATGAGATGAAGTAACTAAATGAGATAAATTTATTTCTATGGGTTTTTTCACCGTATTTTTTTTCGTGAATAAGAGGGGCGGAAGGCCCAAACAAACTGAAACAGATTACATGGAAACTACTCTGGGACGACCAAAAAGTAAAAATAAATAAAATAAAATAAACTACTGTGCAAGTATGAACTCCCAAAATAAGCTGCGGTTAAGAGTGACTGTTGTGGTTGTGATGAGAGAAGTTGAGATTAAAATAAATAACAGTTTTGATATTTTTATTATAAATAGTATATATATATATATTTTATATTTAATTTAATATTATTAATTATATTTATTTTTTTATTGTTATTTTTAATTACACACTTTTTTAAAAAATATATATAATATTTACATCTCTAAAAAAGTTATAAAATTATCATTATTCAACATACAAAGATTTTATTAACTTGTATTGTTGAGTACATGTTAAGAAATTAAAAATATAAATATTTATTTTTAAAAAAATTTAAAAATATTTATTTATTTTAAATAATAAATATTATTTTTAATCCTTAACATATATCATTTAAAACAATTCAATAAGTAACGTCATATGTTAGTAAATTTTCGCAAAAATAATTTTGATGTGAAACAACACTACTCAATAATAATAAAAAGTATAATAATAAGTTTACCAAAAAATAATAATAAAATAAATATAATAATAAAAATACTTAACTTTTATGTGTCAAGTGTTATCGATACTATTATAAAGTGTTCAACTAGGAAAAAATACCTTTTACTAGTATTATTTATATTTCTTTAAGTTTAACTAAAAATAAAAAACGCGGTGCCCATCACCCAATCCAATATCTATATATAATATTATATTTATTGGCTAAAAGAAATGATGGATATGTGGTGGAAAACCATCGATACATACACTCTCACTCAGTATTTACTTTCTGTTGTCAAAAGCTTTAGTTTATTTTTTTATATAAAAAAAATAGAGGAGTTCATTCAAAAACAAAATAGAAAAAAAATTGTCGTTTAAAAGAAGCTATGATGATGAGGAGTGAAGATTCATTTTTACATTTTTTTTTCTGTTTTTAAGAAAAATATTGAAAACAAAGATTTTTGAAATTCTCATATAAAAAAAAAATAAAATTCTTAACTCGGAGTGAGCTCAAGGAAACGTCTTGGAGACGGAGCTGACAACTAAATTTTAAGTAAATATAATTTATTATAAATATTTAAATTATTATTTAATATATATAAAATAATAAAAATTATTATAAAATTATGTTAATAATTAATAATAATTTTATATATAAAATAATAATTTAAATATTTAAAAATAACATAATAAATCATGTCTATTTGAGAATTTCTCAACAATACACAAAAACGCATTCGAAGAGACGTCGTTTGGGTGCAGAAAGTCCATACAGAATCAGATATTTGTTGACAGTTGGAGACAAACAAATAACAGAAATTAGGGATGATAAAATTATTTGTTGTAGAGATTTGCAGAGATTAACATGAGATGTAAGATAAATATTCGAAGCGAAAATTATAAGATCTGTCTTTCATGAATACTTACAAATTAAGTTTAAGATATATATTTTATTTAATATATATCATATATTATAATTTTTTTTAACTTTAAAATAAAATAAAAATACATATATTTTATTATTTTAAAATAATTTTTTATTAAATGAACCTATAATAATAAAATTTATTAAAAAATATATATATTATTTATATAAATTAATTATTATAAAATATAATTAAATTTAATTTATTATTTATAATATTTTTTTAATTTTATAAAAATTTTATATTATTAAATAAAATTATAATATACAATGTTAAAATTTATTTTATTTATATTTATTTTATAACTTTTAAAATTTTATTTTAAAATATAAATATCTACAAAAACTCATGAATATTTCATTAACTCACAAAAATTATAAATAAATACTCACCAAAAAAAAAAAAAAAGGAACAGAGACGAAAAAAGCACTACCCGCCCGCCCCGTTGCCATCCCTGTTCGAAACGAGAATGTGTGTGAATCGTCAATGTCAATGTCGTCGTCGTCATCTTATACTAAGAACGAACACTTCCATGCTCATGCTCCCCAACATCCTTGCCATCACCGCCAAATCAAATCAAATCAAATTATCTGTGTTGTCTGCTTTGTCAACAATTAATTAATGTCGCTCTCTTCATATATGGGGATCACCTCTTTCTCTGGCCCCCCTTCCTTTCTGCTCCTAAATTAAATTAACACTGCATGAAAAATGGGGTTATCATCCAACTCCAACAAGAGAGAGAGGCTCAGCCATGCCCATGTCCATGTGCTCAAACTGGTTCACCCTGGAGGCTTTGTAGAGCTACACACCAACCCAGTCATGGCTTCTGAAGTCATGAACAAGAACCCAAGGCACTGTGTTACCCGACCTGACATCTTCCGCTTTCCATGGATTGTGGTCAGCCCACAAGCCATCCTCAGACCGGGCAACGTTTTCTTCATCGTCCCTTGTCGCACCATCCGTCATTTGTTGAAGTCCACGTCCACAACCATCCCCAACCATACCTCTCTCTCTCTCAAACACCGCTATGAATCCACTGTAGATGAAGACTGTCTCAGAGGACATAAACTATCTAACTCCAACAAAATTCAATGCTTCAAAAAACAACAATCCTTGTCAGTCTCATGTATGAAACTGAGAACACCCCGAGACCGAGAGAAACACATACAGAGGAAGGGAGGTAACAAGGCTCACTCTTTTGTCAGAGATAAACCTGCTGTTTATTGTAGCGAATACAAGTACTACGCTTCACATGATTCAGGAAAAGAAAGGGCATGGATATCTAGCGAATTCCCCCATTCTGAGCAGCTCCCTAAGTTGAAGTCGTGCCTGAAGAAGGATAATAAGAGCCACAATGCTAGATCGCGTAATCTTAAAGTAAGATTTGCCTGCACACAGGAGGAAGTCAACAACACCTAGTTCACAACAAAAATCTGCGACTCCTCACTAGACCATAACATATTTAATGTAGGCTATGCTATGGCAAATGTAGCCTTCCTGAATTTTCTTTTCTTGCTCCTCCTTATCAATCAATATATATAACCAAGGTAATTTATTAAATCAACATTGCAACGCTTCTTTCTGTTTACTGCCTGAATTATTATATAATCCAATCAGATCTTCTGTCTGTTATGTGGGTGTATATCTCATATGAGAAAATTTTACCTAAATCATGAACGTAATAGTTGGGTACACTAATTTAATCAAAATTTGATATTTTCATAGAGGACTGTAAAATTAATTGTGAAATATAAAGATTTATAAAAATATTAAATCCTAATTAACTTAGTACATCTAACTTAGATGCACATGATTTAAGTAAAAATCCCTCATCTCATATAAGGTTGTGGATGTGTTACCAATACCTACCTAAGAATTTCTCCTGGTATAAGAATATATTACGGAGGTCTTTCTTTCAATTTATTGAAGGACTTTGAGCTTTGAGGTGTGTGTTATGAATATTTTACCAACCAGCTGGTCTAAAATCCAAAGAGCTAGATCGATTTTGCTAATTGCTAGAATAAATAAAGTCGCTTACTCATAGATGTGAACCTCCAGCCAGCTACTGAGATAGGATGGTATTTGAGTCTATGGTCCTATACTCTTCTCCTCAGGATGCTACTAAATAAATTTATGCCAGATTTGGATTCAATGAATCAATAGGGTTGCCTGTCAAAACTACTCTACACTAGGTTTAGAAACAAAACTTCCCAGGCTGCTGGTCACTGTGCATAGTTTATTTGTCCATTAATGGGACAGGATTCGATTCCCACGTACATATATATATACGTACAATAATAACATATATAAGTTGTGATTGTGACAATAGTAATAACATTAGAATTGCCATAATTATTATATAATACAAATGAGGATCACTCTTCCAATAATTTCAACAATCCCCTATGGAAATTCACGGTTATCTTCACTCTTGTTCTTGAACTAAAGGTAGATACATAAATATATCTGAAGCCTACTAAACAAAACAAGTATATATAAGGAAGCTCGAGTTTCAATATTTAATTTTGAGGATACCAGATATGGCACTTATACTTGCCTCGCTCAACCAAACAACTGATGTATAAACAACCAGACTTTGACAGAGCATCATGTCAAAGTGGGTGCATGCCTGTTCATTGTTCATCATATCATATCGCAAGTTGCAACTACGGATTGATCATAATTTTTTTTTTTTTTATCGTGAATGAACACTTCCTTCATCTGATCCCCTGCTGCTGGTATGGTGTAAATGTATGCTGCTCCCTTCCTCGGACCTTCTGCTGCTGTAATGGTCGTCTGAGTGAACACTATCAATGCTGAAAAGGCCAGAAGATATGTTTCCTTGTGATGGCCTGTCAAACAGAACATCTCCATCCTGTGACTCTCCACTGCTACTGCTTGTCTTGTGGCTTAAAACTCTCACAGATTTTTTACTACTTTTTTGGCTCAAATCTCTCGCAGAAGATTTTTTACTGCTCCTCTGGCTTAAATCTGATCTCATAGAAGATTTTTTGCTGCTTTTCTGGCTTGAATTGCCATTGACACCGTGTGATTTCCTACTGCTTTTGTGGCTGGAAGTCACGCTTCCATCTTCTGAATCTGAACTAAAGCTGCTTCTGCGGCCAGAAGAATTAGTTCCATTCCTTGATCTGGTACTGCTTTTGCGGCTTGATTTAGAGTAAAACTCCTTGGTTTCTATAATATTATCTTGTGGACTGTAATCATGTTGGTTTTCATTCTGATAATAATCAACTTCATTATCTGAGACATCACTTTCTTGGTATTTTGCACTAGCTGCAACCTGATTCTGAGCAGTTCCATTATCCGAGTGACGAGAACCATCTTCATCAGAACTATGGCTGTCCTCACTTTCACTTTCACTTTTATCAGCAGCACTCTTCTGGGAGGCCGAGTTGTCAAGCGGGAGAGGAGCAGGAACATCCTCTGGAGGAGACGTGGAAAGAAAACTGAGAGCAGTTACAACATCACTCATCAAAGGTCGGGCTGCTGCTTCCTCCTGTAAGCACATGGCTGCAATTGCAACAACTTGATTGAGATCCTTTTCTGGGAAATTTTTATGGAGAAGTGGATCTGCCATATCTCCATATCTTTTTGGGTCCCTGAATATGGGTTGTGCCTGCTCAGTCATAAATAGGAAATGTATAAAATTAACAAAACAGATAGATAGTAGGGGATCAAATTCAAAGCTGTTGGACGTTGGTTTATAGCTACGCCTACCATAATCATTCTCATTCTCATTCTCATATATATTATAGTATAGGACAAAAACAATGTCCAGAAGAGATTGGTTGTTATAATTTACCCATGAAACTAGATTTTGCTCTTCGTTGGGTCTTGTGGTGTCAATGGCTCGTCGTCCGGTTATGAGCTCTAGCAAGACAACTCCAAAACTGTACACATCTGATTTCAAGGTGAGGTTACCTGTTCTTACATACTCTGGAGCACTGTAACCATAGGTACCCATAACCCTTGTAGGTACAATATTCATCTTATCTTTACCAGCAAGTTTGGCCAGTCCATAATCAGATAGTTTTGCATTAAGATCATTATCCAGCAAGATGTTGGACGTTTTTAAGTCCCGGTATATAACTGGGGGATTGGCCCTGTCGTGCAAGTACCACAGTCCCTTCGCAGCACTAGATGCTACTTTCATTCTGCTGTACCAATCTAATGGAGGTTCATCTGGTCCCCGCTCTGCGCCAAAAGCACAAATATGCCTTATTTTAGTTTCACAAAATAGAATTGGGTGGGGGTGGGGGTGGGGTAGGGAATAGACAGCCTTGTACCAAAACTAACCAGAAAATCCAACAAGCAGCAATAATCTAACCGAAAATGCTTGGTGCACAACACCAAGATTCGTGTTACCTCACATTAAGAATAGGTGTATAAATGAAAATGTCGAGATGATAGTAGCTTTAATCAAGCCATGAAAACAGTGTGTGTGATGTGTTAAGTGTACGGTGTAGCATTATTCTAAGGGAATTTGATGATCATTGGCGCAGAATATGGTGGAGAAACAAGGCAAAGATTATGCACACATAAATGCATAATCCAAAAATTGAAGACAAATTAAATTATTATATAAAGAAAGGAAGGGTTATTTGTGTGTGAGTACCAAGAAGACGGCGTTCCAGAGAGCCACCTGGCATGAATTCATGCACCAAAAGACGTTGATCCCCATCAGCACAATAACCAACGAGTTTGACCAGATTGTCATGGTGCAAGAGACTTAGCATCAAAACCTCAACCAGAAATTCCTTACTGCCTTGCATCCCATTTCGGTCGAGTTGCTTCACGGCTACCACCTGGAGACAAATAAATAAATAACACAAACGTGAAAAATAATAATAATAATAATAAAAAAGACATTATTGAATTTATTTTTATGCACTAAAAACTGAAAGCCTTATGACCTGCCCGGTTGCAGGAATTGTCCCCTTGTATACTCTGCCAAAACCACCTTCACCCATCAAGCATTCTTGGCGGAAATTCTTTGTTGCAGTTGCTAGCTCACGGAAAGTGAAATTTTGTGCTTGAATATTTGAAGTGTCAACTTGGTTTGGGTCCTCTGGCTTTGGTTTCTTTATATCTGCAGTATGTCACCACAACGTTTTAAAGCCACGGAGATGAGTCAAAAATAAAATTGCTAAAACCATTACTAACAAGAAATTCACTAGTTAAACAAATTAATTAGACCTTACAAATGCTATTTCTGTTCTCTCGATCACTCCATCCTATGATTTATATATTTATCTTGACGATTTTTATATGAATTATATGAAGTACCGCTATGGGAACTTACCTGGTGTTCTTGTTATGACGTTTTCCTGTGGTATAGGCCCATGCTCCCTCTTGCTATTGCTTTTCTTACTTTTATTAGAGGTAAAACACGGGAAGCAATTCATTCTTCTAAGGATCTAGAATCAAATAAAACACGTCCAAGAAGGATTCCTGGTACGTATATAAAGGCATATATTTATATGTGTGTGTACTGTGTATATATGTCTACGTTCTAAACAATCATTTCATTCAAGAACAATGTGAACAAAAAAAAAAATCTCTATAAACTCTTTTTTGGTTAAATTAAGTAATAAGAACTGACAAAATTACTGGACGGTGGTTCCCTCAAATGAGATTGAAGGACCCCGCAGGAGGGGAGCAGAGGCTTGGAAAAGATGGAAGGCACAAGAAGCCATGCATGTATGAGGGGAATGAAAAAAATGGTGAGGTTTCCTCAGAAGTCTCGGAGAGAAAAGGGGAGGAGATTTGAGTGGACATGATTATGGGGTGTCCTTTTAGATGGATTCCGACAAATGTGGAATTCAAATTTCAGTTTTTGGGTTCAAATCAGTTGCATCATGTGATTATTGATTTATTGTCTTACAGGCCGTACATGGATCGCATCCAGCGTTTTCCTTTGGTTAATTACGGTTATATTTTGACTCGCACCTTTTCTTTCCATAAATATATGGTTATCTTGATTCAACCTTGGGATAAATCAGTTATCTTTCTATAGCTAAGATTAATTTACATCTATTCTAGAGATAGATCAAGACTTTTTAGTTGAAAACAACTTAATGGTTTACACTCCCTCAAAAAGGAAACAAAACTTAATAATGCAATTACAGTAGTTCTTCAATCATGCCCTAGAAGATGAAGTGGAGATCATGAGTGACATGGAGACAAAAGATGGTAGTTTGAAGCGCATTCTTTTTCTTCAACGAATCCAAGTAAAGCCAAAGGAAGACAATTAAGCAACCAAAATTCTGTTTAGTTTTATGTATAGCTGTTAAACGGGTTGATCACAGCAAAACAAAAATGTTCAACGGGTTAGACCTGATCCATTACAGGTTGGGTTTAAACAAGTTTTTCATTTTTTTTTCAGGGTTTAAACAAGTTAATTAATATTTAGTGCTTGTTGATAAAGAATAATTTTTGCTCAAACTTTTTTTTTTCATGTGTTAAAAAGTTTTTTTATGAGTTAAAGTGATGTTTAGATAAAATTGATTAAAATAATAACGAAGTTTTTTGATAAATTAATAAAAATATTTATAATCATACTTTTTGAGTATTATATTCAAAAATATATTTTTCAAAAGTTGATTATATTATATTTTTATTAAAATACACTTAAAATATAAAATATTATATAATATAAATAAATTATTTTATATTATTTTTAATACTTTACTATAAAAATAATTTTTTTCAAATAATTTAAATAAAATAAATTATTTTAAAATTATTTTTTAATTAATATATATAAATATAAAATTAATTTTATTATAATCAATTATAACAATAACTAATTATTAAAATAAATTTTTCACAATTAATCAAAATACACTAAAGTCAATCCAATTCATTTAATGTCACTTGTGAGTGTAAGCGGACCACTCAAATAAAGTACATAAATATTAATTTAAAATGTAAATGGGTCCAAATCAGCCTAAACGGGTTAAATAAAATTGAGGTTAATGAATGTTTATATATATATATATATATATATATATATATATATATATATATATATATATATATATATATATATATATATATATATATATATATACAGATTCGAAGCCTCAACTTTAATTAGTTAAATCCAGCAAAAGTTAATTTGTTTAAAAATATTAAAATATTAACAGACTCAATTAATCAAAGTTTTGAGTGTTATGCAATATTCCAAAGAGATTCTTGTATATTTTAAGAGTATTACATTAAATCTAATAAAAATATAACTTGTAGTTTGCATATTAATTTAAAATATTATTTAATAAATTTGAGATTAAATATGAATTGTTAAAAATATTACTTTTAGAGTATATTAAAAATTATTTGACATTAAGTGGTTGTGACACGGTATAGTATTAGGTGGCTATGTGATAAGGGTAGAATGGAAAACGTGTCAAGAAAGATAAAAATTAAATTTGAATCGGGTCCGGTTAAGTTGAGAGAAAATATTATTGATAATTTAAAAAAATATCACATTAAAAGTTTAGAGTAAAAGAAAATATGTCTTATTTTAAAGTTAAGATAACCTATTAACTTTAATAAAGATTTATAATAAGATTATCTATTAATAAAGACTTTGGGATTCAAATCCATTTTATGGGGTGTGATAAGAACAAGAACAAGGTGGACCATCGTTATTTTCTATTTTAGAATTTTTAATATTATAATTAATAGATACATATTAAATGATATAAAAAAAAAATCCTACTCCAAAATTTTTAAAAATATCTCAACCAACTAGTTGGACGGTGTTAGTGGGTTTATTTTCTATAAACATAAAATTATACAAAATGTCATTTTGCATTAAAATCTTTAAAATATTAGAAACGTAAAATCATTTGTATTAAAAATTAAATTAAACATCACGTGATTTTATATCATTTTTTTAATATATTCAGATTCAGATCACTAAAAGAAACTTATTTTAAAAAATCTTGAACTGAAAAAATGAAACTTATTCTTTTTTTATACAATTTATTTAAAAGGATCAATTGGAAATGGTGACTTATGTTATAAGTGAACACGGTAAACTCTAAAATTGTAATATCTTTTAAGTTGGGAAAACCATATGACCCTCCTTAAAAATTGAACACAAGTCCTTTCTAAAAAAATAAAATTCCCTTCTAATACACTACTCATACAAGTTAAATAAAACTCAAATTGAAATTGAAGAAATTCAATTTAGTATAAATTAATCTACTCATCTAACTCAACTCATAATTTTTATGCTTTCAATTAGATCGAATTAATTGGATAGACAATTCAAGTCAACATAATTAGGAATCATATATGATATGAATTAACGTGCACGAACCAAGACTCACATAATTGATTTACAAATTCAAGCATAAAATTTTTTAAAGTGAGTTTCTCTTTAAAATGAGAAGTTCATTTAAATAATCTATAAGTTTACTTAATTAAAAAAATAAATACACTCTTACTTTCTTATTTTAAAGATAAATTTACCTTATAATAACATTTTTTCCAAATTCAAATGCTAACCAATTTCACATTATTTATTATAGCTAAAAAAATTAATTGAATATAGGGCTATTATTAATAGATACTATGACAATTTTTCATGACAATAAATATGATAGAGTTAAATTCAATTTTTTTTAAAAAAAAAGTGAATCAAATTGTACATTTCCCTAATTCAAATGACAAGTAGGCCATTTCACATGCGGGTGGGTGTAGTGGTGTGGTGAACTAAATGCTAAATAAATAAATGGATAATATTAGTATGTAAATAGACACACAATTATATATTTATATTGTATTTGTCTTAATTTTTTAAGTTATATTGTAAGAATTATATTTTTATAAATTTCTTATTTTTGATATGAATAATAAGTCTCTAATTGAATCGAAGAAATAAATTATTAAAATATATGTAAATTAATCTAAACACAACTTAAATGTATTAAAAAATGAATAAATAAACACATGCACATGCAAACTAAAATTTGGCCACGTGACACGAGAAAGCATTCCCAAACACGTCAAAAGAGCATGTAATTGCGTTCTGGATGCCTTTGGAAGGTGAAGCCACTCACCCTTAAGTCAGCCACTAGGGCTCATCCGTAACTTTACAGATTTGCTATGGTAACCCCGATCTCATTCCACAGCATTTAAACTCATTGTTATATAATGTGTGTTTGAATTAGAGTTGTTAAATTTAAATTTGGTTTAAGGTGTATTTGTAAACTTTAGTTTAGTTGAAAGTCAATTAGTAATAATGTGACTTATGTTTAGAAACTTTTATTTCAAAAGTAAATTTGATAAAATAAATGTTATTTTGATGTAAATAATCAAAATTACTTTTAAATGTATAATTACTAAAAAAAGTATAAATTTTTATTACAATATTAATATTACATTTTATTTCATTTCATTATTTTTAAGTGTACATAAATAAATTATATAAATGTTGTCATTTATTTTTAATTTTAATGGTATAGTTAAATTATAAATAAAAATTATAACAAAATGTTAAATTATATGCATAGTTGAAAAAATTATATAAACATTAATTTTTTTTTATTTTGGTGACAGAGTTAAATTATAAATTAAAAAAATTGTAATGAAAGAAATAAATTATACACATAAAATATTGTGATTTAAATTAAAATTTTAATTAGTGTAGTTAAATATATGTCTGCAAGGTAAATGACCAATAAATGAAGGCAACTAAAGTTTCAATACATCAAGGCAAATAGATTGATCTAATTTAAAATACAAAGTAACAGTAAAGTATAGAGAAAAATGTAATGCAAATTTGAAATATAAATATAAATACACTATTAATTAAGCTGCATATGCTCAATAATTTGATTCTGAATTGAGTCTTGAACAATATTCATCTTTAATGAAAAAACTGTGGTTACGTTTGGAGATTGATCATCACCAACAACATTATCATCCTCTCTTCAAGTCCAACTATATTTTCATCTTCATAATGATTGAATTCAAAATTTGTTTCAGAATTTCTTCTAATAAAGTTATATTTAGTCATTATTGCACTAACTATTTGAATTTTTGTTTCAAATTTAAACTTAGGCATGTGGCGTAAAATAGCAAACTTATTCTTTCATATTCCAAAAGTCATTTCTATTGTGCACCTTAGACTTGAGTGATAATAATTGAATACATGTATTGTGGTTTACAAATCCAGATAAACGCCTAAAATCAAGAATGTGATATCGTTCACATTTATAGGGAACAATATATCCAATTGGTGTTGGATAGCCAACATCTACCAAATAATATTTACCTAATAAACAATAAAACTAGTATCATATATATTATAATTTTAATGTAAATATAAATTAATTGTAGATGTGAAAAAAAACAAACTTAAAGGTGAATGTGAAAAATTCATGCTAAAAGTTATTAGGGTATTGTCAAAAACACAAGCATCATGGACAGTACCTTCCCATCCAGAGGCAATATTATGCAAAAATGAAACACATCTTCTAATTACATTTAACTATTATATTTTGTGTTAGATGTTCCTTTCTTCCAATAAATTTTAGTTGTTTATTAGAACTAACCACACATAAAATATGAGTAGTGTAACAATTTTTCATGATAATAAATATGATAGAGTTAAATTCAAAATTAAAATTAAAAACAAAGTGAATTAAATTGTACATTTCCCTAGTTCAAATGACACGTAGGCCATTTCAAATGCGGTGGGTGTAGGGTGTGGTGAACTAAATGTTAAACAAATAAATGAATAATGTTGGTACGTGAATAGTATAATTATATATTTATATTATATTTATGTTAATTTTTTAAGTTAAATTATAAGGATTATTTTTATAAATTTCTTATTTTCAATATGAATAATAAGTCTTTAATTGAATCAAAGAAATAAATTATTAAAATGTATGCAAATTAATTTAAACACTACTTAAATGTATTAAAATTTGAATAAATAAACACATGCACATGCAAACTAAAATTTGGCCACACGACAGCAGAAAGCATTCCCAAACACGTCAAAAGAGCATGTAATTGCGTTCTGGATGCCTTTGGAAGGTGAATCCACTCACCCTTTAAGTCGGCCACCAGGGCTCATCCGTAACTTTACAGATTTGCTATGGTAACCCCAATCTCATTCTATAGCATGTAAACTCATTGCTATATAGTCTACCCAAACAGTTAGCTTGCTCTATGATATGATGCACCAGCACCATCATCTTAACGTAAATTACTGTTTAATGCGACTAGTTCGTAGTTTTGCAGTTTCCTTTACGCGCTTGCCCCTCCACGTATAGCTGTTAAAATAGGTCTGATCAATTCGGATTGAGTGATTTTTAGATCAGATCAAATTGAATTATATAAATTTTAAATAAATATTTTATTAATTTTTAAATAAATATTTTATTAATTTAATTTATTTTTATGTAATATAAATGAGTCAAGTTTTGATCGAATTAATTTAAATTATTTTTAATTTTATATTCACTTTTATTAATTTAATTTGTTTATTCTATCGAATTATGTATATTAATTTATCGGCTTTAATCTATTTTGATGGCTATGTCAAATAATAATAATAATACAAATTTTGCTATCTAACATCTATTTATAATTTAGGTTGATGTATAAATTTATCGAGGTAAATTTTAAACTTTATATCATTTTTGGATTAGTCAAGTTTAAGTTTAATGAATCAGGAAAAATAAAAAAAATAAAGAGAAAAAGGAATCTGTGATCAATGCTGAAAAAAGAAAAATAAATTAATTTGTATAAAAAATAAAATAAAAAAAATAAAATATTTGGATGTAATTTTTATAAGATGTTAAAAAATTGAAGATAAAAATCTCAATTAAATCTCAATATTAATTAAAAATATTCAATTTGAGTTTTTAACAATTAAAAAAGTTAACAAGAATGATTAACAATTTTTAGACTAGATACGCATTAAATTTTTAACCGTATCACATCTTTAAATCATTGATTTAATGAGTTTTAAAAACCCAAATAAAAAATAAAAAGATATATGTTGAGAATTTTAGCATCACTAAATCAAATTTCAAATCACCTGAAATTGTTCTTTGATTTAAAAGTAATAAATGAAGAAAAATTAAGAAAGATTTAATAGCTAAATTAATTTTTTTCACTAAATAATTGAGTTACTACTTGACCAATAAATAAAAAAACACCAAAAATACTTGGACACACTTTATTTTTCAAAACACACTTCTCTTTTTAAAAAATAACACAATTCTTTTAAGGACAAAACTTAGATCCATAATTTTATGTTTATTATATTTATTTTATCAATTAAATTATGATTTATGTATATTTTTTTAAAAAAAAGTATGAAAAAGAATATTAATAAACACATATCATAACTTAATTAGTAGAATAAATATAATGAACATAAATAAATAAACTTAAATTTTGTCATTCTTTTAAAACATAACACAATTCTTTTCAAACGCCACACTTTTTTTTTCTTTAGCAAATAAGGGAGAGAGAGAAAAGTGGCCGTGAGAGGGTACACATTCATCTAGAGAGAGATCTCAAATCCCAATAGAGTGAGGGGCTGCCAAAGAGTCCCATATGCTCTCATACCAAGTTTCTAATCAACGCCAATTAAGTCGAGTTTTTCAGGTATATTCAAATATGTTTTCTTGTGCAGAATTTGCTCAATCATCATGTTCTTTCTTTGACTTGTAAATTCCTGGGCTTTCTATATGGCTAACATTGTTAACTTCTTATGACTGCATGGTTATTGCAATCAATCGGTTAGAATGCTTGAAGTCTAAGTACGTGTCTATATAATATGACTGCTATTGGCTTTTGTTCTTATCGTGGTTGAATGCTAAGATATGAAATTAAGCAGACTAACTCGATGAGAATCAAATAAAATGATCTTAAAAAAAACCAAAAGGAAACAATATTATTTAAAAGGTTGGAAGGTAGAAATGGTAGATGAGAATTGCTATAGTAGCTTACGAGACCTTTTTTCTATCTCTTGCCAAATGTTTATCCTAGGTACTGGAATGGTGAAATACTCTTGGAATTATGTTGGGCTTATTTGCCTTTGTGATATCGTGTTATCATATGCTATTTGCAAATGTATTCTCAGTTGTATAGTTTAAGGTAGCAGTTTAACATTTAACTATACCACCTGAAAATTGAATGTGTTTGTCTGTTTCAGTATTGGGTACTATTTATTTGACATTTAATAAGCAGTATAAGAACCTAATGAGAGAATACTTAAAATTAGTCGAAGTGGCGGTGAAATTTTGGTTTATTGAAGATGAAGAATATCTTTTAGGTTTTGTCAAAAACGCCGACGGGACCTTAAACGATTTTCACTAAAATTCTTATTCTAAATATTAATTTTTTTCAATGAAAATCTTATTTCAAATCTTAATCTTTCCCAATAATGAAGGAGAGTGACTAGATTCGAACGTCACAGTGCATACTACGACCTTTTTTTCATCCTCTTCCCTTAGACCAAAAAAAAAGTGTGGCATTAAATTTTTGGGAAAATTACACTTGATTTTCTTGAGGTTTGCAACTTTGACATACAGTACCTCTGTAATTTCGAAAATGACACATACCTCTCTTCAGTTAAACCGTGTAAGGAGCTGTTAATGGAAAATATAAAATATCTATTGTGTCCTTCATATTTAATCACCTTAAACATAATTTTGCACACTTCTCTACTCCCTTCCTTCCCACTTATGATGAGAGCTGTGTAGAGGAAGATTGAAAAACTTGGTTTGCTTCCCTCCCAATCGGTGCAAAACCTCCATCTCCACCTCGATGTGATTTATCGAAGAATTTGCTGTTGGAAATTTAAGTGTGAGTATTAAAATCCCACATTGTTAAAGAATAGACAAGTTAAAAGTTATATAAGTAGAAAAGACCTATAAACCTAATATCTTAAGGTTTTGGGTTACGATGTAGTGTGAAGTCTATTTATGTGGTTCTTCACTTAACTCATTGATGGAAATCTCCTCTACTTTTGGGCTCCCCTAATGTTGGAAATTCAAGTGAGTGTTGAAATCCCACATTGTTAAAGAATGGACAAGTTAAAAATTATATAAGTGGAAAAGACCCATAGACCTAATGTCTTAAGGTTTTTGGTTAAGATGTGGTTTTAAGTCTATTTATGTAGTTTTTCACTTAACTCATTGATGGAGATCTCCTCTACTCTTGGACTTCCCTATGGTCTAACAAGTGGTATCAGAGCCGATGGTTAGACTTGGACAAGTATTGGTGTGGACGACAGTATCTTTATCACGATTGTTGGTGTTCTCATGGTAGCTCATCTCATTAGAGAAATAAAGCCAACTTTGGAGTAAGACCGTTGACCGTTACTCCACTCGAGGGTGAGTATCCTTTGTGTGTGATGTCTTTGGGTGAGACTATCTTTATCACGGTTGTTGGTGTTCTCATAGTAACTCATCCCATTAGAGAAATAAAGCCAACTTTGGAGTAAGATTGTTGACCGTTACTCCACTCGATGGTGAGTATCTTTTGTGTGTGATGTCCCTGTGTGTGGACTCGTACTTGAAGGAGAGAATGTTAGAAATTCAAGTGTGAGTGTTTAAATCTCACATTATTAAAGAATAGACAAGTTAAAAGCTATATAAATGAAAAAGACCCATAAACCTAATGTCTTAAAGTTTTGAGTTAAAATGTAATATCAAGTCCATTTATGTAGTTCTTCACTTAACTTATTAATAGAGATCTCATCTGCTCTTAGACTTTCCTATGATCTAACACTTGCTTGGCATCAAAACAGTTATATTGGCCAATTGACAATACAATTTGTTATTAGTCTTTTTAAATCATGGCTTTTTCCATTGTATAACTGAGAATACCTTTCTAACGACTAAAGCACATGCTCTTGATGACTGTTATCAATTTTTTTTTAACATAGAGTACCCCTCTAGTTTAGTTAGTTTTAGTCATCTTCATCATATGCCTCTCTTTTCTCTCTTCACTTTCAACATGTCCATTGATGACAAATAGGTTTCCCAGATACTCCTGGCAAGTACAGTGTCAAGAGGTTTCCCAAATACATTTTCTGTCCAATCCATGTCAATGTTATTGCTCAGATTGGTTGAATTTCAATCTTGGCAGTGTCATGAGATATAACTAGAATATAACTACTATTCATTAGGTAGTTAAACAAAGGTACAAAATATTACAATCATAAGTGTCTTTCACCCCACACCTATTCAACTTAACTACTACTGCAATCATCATAAGTACTTTGATAAACATTACAATTACAAATATCAAAGCACAAACAAGCATCTTCAATGATAAAATGGATTAACTAGTGTTTTCAAAACTTTATTGCCAGTAATATTTCCACAAATATATAAGTTCTGGCTCTTGATCTAACTATTGTATTTTTATTATTGTTTTATTATTTTATAATAATATTTCAAAGTCAAAAACAGTTTTCATCCTTATCCTTTTGTTTGCACATTGTAAATTGTCTTTAACCATTTCTAGTTTTTTGCTATAGCACGTTGGAGTCTCTTATCCTTTTATTAGCAAGTAACTTCATGTTATAAGGGAACGACTTTTTTACTATCTTTATAAATATTATGGCTTGGGTGTTTCAGAAAAACACACACACAAAAGCTCTTTAATATTTTACTCTTCATCTTATTTTTGTGAGCAATTTTATAAATTATTCTTGTGTCCTTATTATTTCGTGCAGAGTTAGCAAGAAATAATTATTGTATTATGAGAAGTATTAGTTATGAGACTATTTGCACTGAATAATTTACTTGTTGTGACAAAATACTCTTAAGTCCAGTGTATTTGCACATTTCAGTCAATATCTGATAAGTTTTATTTATGTAAATATTAATTTTATCTATCCATCTATATTATTTCTATTATTTTTACAACACTAACACCTCCACTTTTACTTGCATCTCTTGAAGAAGCCACTGGACACAGATCTAAACAAAAATTAACAAAAATTTAGGTGAGCCAATTCACCAAACAATTTCTAAGCATGATTTAGACACCAAAAAGATACTCAAAATTATTTTCTGAAACAATAGAAGACAATGAAGTACAAGAATTAATGCGTTAACACCATACTATTGAAAATTTAAGTCATGACTCACCTCTTCAATGAGAACCACGTCGAGTTGCATACCAATACAAGAAAATGGGCTCAATCTCAAGGCTGATATGGTACAACATAAGAGGAGAAGGGGAAGTTGCAGTCATGAAGGAAAGGGCATAATGATCATTTTGCATACTCATATCTTATTAAAAATCATGTGACAATTACGTGCATTCATAATAATACTAACGATACTTCAAGGAAGTCTAACCACAATAACAAAACATAAAGTAAGGGTAAACGGCATCATTTCTAAAACTAAAAGAATACTGTATGTCAAAGTTGTAAATCTCAAGGGTATCGATTATAATTTCCCCTAAATTCTTCAAACATTAAAAAACTTGTATGAGATATGAAGGAATTTTCCGTATACACGACGAAAAAGTGTGTTGTATTGCGATTGCGATCGCAGGCTAAACCAAATACTATAAATTAGAGGTAACGGAAGGGCGTGGCCAGGCTATAATTATAATTATGGCAATAACGCGTTATTTAAATGCTAAAAAAAGGTTGGTTTGACGTGGATACCTTATGAAGACACTTTTATTATGCGATAAAGATAAAGATCCTTTTGCTCTTTTGTTTATTCTTTAAGTTTTTTTTTTTTTGTATATACAATAGGAATATTTTTTACTAAGATTTTATGTGAATTGAAACTGATAAATCTGTATTCAATTATTTTTTTAAAAAAAGAGTTAATTTTATTTGAAAATATTGTTTTGAAAAATCTTTAAAAAATTAAAATAAAATTATTATAATATATAAATTGATTGATTTGACTTTTTTAATACGAAATAAAATCAAATATGAACGAATTTAATTTGATTCGAAAAGTCAGGGTTACACTTTCGAAATGTGCGGCAAAAATAAATACGTAGGATAGGAGGCATCCTTAACCGCTAAGCTTCCCTGATATTCAAATGCACATGCTCTTCCCACTTCTTCCATTATAAACCCCAGGGCCAGAAGCAGCAGAGACAGACACATAGAAACAGAGGATTCTTATTATACTGTATTTATGTGGTGGCACCGTTATGATTATGGGCGTAGAAGCAGAAGTTGGGTGTGAAAGTGATATTGACAATGGGAGGGTGGAGTTTGAGAATCTACCAGAAGGTTGCATAGCAAATGTACTTTCTTTCACCACTCCTCGGGATGCCTGCGCCCTCTCCTTGGTTTCATCCACCTTCAGATCCGCCGCCCAATCCGACGTCGTATGGGACAGGTTTCTCCCCTCCGATTATGGCACCATCATTCCTACTTCCTCCTGCTTCCCTTCCAAGAAGGACCTCTATTTCCATCTTTCCCAAAATCCAATCCTCATAGATGACGGTCAAAAGGTAAATTTTAAATTTCGTCAAATCCTGGTGAATAGTGATTAATCTATTAATTATTATTTTCGTACAATACGGGGCCTAGGCCCACTAATACTTATGTTTCAATTGGCAACAATTTGTATTTGTATTTGTATTTGTATGGGGGTATATATATATATGGTGATCAGAGCTTTGTACTGGATAAGGAGTATGGGAAGAAATGCTACATGCTATCTGCCAGGATTCTCTTTATTGTTTGGGGCGATACTCCCAGGTATTGGAGGTGGACTTGTCTTCCAGAGTCCAGGTAATGTCTCTTAATTTAATTGTTAATGTTAATAATATCAGTATCAGATCAGAGTGTGAATGAAATTGAATATTGATCCATTGTCAGGTTCTCGGAGGTGGCAGAACTTGTTAGTGTGTGTTGGCTTGAAATCAGGGGGAGGATCAAGACTTGCATGCTGTCCCCGGAAACGTTGTATGGGGCATACCTCGTGTTTAAGCCAAACGCTGCTGGATCCTACGGCTTCGAACACCAGCCTGTTGAGGTCTCCATTGGGATTGCTGGTGAAGTTCATACTGATACTCGAAACCGAACAGTCTACTTGGATGCGCCAAGGCCACGGAGGCCACGCTACCAAAACGCCTTACGCATACTCAATCGCACTCGTTCTCGTTTACTGGCTAGAGTTGAAGAAGCACAAGCACAAGCACAAGCACCACCACCCCCACCCCCACCACCTGTTCATCCTGATAGAGTTGGTGTTGAGTATCCAAAGGAGAGAGGAGATGGGTGGTGGGAGATCGAATTGGGAGACTTCTTTAACAAAGGAGGAGACGACAAGGAGGTGGAGATGGGTGTTTACGAGGTCAAGAGCGGTGACTGGAAAGGTGGCATTCTCCTTCAAGGAATCGAAATAAGGCCTAAACTAAATAACCCTATCACTATTTATGAAACAATCAATTCATGAAATAAACACGCCCACTGCCCAATGTACAATCTTGCTTTCTTTTGCTTTTGCTTACGCCTCTGCTTCTGTTCCAGTTCCTGTTCCTTTTTTGCTTATACATTACATGTTATTCAAGTTTCATGGTTGTTCATTTAATTTAAGATAAAACCTTGTTCACCAAATTGTTTCCATTCTTAATGAAACTCTTTGTTTGGATTCAGCCATTTTTACGTTGATTTAAGAGCCGTTTGGGTAAGCTTTATTTTTTTAAAAAAAAATTCTTCAATATCTTTTTAAATATGCATTGATGTTATTTTAAAACGGATCAGGATCATGTTTTACGTTTAATGACTCAAATTTATTAAATTATGATAAAATAAAAATTATAAATATAATTTAATAAATTTGAATTATTAGATATAAAACAACTTTTTTTTAAAGAAAAAATGAGGATCTGGTCTTTTCAAAACAAAGTAAAAGTATAAAATCATTTAATTCTAAAGTTAATAATTCTTTTTTTTTAAAAAAAAAAAAGAAGAAATGACTTTTAAATATAATTTTATAAAAGTATTATTAAAATAAACATTTTTTAAATATTACATTCTAGTGCAAAATAATTTAATTTTTTAAAATAAAACTACTAAAATAAGATATATAAAAAAAACATTTTTCCAAAACGAACCCTCCTACTCGTTTTCTTACCTTTTTTTGAGTGATTTTATACCATTTTTTTGTGGTACCACTCGCTCTATTAATTAACTCTTGAAAGAGGGAATTGTAGGGTAGTCAGCAGTAAGAGCTGACGAGATAGATAATAGTGAATCTGATATTATATTTTGAGATAAAATTTTTAGATAATAGATTTATAAATTTTTTTACCTATATGATTCTTAATTTAACTTATTTTTTATCAATATAATATCTCAACACTCTACCTTAAATTTGTAGTAGAAATAAATTTGTTGCAAAAGAAACTGCTAGCTATATATTATAAAGGGCCTTGTTTAACCATGGTTCATTCGGGTTGTCTCTCCTGGGTATTATGGAATTTTTATCATCGCAAAATACCATACAAGGGTGTGAAAAAATAAATAAACACAAGGGATCGAGCATTTTAATTTTATGAATTTTATGACACTTGTTAAAAGTGTGAAATAAGAAGTTTTTCATAAAAAGTTAAGTATTTAATATATTAAAAATTTTAAAAAATATATTTTTCATGTAAAATTTTTTATTTTAATTCTTTAATGAGTGCACTTAAGCTACTTGTTAGTAAAATTTTAATTTTATATATAAAACTCTAGAAGATTTGAGAACGGTGCCATGTATGCCATTGCAGAATACAAAACACCTCTTTTTAGTTAAAAGCTTCACCTGCAAGTTTGTAACATGAAATATGTAATTGTATGGGACAGTGCCTCAACTACAATCGTCTACCCTTCAAAATCTGGAAGCATTTCACATACTCCACTTCATAGAGTATGATACTCTACAAAAAAAAAAATACTGCTGATAAGAAGTTTTACGACAATAATAACCAAACATTTTCTCATTAGATGGGGTCGGCTACATGAATCAAACGACACTATTATGTTCTATCATAAACTAAGTCTTTATAAATGTTATTCAAATCCAAATAATTTTTAATTATTTTACTTATAGTCTTTATTGGTCTCCCTCTACTTCTAGCTATTGAGCTATCCTCCATATGATCTTCTCTTCTTATAGGGACTTCTAAGGGTCTTCTCCTTACATGTCCAAACTACCTAAGGCGAGATTCTTTCATCTTTTCCATAATAGGTGTTACTCCTACTTTCTCTCTAATGCATTCATTCATAATCATATATTATCTTATATGGTCACACATCCAACGCAACATTCTCATCTCAGAGACATTGATCTTATGCCATTGCTGGCATTTTATCATCCAATATTCAGTATCATACAATATCGAGGGTCTTATAGTTGTGTGGTAAAATTTATCTTTAAGCTTGAGAGGCACTTTTCTATTACAAATAACTTCTGAAACACTCCTCTGTTTCATCTATCCAACTTGAATCTTATAATTTATATCTTCCTCTATCTCTCTGTCATTTTATATGATAGATCCAAGATACCTAAACCGTATGACTTATGGTATGATATGGTCTTCAATTTTCACCGCTAAGCTAGTATTAGCACGCTTCTTACTGAACTTACATTTCATATAATTCGTCTTACTCCTACTTAGATGGAAGTCATGTTCTTCCAAAGTTCATTTCCATTGCTCTAGGTTCCCATTTGTTTCCTCTCTCAACTTTTTAACTAAGACTATATCTTCTACAAAAAAGCATACATTGTGGCACCGACTCTTGGATATGCGCAGTAAGCACATCCAAGACCCAAGGTGATATGATCCAAGTTGGATGCATATTGTTTTTTTTTTCGGATCGTCCTTGAGTTGATTTCGTGTTTTAAAGAATTAAACGATGAAGGATAAACAGTAACGTGAACAGTGACGTGAACAGTAAAAATTAGAAAAAAGATGGAAAAAAATAAGGAATGAAAGTAAGAAGAAGCCACACTCTTTGAGAGTGATAAGTCAAGCGAAGATTCACCATAAAAGTAAGGAAATCTTTGATAAGAACCAAGATGGTTCTTCCAAGAACCCCAAGAGAACTAAGCTCTCAAACTCACAAAGGAGTGCAATAATATTCTCAAATTCAAAAGTGTCAAATGCAATTAACACAAGCCTATTTATAAACATTAGGTATGCGGCTAGGTCTAGCTAAAGGAGACAACAAACTAGCATATTTTTAATCATAACCCTAGTGCAAATGTGGCTCAAGCCCAATTAGAAGGCAATATCTATCCCTAGCTCTGCTATGCACAAGTTAAGCCCAAACAATAGGCCCTTATTACAAAATTATCCCAAAAAGAAAATAAGAACCAAAACTGAGAAAATTAAAAGGTTCAAATATATAATTAAATAAAATTAACTAACAAGAAATCATGTCTCCACATTAGGCCCTTCATCAACTTGGATCATTTGGACTATATTGAGTGCTCCTTCTCTTGGAATGGGCTTGAGTGAGAGAAAACAGTTAATTTCTTTGTCCAAATCCTCCTTAGTCTTCTTAGCTCTTAACCTTGTCATTGGGCCTCCAAGTCCTCGCAGTGCATCTTTGGGCATTGGGCCCATTGGGTTGCCACTTGAGCTTCCTTGGTCTCCATTATGCCCTCCCCCTTCAAAAGAATTCATCCTCGAATTTGATCCTTCATCACCTACATCAAAAGGACTTAAGTCAGCTACATTAAATGTTGCACTAACCCCATACTCACATGGTAGGTCAACTTTGTAGGCATTGTCATTGATTCTTTCTAAGATTTGGAAGGATTCATCCCCTCTAGGTAAGAGCTTAGATTTCCTTTACAAAGGAAACCTTTCTTTTCGCATGTGCACTTACACCCAATCTCCTAGTTAAAAAACAACTTGCCTATTTCCCTTATTTGTTTGCCTAGTATATTGCTCCATCTTCCTTTCAATTTGAGTCTTGACTTGTTCACGGAGCTTCCTCATATATTTAGCTTTTGTCTGTCCATCCCTATGGATTAAAGAAGAGACATTAGGTAGAGATAGTAAATCAAGGGGGATAAGGGGATTAAAATCATATACAATCTCAAAAGGAGAAAAGTTAATAGTAGCATACACAGCCCTATTATAAGCAAATTCAACAAGAGGTAAGCATTCTTCCCAGGTTTTGATGTTCCTCTTAATGATTGATTGCAGCAAGGTCGATAGGGTCCTATTCACCATCTCAGTTTGCCCATCAGTTTGTGGGTGACAAGTGGTAGAGAAGAGTAGCTTAGTTCCAAGCTTGTTCCAAAGGGTCCTCCAAAAATAGCTTAAGAACTTTGAGTCCCTATATGAGACTATGCTTTTGGGCATTCCATAAAACCTCACCACTTCTTTGAAGAACAAGTCCGCCACATGAATGACGTCATCCACCTTATGGCAAGGAATAAAGTGGGCCATCTTGGAGAATCTGTCCACCACCACAAAAATGGAGTCTCTTCATTTTTTTGAGTGAGGCAAACCTAGCATAAAGCCCATAGACAAGTCAGTCCGAGGGGAATCAGGAATAGGTACGGGGTATAGAGTCCACAAACAATGCATCTATCATATAGTTTATGCTCATCATGCTTCATGTCAGGCCAATAAAAATGTTCATACAACACATCTAAAGTCTTTTAGATCCCAAAGTAACTCATTAATCCCCCTTCATGAGCTTCCCTAAGCAATAACTCACGCAAAGAGCTCTTAGGCACACACAAATATTTTTCTTTGAATAAATACCCATCTTACCTAATGAACCCCCTATGCGCCCCTTTTTCACATGCAGCATACATCTTGGAGAAATCATCATCATGCACATACAACTCTTTTATATGTTCAAAACTAAGAATTTTTGTTTCAAGAGTAGCTAATAAGGTATACCTCATGGAAAGCATATCAGCCATTATATTTACATTTCCTTACTTGTGTTTGATCATATAGGGAATTTGTTCAAGGTATTCCACCCACTTGGCATGCCTCTTATTAAGCTTACCTTACCCTTTTAAATATTTTAGTGACTCATGATAACTGTGAATTACAAACTCTTTTGACAAAAGATAGTGTTTACAAGTGTGCAAAGCCCTTATGAGTGCATACAATTCTTTATCATATGTGAAGTAATTTAAAACAGCTCTATACAATTTCTCACTAAAGTATGTAATGGGATGACCCTCTTGTAATAAAACAGCCTCAATCCCAACATTTGATGCATCACACTCAAGTGCAAAAGACTTAGAAAAATTATGCAATGCAAGTATGGGTGCATGAGTGAGCCTATCTTTGAGTGTGTTAAAACTCGTCTCTTGATCCTCTCCCACCTAAAACTCACATTTTTTTTAACAACTTCATTTAAAGGGGCGGCTATGGTGCTGAAATTTTTTACAAACCTTCTATAAAAGCTAGCTAACCCATGAAAGCTTCTTACCTCACTCACAGACTTAGGGGTAGGCCATTCCCTAATAGCTTTTATCTTTTCTTCATCTACTTGCATTCCCTTAACACTCACAACAAAGCCTAGGAACACTACATGGTCAGTGCAAAAGACATATTTCTCTAAATTAGCATACAACTTTTCTTTTTTAAGCACACTCATCATAGCCCTAAGGTGTTCTAAGTACTCTTCTAAGGTTATGCTATAGATTAGGATGTCATCAAAGTACACTACTACAAACTTGCCTAGAAACTCTCTCAACACATGGTTTATCAACCTCATAAAGGTGCTAGGCGCATTTATAAGCCCAAAAGGCATCACCAACCACTCATACAATCCATGCTTAGTCTTAAAGGCTGTCTTCCACTCATCCCCTTCCCTTATCCTAATTTGATGGTACCCATTTTTTAAATTCACTTTAGAAAATTAACATGCACCATACAATTCATCAAGCAAATCATCTAGCCTAGGGATGGGATGCTTATATTTTACAGTTATATTATTTACAACCCTACAATCAGTACACATTCTCCAAGTGCCGTCTTTTTTGGGGACAAGTATGACAGGCACGACACAAGGACTTAAAATTTCCCTCGCTCATCCTTTTTGCATCAAATCATCCACTTGTTTCTGAATTTCCTTAGTTTTCTCGGGATTTTCCTATAGGCAGGTCTATTGGGCAAAGAGGCTCCCGGGATGAAGTTCATTTGATGTTCAATCTCCCTCAAGGGTGGTAGTCTGGGAGGGACACTCTTTGGAAAGACATCTTCAAAATCCTGCAAAAGAGAATCAACTTCACTAGGTAGAGAGTTAGAGTTACAATTCAAGTACAAGTCCTTATGTACGCAAATGTACATCTCTTGCTTTGCAAAACAAGCCTTCTTAATCTTATTCTCCCTAGCAATTAAACATTCTTTTTTTTTTCTCATTTACAAGTTCTTGGTCTCTATTCTTTGTTTCCCCCTTTGATTTTACTTTTACGTCTTTCTTCTCTTACTCCCTTCTTAGCTTCAAGGCCACTTGGTCTTCATAAACCTATTTGGGAGTAAGGGATACAAGGGTTACCTTTAAGGAATTATGAACAAAGGAGTACTTATTAGTGAAACCATCATGAATAACATGCTTATCAAATTTTCAAGGCCTTCCAAGCAAAATATGGCCGGTCTCCATGGGAACAACATCACACAAAACATCATCATTATAATTATCAATTGACAAACTTACCAACATTTGTTAATTCACTATCAACTCATCATTCTCACTTAGCCATTGAAGCTTGTATGGTAGGGGGCAAGGAGTAATTTTAAGGTCAAGTTTTCTTACCAAGCGAATGCTTGCCACATTGGTGCAACTTCCCCCATCAATGATTAATGAGCATACTTTGCCTTGGATGACACATCTTATGTGGAAGATGTTTTCCCTTTGGTCTTGGTCCCTTGCCACAACTTGGCTACCCAAGAGTCTCCTTATCATTAGCAAGTCGTCATCATGAGTATAAGTCTCACATTCTTCTTCTCCTTTACTTGAGGGAGGGGAATTTGGATATGAATCATTAGAGAGGTGTCCTTCTCTTATCAATATTACCCTTCTATTTGGGCATTGAGAGATTATGTGTCCACTGCCCAAGCATTTGAAGTACTTAACGTTCCTATTTTTAGAAGAAAAAGAAGAGGAAGAAGCATTAGTGGAAGGAAAAATATTAGAGTTTTTAGAAGTCATACCTCTCTTGGGTTGTGTAGAAGAGTTTTCCTTTGGTTCCTTGCCCTTCCAAGTGGGAGGTTTGAGGTTAGAAGAAGGCTTCTTTCATACATTCTTTCTTTTGAGTTGTTGTTCTACCTTTATGACTTGGTGGACTAACTCATCAAGCTCTTCATAGTTGTACAACTTCACAATGTCTCCTATCTCATGGTTTAAACCATGAAGGAAACGTGACATGGTAACCTCCCTATCTTCAATAATATTGGCCCTTATCATGGCCACCTCCATCTCCTTGTAGTACTCATCCACACTCCTACTTCCTTGGGTAAGTCTTTGGAGTTTATTGTGTCCCTATGATACCATGAAAGGACAAACCTCCTCTTTATCAAACTTTTCATCTCTTCCCAAGTATCTACGGGATACTCCTTATTCATTTCCCTCTCTTTTTGTACTTGGTCCCACCAAATTAGGGCATAGTCAAAAAATTCTAGGGCAGCCACATTCACCTTCATTTCTTCATTATAATGGTGATAGGAAAAGATTTGTTCTACCTTGGTTTCCCATTCTAAGTAGGCTCCAGGGTCATTCTTTCTTTAGAAAGAAGGTACTTGGGTCTTTCCTCCTCCTCTTTCATTACTCATATGTCTCATATTCCTCCTTTCATAACTCCTTTTACTCCTCTCATGACTCGTTCTCCTATCATGGTTCCTCATAATCCGTATTTCCCTACTCGAATTATAGGTATCTTCATCCTCATGCGAGACTTCATGTTAAGAGTCTTTCCTCCTTTCATTATCGATCCTTGTGTTTATTTCCACTTTAAACCTATTAAGTTCTTTAGCTAAAGCTTGCATAAAGTTTGCAGTCCTATGAGATGGAGGTGTACTTCCTTCACTCATCTTTGAACAAGTAATAAGAATAATTCAAGATTGAAAGACTCTTACCACTCTTATCACGTGTATACACTCTTAGATTGATTTCACTCGTGTTTCACACAATTAGGCTTTTGTTTAATGAAAACGTTTTTGCCTTTTACCACTCAAGTTCTCTTTACAAATTCTTAAATGAATCCTCTCCCGTTTTAATTACCAAAAGTTCTTACAAAAGTAGAGGTCTTCACAAGAGTAAGCATCCAGAAGTTGAAGAAAAGATGAAACTCTAGACAAAACTCAAAGGAATTTAAAAGACAATCAAGAAAAGTTAATTAAAAAAAAGAAGGTAAAACTCAAAAGAAATAAGAAGAAAAAGAAATGCACAAGGTATGTAGAATAGCAACACTTAATGAAATTCATAAGGCATTCAAACTTAATCTTTCTTAAGTGCAAGAGCAATTTCTTTTTTTGTAATAGACTTTTTTTTTCTTTTTTTATATTATTTTTCACGTCATTGTTCTCTTTTTGCACTTTAAAAAACAATTGGTTCTTGCAATTTTAGTTCCAAATGTTATTATGCCCAATTGTGTATTCAGGAGCTTCCTTTCAAATTAAGGTGTTATAAAACATGTAATAACAATGGATATAGAGTTGATAAGATCAAAGCTGTAAATATTATATAGAAATTAAAGAACAGAAACTAAAGGCATAAAATAAAAGGATTGGAATTTAAATGGCAAAAAGTGAAGAACGAAAAGTAAAGAATGTTATCAATTCTTAGGAATGATAGAGATCAATGATGATCAAGGTTGTGTACAATTATGACATTCAAGCAATGATGCTTGATGTTTGGAAAGCAATAAGAACAAGTACAAAAAATACAAGAACTCTATCAACTCTAGGATCCGGGCTCTAGATACCATATGATATGATCCAAGTTGGATGCATATTTTTTTTCAGATCGTTCTTGAGTTGATTTCGTGTTTTAAAGAATTAAACGATGAATTAAAAAGGTAGACAAACAGAACATGCTCGAACACTTCTCGGACAAGAGTAACATGACACGACTTGAAACGACCCATTAATATTTTTTTAAAAAAAAGGACGTTTGAACTAACGTTCAATTAGTAAGCTTGTAACTCACTCAAGCTCAAAAAATAGCCACTATTTTCATAAAAAAGATCCACTAAAAAATAAAGAATGGAAGGAAGAAGATGCCATGACTCTTAGAGAGATTTTTTAGATTATGTAATAGAAACTATGTTCCATATTTTTTAGGAGGAGCTTACTAGATAGCAAATATTGGTATATATGACATATATTAAAATATTATAAATCTTCAAGCTTATAAAAATGATATTAATGAATTATGAATTTTTTTTTTCTAAAATTTTGAAATTTTATATATATATATATATATATATATATATATATATATATGCCGTGTCCGTGTCGTCATAAGATAACAGACGTCCTTCGTGTTTTAAAGAATTAAACGCGAAGTTTGAACAGAAGGGTGAAAACGATGCGTGAAGAACGGTAAAAAATAGAAAAAAGATGAAAAAACAAGGAATGGAAGGAAGAAGATGCCACACTCTTAGAGAGTGATAAGTCAAGTGAAGATTCGGCACAAAGATAAGGAAACCTTTTATAAGAATCAAGATGGTTCTTCCAAGAACCTCAAGAGAACTAAGCTCTCAAAACTCACAAAGGAGTGCAATAATATTCTCAAATTCAAGAGTGTCAAATGCAGTTAACACAAGCCTATTTATAGGCATTAGGTATGCGGCTAGGTCAAGCAAAATGAGGCAGCAAGTTAGCACATTTTTAATCCTAACCCTAGTGCAAATGTGACACAGGCTCAATTAGAAGGCAACACTTATCCCTAACTTTGCTATGCACAAGTTAAGCCCAAACAATAGGCCCTTATTACAAAATTATCCCAAAAAGAAAATAAGAATCAAAATTGAGAAAATTAAAAGGTTCAAATACATAATTAAATAAAATTGACTAAGAAGAAATCATGCCCCCACATTGGGCCTTTCATCAACTTAGATCATTTGAACCATCTTGAGTGCTCCTTCTCTTGGAATGGACTTGAGTGAGAGAAAATGGTTGACTTCTTTGTCTAAATCCTCTTTAGCCTTCTTAGCTCTTGACCTTGTCATTGGGCCTCCAAGTCTTTACATTGCATCTTTGGGCATTGGATCCGTTGGGCTGCCACTTGAGCTTTGTTGGTCTCCATCACAAGGTAAAAAGATATAGACTCAAAGTTGACCTTTGGTGCAGTCCTATAATTATAGAAAAATCTTCTATGATTCCACCCAGTGTTCTCACACTAGTTTTAACCCCATCATATATATCTTGGATTGCTCGAATATAAACGATACGAGTTCTTTTATTCTTTATAACCTTCCACAAGACTTCTATTGGTACCCTATCGTAAGCTTTTTCCAGATCAATGAAAATCATGTATAGGTCTTTTTGCTCCCTCTGATACCTCTTCTTCCAGTTGATAAGAAGTTTTTTAGGTTAAAATTGTTTATTTTAATATATTATTATTTATTATTTAAACATTTTACTTATGTTATTTATTTTTAAGTCCTTTACCACCTTCTTCTAACTCATCACTTACCCATCACCACCATCACCATCAGCTATCTTCATCGACTTGAACTTCCCACATATTTTCTCCATCCTCAACCATCTTTGAATCGAGTTGCGACGGGTTGATGGCGAAGATCTGGTGGTTCATGGAGTTCAGTGCTAGGTCGGAGTTTTGGGTTCTACCATGGTGGTGGTTCGTGTGGTGGCTTGGAGGATTCGGGAAAAGTCAAGGGAGTGTGGGTAGTTTCAGGCAGTAGTTGTTTAGGTGGGTTAGATGTCTGGGTTTGGTCAATAATGGCTAGCCCGCAGTGCTCAGCACTATATGGATTCACAAATTTTGGATGGTTCACAGGTGAGGCTCGATGATGATGGCGTAGTGTATCATCCTGATGGCACAAGCAACCGGCATGACCATGGATTCGAGGTCACGAGCTCGCAGGCGGTGAGGCAGAGCACCGGTTAGATGCGTTGGCCACCGACGAGGAGCCAATATTGCATGGCCTCGTGGATCTTCTGCGACTCCCACAGGGAAACGACGTCGTCTAAGGCTTGGTTCACCGTGCTTGCCTTCTTAACAATGTAGGACTTGAAATTGACGATGGGTTTCTCTTCTTTTGATTCTTCGCTTTTGAGAGTGTCTTACTTGGTGAGCACTGTAAAGATAGAGAATAAAGAGGAAGAAGAATAAAGGTGTTGCCTTTGTGGTTTTGTGGTGGTAATGGAGGAAATGGGTCAAGAGGTTATGGAAGAGGTGAAAAGTTGGGGATCTGGATCTAGTGACTTGATTGAACATGAAACCGGGGTATGCCCGTATGTTCAAATTCATAGAAGGCATGTTCAGTTTGTGTTGATTTAAGATTTTGATGTTTTTGGTAGTGAGGTGTGCTGATAGCTCACCACCCATGACACAGGGAAGGCTCAATTTCTGGTGTTCGAAGTTCCGGCGGCTAGTTATGGCTTGGTAGTTTTGGGTGTTTGGGTTCCATTGGATGTAACGTCCCAATACTAGTACCAAAAGCGTATTCGAAATTACGCGTTAGTAATTAAAATTAGGCACATCACTTCAAAACAAAAATCAAAGTTCTTTAAATACATTTATATTGTATATATAAAAATATGAGCATGTTGTAAGCGAATTAATGTACGTAACACTAAGAAGGGAAATTTATACAACAATATAATTCATAGTACATCAACTACAAAGTAGGCCCTTAAGGCATAACTTCATACAAATATTATACAAAGCTTTATCCAAAAAAATAAACTAAACTAAACTACCTCTCCATTATATTACTCATCTTTTTTGCTTGCAGTTCGTTCCTGTAAATATTATGGAAATATAATAAAAGATGGGTAAGAATTCTAAGAATTCTCAGTAGTTCTATTAAAAATTGTGCCATTATAATATCTCAAACTACTTCGAGGGAAAATCTTTTTAAAACTCAAATTTTAAAGTAGAAAGGTGGTAGAAAGACAAAACTAGTCATTTTTCTTCTCGAAACAGAGATTCAATTTATATTATTTATAAAAAAAATCATTTGTATAATCAAATAATTCATATCATTCATCATACATCACTATTCATCATATATAATTATTCATCATTTCTCATATTTCTTTATATCTCATAATTTTTCATATCTCAAGTATCAAATATCATTTGTTATCTATCATATCTCATAATTCATCATATCTCATGATCTCAAGTATCAAATATCACTCATCATTTATCACATCTCAAATATTAAATATCAATCATCATATCTCATAAATCATGTCTCAAGTAGGGAGGAAAGATCTTAACCTCAACTTACCATATCACAATCTCAAGTAAGGAGGGAGAATTTCAATCACAATCTCGAGTAGGGAGGATGAATCTCAATCTTAAACCTACTATATCACAATCTCAAATAAGGAGGGAGGATCCCAACCTCAACCTACTATATCACAATCTCAAGTAGGTAAGGAGGGCAACTTAATATATCTCAATCTTAAGTAGGGAAGGATGATCTTAACCTCAACCTACTATATCACAATCTTAAGTAGGGAAAGAGAATCTCAACCTTAACCTAAACTATCATAATCTCAAGTAAACTTAATATACAAAGTATTCATCTATAAATCATATTCCAAATGCATAAGAAGTGACTCCTATAAATAACTAAAACATATTAACATCATTGTCTAAATGTACAGAAGACTCATTCTTAGGTTAAGTCACTTATCTTAGTGATAACCTTTGAAAACACATCAATTAATACTTATTAGAATGTCTAATTTTTTAAAACAAGACTATGTTATTCGAATAACATATCCTGTTATTCAAATAGAACACCCAAAAAATAACTTCCTGAATGCTATTATTCGAATAACAACTTGTGTTATTCGAATAACACAACATTTTCTTCATTTCTTGGTTCATGTTATTCGAATAACAACTATGTTATTTGAATAACAGATTGTAGAGTATTCTGCTTCGTTCAAATATTGTTTTCAACCATTTTCATTCATCTAAATCATGGTATTCTGTGATACAATTCAAACATCATATAATAAAGCTATAATCAATCAATATACGATATATCATGCATCACTTCAATCAAGTTTTAATGGTTTGAACTTAGTTGTCCATACTTGAATCAAAACTAACACACACTCTTAATCCAAGCTCAACTTCAAGAAATTCATACTTAATTCTCTTTCAATCCATTCATCTAGATTTTCAAGAAGTAAAGGAAAATAAAGAGTGTTAGAATTCAGCAACAACCCTTACATTGAGTGACGTTGTTTTATTTTTTCTTGTTTCTTCCTTGTTTTATTCAAATAACACAACATTTTTTTCATTTCCTGGTTCATGTTATTCGAATAACAACTATGTTATTTGAATAACAGATTATAGAGTATTCTGCTTCATTCAAATATTGTTTTCAACCATCTTCATTCATCTAAATCATGGTATTCTTTGATACAATTCAAACATCATATAATAAAGCTATAATCAATCAATATACGATATATCATGCATCACTTCAATCAAGTTTTAATGGTTTGAACTTAGTTGTCCATACTTGAATCAAAACTAACACACACTCTTAATCCAAGCTCAACTTCAAGAAATTCATACTTAATTCTCTTTCAATCCATTCATCTAGATTTTCAAGAAGTAAAGGAAAATAAAGAGTGTTAGAATTCAGCAACAACCCTTACATTGAGTGACGTTGTTTTATTTTTTCTTGTTTCTTCCTTGTTTCATTCATGTTGCTTCTTCCTAGTCTTTGTTTTCCTTCCTTTTCTTTCTTCATGTTATGTTATATTATCTTTTTCCCTTTCTTTTTTGTTTTTATTTTCTTTCTCTCCTTTATGCTATTGTTACATGAGAGAGTGACAAGAAAATGAGAGAAGAAAAGTTAAGAAAGGATAAGAATAAAGAGAAGAGAGGCAGTGGAGGAAGTCTGGAGGAATAAGGCTGAACTTCAATTGAAAGTGTAATATCTTTTAGGAATACTTTAATCTTTCATAATCAAGATTTTTAACCGTCATAAGTGTTATAAAAAATTATAGGACTCTTTTAGTCCTTCTACTCATCATTCTATAATTTCTTATACATTGTCAACTATCATTTAAGCTTTATTACTCTTTTTCAGGTTAAATTATATTTAAGGAATTAAGTTAATAGATTCATAAGCATCTGCCTTAACATGTATTTTCTTTCAAAATATTCTCCATCTTCTAATTGACATCTCTATAAAATTTCATAATTTTATGAGCTACTTGCCTATTTAATTTGATCTTTAAAATCTCTCCTATGTAATTAAAAATATTAAACGAACTTAGTTAATTCTTCAAAATTTACCACAATTCATACCAATTATCTGTGATTTAAAAATAATTTTTTTATTTATTTCCACTATTTAAACAATTTGTGTTAAATTTTGAACTATTATGAACTATTTTTCACATCCTATGTTATAACATCATTCTTACACAAGCCTAGAATAATTCCAAAATTAACAAATAATTATCATTAATATTAATAAACTTCTATATCAATTCTTATGGTTAATTGGTTTTGGAGAATGTTACAGTAGACAATACAACAATTTGGGTCTCCGATGAGTGCCATTTCTGGTTATGTGTGGTGGTTGAAAGGCAACGTGACGATTTCTGTCTTCCCTTCTCTGGATTTAGGGTTTCTAATCAGAGAGTTCTGGATGGAATGCAACAATTGAGAAAGGGAAAAAGGGATTAAACTGCAAATCTAAAACAAAGTAATAGAAATTTTGAAAGACCAAAATGGATATTATCCATTATATTAAAAATGACATGTTCTCCATTTAACAGGTAAAATATTATAGCTATTGATCAAAATTTATAGAAATCAACGATGAATGAAGTGTAGAGTATCCATACCTCAAAAAAATGTAGAGTATGTAAAACGCTTCCTCAAAATCTCATCATACTTTACCAAAAGCAGCCTCTTTTTTTTTTTTTTTTTGATGAACAAAGCAGCCTTTTAAAGTTTAGATAGATCATATGCGTCATAAGTATTAAATCTTGATATGCTTTTAAGAGTGGGGGGCCTCCAAACCATATTGAGAAAGTACACTCCCTGTCTGCAATAGCAATACTTCAGAACACAGCAAAAACAAATGCTCTACTATCTCTTCTACTCTCTTTTGAACCATTTTACCTTAATTGGAAAGGTTAAATTAACAATCTCACTATAGTTTAGATCCTCCAAATACCAGAAGCTTGCTCTGTCCTTACGGTCCAGGTAAAGCCAAAGTTTCGTGTATCAACTGGACAACTAATTTCTTTGTCCTCTCCATTTCGCTTAGTCTTTATCTCGTTCTAGCACCATTTTCATTTTCCCGGCCAAAATTTGCCTGTTTCTCTCCAATAAAGAAAATAACAAATAAAGTCAATCTCAACAATCAACATTTTTAATTTGGCTTGAATCTTTGTTTTACTGTTCGATGCTTGATCCATTACAGATTCTGAAGGCTTTCACCTATCTCTAAAAATTGAAAGTTATAACGCTTAGATCAACTTATTATTGAATGGCTTACAGATGAAAATGGTTGTTACATGATTATTTTGTTTAATGCTTTCATTCCATTATGACGTAAATGATTTCATTTCAGTTTATTTGAATTAATTTGATTTGATTTAAAAATTAAAATATTTAAAATTAATTAAAATTGTTAATAATTTAATTTCATTTTATTTGACTTAATTTTATTTAATTTAAAAATTAAATTTTATGTTTAGAAATTTATTATATAAATTAGAATTTGAATTAATTTAAAAATTAAATTTGTATTTAAAACTTATTAAAATGAAAATGGTTTAATTTTTTTTATTTTATATTTTTACATTTATGAAAAGTAATTAGGATAAGAGTATAATAGTCTATTTGTTTAAAATTAAATTAAATTTTATTAAATTTAATAAAAAAATTAAATTATAAAAAAAATTATGAGATTTTAAAAATCAAATTATTACCTATATTTTAACATTTTAAATATAAAATTTGATTTACAAACTAAATTATTTTTTATTTCTTTTAATGTTACAAACACCATCTAAGTTACAAATTGTTAAAAAATAAAGACGTTTTTCTCTTTATTGAATGTATTCATAAATGCTATTATATTATATGTTTATGCTGTTTATAAAAAGGTAATTTTTCTATCAGTTTAATATTGATTCAGGATGAGTGATAAAAAGTCTTATTATCACAATAAATTCTTAAGTATTTTAGAAGTAAAAGTAGGATTTTTCAAGTTCTTTACTATTAAAAGTGTATTACATTAAGTAAGTTATTATTATTTTTTACTTTAATTATATTTTTAATGCAATAATTAAGATAATATTAAGATAATATACATTTAATAACATAAAACAAGGTTTACCTAAAAAGTAATTGGTAACATTAGAAGTAAATTAGATTCATAAACTTTACTTGTAATGTTAAGAATTCAAAATTTAAAAATCTAATCATTTTAATTATATGTCATCACATTATTGGAGGATGAAATTTAAACTCTTCTTCTATTTAGTAATTAAATTTTCTTAGAAACTTGAAGTTTTATTTTTAATGTAATCAAAATGATTATTATTTTTTAAACTAAACACAATGATATGCCATTTTTACACTCATTTAAAAATTATCTTATTTAAAATTGTCTTGTTTCAAGATTTAAAAATTAAAATTATTATATTATTTTCACTTTTTTCACTCAATTTTAAAATTTTATTAAAATTAATTTTTGGACATAATAATTTTGAAAATAATCAACATGTAAACTTGTTTATAAAATGAATAAATAATGATTTATTCATCTTTAAATTATTTAATAGGATTAAAATAATAATATGTTTCAGATTAAATTAATAATAAATATATTTTAATTTATTTATAAACAAACTTATTTTAAAATAATTTTTTTACTTGTCCTAGAGCAATTTGAAGAAAGGTATAAAATAGAAAAAATATAGATAAAACATTTTAGCAAATTTGTATAATTATTGTGAAAAAGATTTTTTTTTTAAAAAAAAGAAAACACAAAACCAGAGAAGAACAAAAGAAAGAGATGTTTGTTTACTACGGTCCACCATCTCCTCAAATTGCAGAAACAAAACCTGACGAAGAAGAACAAGAAAGACAAGGAACAGAAGCAACAGCAGTAGCAGAAACCGCTACTGTCAAATATTCAAACATTTAGAAGTATCAACTAAGGTGCTCTTTCTATTTCTCCTTCTTTTTTCTTTTTTTTTAAAAAAAAATTTTCCCCGAAGAATTAATTACACATGTTTTCAACAAAGGTCCCTTCCTCCACCTCTTGTTCGTTTTCTTCCGCATCATGCCGTAAATTAGCTTCCGGTGGAAGTTTCTGGATGTTTCGATTTTGTTTTATGCCGAAAAGATATCAATTTTTATAAAAATATGTATGTTGGTCCCACCTCCTAGTTTACAAATTTTGAGTAATAGATTCGGAAATTGAGATTTTTGGATTGCGAATTGTTAGATCCGCAGTGAGTGTTACAGTTATTGTGCCCAGCGCCTCTTCTGATGCAGCAGAGATTGTGACCTAGGTGTAGATTAACAATGTCATTGTTCCCTCAATGCTTTCAGATGGTGAAATTTTGAAACTTGAATCCCTCCAATATATTATCAAGGGATTATGTTATACATTGGTTTTATGCTGCTTCCTTGGTTGTTCATCCTGTTTCCGTACTAGTTTGCTTTTTGAAAAGAGAACCCTGACATGAGATGAGAGGGGGAATAAAACCTCATAACCCTTCAGTTTCTGGATCCAATTAGGTGCAAAGTTACTACTAGGAAGTAGAAAGATGAAGTTTTCTTCGTTTTAATGCCTATGAGGTCATACTGATTGGGATTCACAAGGTTCTTGTTTTATAGAATGAATAAGCAGTTACTGTGATGTACTATGTTGCCTGACAATGTGACCATGTTTTCTCAAAGTCATATTCTTCAGAAATGTGGATGTTACATAAACTATAATCCGTAGATGGTAATGGATAAGTTATAGGGACCTGCAACTATAATTGCAGGTTATGGATAAATGTAGTTGAATAAGTTCCATAGAAACTGCCAAGGATAAAACTATCATTTATAAAACTATCACATTGATTTTAATCCCCATCCTCTGGCAGCTTAAATTTATCATTTTGATAATCTCTTTAATTAAAATAAAAACTAAAATGTAGGCTTCCAAGTTTACAACATAATCAAGTTGGAGGGATGAAGAACTAGGATCAACTTCTAATAAATTTGATGCCTGTATCTCAATAGCATGTTATACTTTTAGCTTGTTTCATTTGTGTAATCTATTATATGGATTAAGTTATACAGACCTGCACATAGTAGGTTTTACAATAATTCAAAATCTTAGTTGTTGTAATTAGATTAACCAAAGCAATTGACCTTCTTTGCTAATAAAAAAATTCATAGTTCAAATGATGTTTCTTAGGTGCCTTATAAAATTTGGGCGTCTATTTATCTAAGAGTATATCGATTTTAGGCAAGAGGTGAATGTTCTACTTCTACATACTTCCCTATTGTTGGCAGGCTCATAATGTTCAGGCTGAACAAGCAGTAATCTATTCATAAAACCCCCCTCTTACATAAGTGTATAAGTTTGTAGATTTATTTTCTAAGTCTGCTTGATGGGGTCCTTTAACTTTTTTCTCCCTCTGCAACTGTTTTCATTTTTCTCGCTTTGAATAATCCAATTATTGAACATCCATTATCAGTTATTTACTTAATTTACAGCTTTTATGTTCTTTACTGGTATGATAATTCCAAATTTCCATTTTATTTCGATGGTTTTCTGTTTTGAACTATTTAGAGAATTTAACCATTCCTTCTCTTATGTATTGCAGAGTCTGTAATTGGCAGGAAGTTTAATATGTTGGCATTTTTCAATGCCTATCCTTGGAAGCCCTTAATAATCCATAAATATGATGGAAACCCTTAGAGTCACATGACATTGCTCTTTCCTTGTTTTGGTGGATATATGGCTAATCATTCTTTAGGTTTAGATAATGCTTCTGTTACTATAGCAGAACCTCCATTAGTCATTGGGCAAGAGTTTCCAGATGTGGAAACCTGCCGAAGAGCATTGAAAGATATTGCCATAGCTATGCATTTTGATCTTCGGATAGTTAAGTCAGATCGCAGTCGTTTTATAGCAAAATGCTCTAAAGAAGGGTGTCCATGGCGTGTCCATGTAGCAAAATGTCCTGGTGTTCCAACTTTTACTATAAGAACCCTACAAGGAGATCATACTTGTGAGGGAGTTCGTAACCTTCATCATCAGCAGGCATCAGTAGGTTGGGTTGCAAGATCTGTAGAAGCACGCATTCGAGATAACCCACAATACAAACCAAGGGAAATACTGCAAGATATTCGTGATCAGCATGGAGTTGCTGTTTCTTACATGCAAGCTTGGCGTGGGAAGGAGCGGAGCATGGCTGCACTTCATGGAACATTTGAAGAAGGTTACCGTCTTCTCCCTGCTTACTGCGAGCAAATAAGGAAAACCAACCCTGGTAGCATTGCATCTGTTGTTGCCACTGGACAAGAAAATTGTTTTCAACGCCTGTTTATTTCTTATCGTGCATCAATTTATGGGTTTATAAATGCTTGTAGGCCACTTTTAGAGCTTGACAAAGCACATCTTAAAGGAAAATACTTGGGTACATTACTTTGTGCTGCAGCTGTTGATGCTGATGATGCTTTGTTTCCTTTGGCCATTGCTGTTGTTGATGTAGAAAGTGATGAAAACTGGATGTGGTTCATGTCAGAATTGCGAAAGCTTCTTGGAGTAAACACTGAAAGCATGCCTAGACTGACAATACTATCTGAAAGGCAAAGAGGCATCATGGAGGCAGTAGAAACACATTTTCCTAGTGCTTCTCATGGTTTCTGTCTGCGATATGTTAGTGAAAATTTTCGTGATACATTTAAAAATACGAAGTTGGTGAACATCTTTTGGAATGCTGTTTATGCCCTTACAGCTGCTGAATTTGAAAGCAAGATAAATGAGATGGTAGAAATTTCACAGGATGTTATATCATGGTTTCAACACTTTCCTCCCCATCTTTGGGCAGTGGCATACTTTGAGGGTGTTCGATATGGCCATTTCACACTTGGGGTAACAGAATTGTTGTATAACTGGGCCCTTGAATGTCATGAGCTCCCTATAGTGCAGATGATGGAACACATCCGCCAGCAGATGGTATCTTGGTTTAATGATCGGCAGGATATGGGCATGAGGTGGACATCAATTCTTGTACCGTCTGCTGAGAAGCGGATTATGGAGGCAATTGCTGATGCTCATTGTTATCAAGTACTCCGAGCAAATGAAGTTGAGTTTGAAATTGTGTCTACTGAGAGGACCAATATTGTGGATATACGAAGTCGTGAGTGTTCTTGTCGCCGTTGGCAGCTGTATGGTTTACCTTGTGCCCATGCTGCTGCTGCACTTATTTCTTGTGGACACAATGCCCATATGTTTGCTGAACCATGCTTCACTGTACAAAGTTATAGATTGACCTATTCACAGATGATAAATCCTATTCCAGATAAGAGTCAATGGAGAGAACAGGGAGAAGGAGCAGAAGGTGGAGGTGCAAGGGTTGATATCATAATTCGCCCACCAAAGACTCGCCGACCACCTGGAAGGCCTAAAAAGAAGGTTCTAAGAGTGGAGAACTTTAAGCGTCCCAAAAGAGTTGTTCAATGTGGTCGCTGTCATATGTTAGGACATTCTCAAAAGAAATGCACAATGCCTATTTGACAAAATTAGTTTACTTTCTTAAAATATCTCTTTTTTCAGCAACATTACGGCAGATAGAATGAATGTTGTGTTTGTATTTGTAATTTAAATGTATGCTGAACCAGTCAGTGGCAAAATAATGATACATTAGTTTTTGGCATAATTATTAATTCCCATCAACTTGTCTCGCTATGGTATCGGGCTGTCAGCATGCTCTGTTTTCTGTTGTCTTACGGAACAAGTAGTTGATGTCAGAAAATTGTCTTACCGGTTCGTCTCTGTTGTGGGGATTGTACCATAATTTCATAATGAATTGTAGTTGGGCAAAATAATTTGAATTTCTTTATCATCTTTCCTCAAAACGCTGCCATGGTCTTTAGGTATTTCAATTTTAGTTTTCTTCCTAGTGATGTCTTGAAGTAGAACATACTATTAAGATTTTTACATCATCTGTCTTAATTTTTTAAATATAATTTATATATTTTGAGTTATTTTATTTAATATTAATTAATTTAAAATTAAAATTTCGCGTATTATTAGAATCAATATTTTATTTTTATCGTTTATTTTGTTTTATTTTCATCTAAACTTTTGTCTCAATCTTTTGGTTCCTTTAGAAGAATGATAATCTTTGTATTTTCTTTTTTATTTGAAATTGTAAAAAATAAGTTATTTTACTAGCTTAAATAATTGTTTATATCTATATATTAACTGCAATATATCCTAATATCTTAATAATTTATCTATCCCTTTATATTTGCCAAAGAGTAAGAAAATTAGATAGGCTCGTTGTCTAGGCGTAGTTCAAATGGTTGGCTCAATGGGAGATTTAAGTTTTTTTTTAATTTAATTTTGCAAAAGCATAGCTTCTGGTTGCCATATATAATGTCTAGGGCAGTAGAAATGAATTTATGGTTGGGTGTAGTTATGTAACTAGTGAACTCCATAGATTTATATATTGAAACATGATAATCGGGATTTAGGAAAGGGTAAACATAGGTTGATGTAAATAACCATAATTTTGTACCTCTCACAGAATTCACCCCAGGACAGCATGGAGTGTTATACGGATGCACCACAGGGCAGCAGCTCTCTTCACCATTCACATCTGGAGGATCAACCACCAAAACCGAGTGACGTGGACATTTCATAACTGTTTCTGTTAGTTGTCCTGTAATTAGTAGCTTAGTTAAGTTATTATTAACTCTAATTAAGGTTGTATTTTTTAGTCAAATACAACTCTGATAATACCAATACCATACGACAAAGGTGACGATCTCTCTTCGGTCGTATCTTTTGGATCCAAATCTGATAAAAGAGGTGGCAAATTGGAACTTACGTTTTATGATTTCTATTTCTTATACTTTTAAGACCAGGTTATAGCTTAATATTTCAATATTTTATTTCAAAATATAATAGAACAATTTGTATTTGATTACATGTGATGACGGTGTATATATAAAAAGAAAAAATTAAATTAAGCGAGCTTTGTGCAAAACTGGCCAAATGAAGCCCTCGACAAAAATATCTCTTGCAAATGATGAACAGCATTATTAGTACTAATAATAAACAAGTCTTCTATAGAATAAGTGAAATGACATAAGATTAATGCATTACTCTTTTTTTGCTGAAAGTAATTGATTTTGACCTTCTGGGTCATATGTAGCACGGCGTTATCACACTGATTATTGATTAAACAGAAGCTGACCTTTGGTTAAATCATTGATGCGTCATTTTCTTCTTTTAAAATTGTTATTGGTACTTAATTACTTATTATTAATGACAATATATATATATATATATATATATATATATATATATATATATATATATATATATATGTTGAACTGGAATAAACTTGAATGAAAACAATCATTTATAACTTAAAAATAATCATGTTGATGATTAAGAAATTCACATGGAAGCGACTGAATTCATGATGACCAATAACTTTTCAGAGTCGTGCAGTTTGGTCTTCCAGATCTACACGTATTTCTTGATAGAACCCTTTATCTTTTCCCCTGCTTCTTTCTGATGATGGGAACGATACGTGTAACTCAGGAACCATCACCTATTTTATTGACAACCCTAGGATTATCTATTGGCATTTCTATTTTAGTCCATCGCAAAAATAGAATTACTCTTTAGTCTCTACACATTAAAGGCTCATATCCTATTAGATATATTAAAGCTCAAATAATTCAAAACCTTATTAGATCACTTTTAATTAGGTTCAACCTTAAGTGACAACCTACAATACATAATTATTCACATATAAGGCTAATGTTGGATTAAGGATCCAACAATCTCCCACTTGGACTATATGTGTAACCTTATAATTATGTATTGCAAAATTAACCATATGAACTAAATGTTATTGTCATTACCGAAAGTATCTATAACCAATCCGGTCCATCAATCGTACCAACATAGGATCAAAGCAGTCTTCGCTACAATTATCGTAACTCAACCCATCAATGGTCACATATGCTGATATAAATGAATGACATGGATCATGATATGGATGTGTAGCATGGAATTTTCATGTGATGTGATCTTAACATGCCTAATTCCAACTGGTCCTCCTTAAACCTTAGTGAGATCAAAGCATAACCAAATTAGAGTATCAATACACCAAAACTTTATTTCTGCAAAAAAATATTATTAAACCATACATAAACCAAAAAGTCTATATCATAAAAGCATTTAAAAGTTACAAACTCCCACTAAAACTTAACATCACTTAACGACATAACACCCATATGAGCAGTGTGCTCATGAAACATTTTGGGTGGTTGATAACTTCACAAAGTGTAGTTATTTGTGCCCCATATCTGTATTTCTCAGATTGCTAAAGTCCTTGTATTCATGCATATTTGGAAGGTTTTATGTTTATATTTGTTATATCCAATTCTGATACATTTCTTGTATGTTTTTGAGCAAACTGTGCGTATTATGTTATTGATTAAGTGGATTTTGCATTGGTCATTAATTTGGTGATTTTTCTATTGTAGGAAGAGCTGCAAAGCTGATTAGAAAGCCCAAGAGGAACTCAAAAGAGCAAAAATAGCAGCAAAACTGTGTTTGCTGCAGAATTCTGCAGACAAACTGGTCACGCCGCGACGCTGAGGAGCGTACGCCGCTGCGTTGAGTGTCCCCGACACCAAAAGTCAGAGGCTACGAAATATTGAACGTCGTGGCGCAAGGAAAACAATGCCACGGCGTGAGTAACCTAATTTGATACGGGCCGCGGCGTGGAATGTGAATACCGTGGCGTGCCTCTGTTTTTGCTGAGTCTATAAATAGATTTCAATAGATTTTTAGAGAGAGTTTAGAGAGCTCCGTAGGTTTTAGAGAGGCTGCGGCTTGCACTTCATTTCTGGGCTGATTGGAGGCTTAGGAAGGCTAGGTTGAATGCCATCTTCCTTATGGAAGGAGATTCAAGCTTCAAGGACCACATCCATGGATTCCTTCCTCTTCTCCCTTTGTTTCTCTTCTCTTCTCTATCTTTTGAGCATAGTTTTTGTCTGTAATTCGTGTTCAATGGATTAGTAGCTGTATTTAGGAAATACTTTGGATCTTTATATGAGTATTGATGTTTATGTTATCTTTTGAGTATCTATTAGTGTTTAGCTTTGTTCTTCATGCCTATGCTTAATGCTTGCTTCTGTTTGATCAACAATTGCATGATCTTAATTGATGCAAATGAACTAGACATAGGAATTTGTAGAGATAGACATGGTATGGTTGATGCATGTTCGACAAGTTCAATTGGCTTGGATGAGTTGATTCGCTAATGAGATAGAAATATACCTTTTAGTCATGTATTAGCGTGTGTTTGAGAATAGATCGTTCATTAGTGGCATTTACACTAGTCCTCATGCAAACATAAGAAACATAGTGGATTAGGTAAATGACATCAGGGTTGATCGACCTAGACATAGGCTTTTGACTAAATCAGATTCTTAAGCTAACTAACTAATCATTGATGTTACTTATAAGGATTGCATATCATTAATATGAAATAGGGGTGAAGTAGGATTTCCTAGATCTCTAAACCATTATGTTATTGCTTTTGTAGTTTAGATTTAGATTATTTGCATTTCTGTATTTCATATGTCCTTGGATAGAATGTAGCTAAGCTATTGGTTGCTACTTAGTAATGGAAACCATATATCCTCATGGGAACGAACTTTTACTTTGTATCTGTATTACTTGAACGACCCGTGCACTTGCGGTACACAAATGGTCTAACAGTGGTAACCCTTTAGTAAGCAGATCCGTAACCATGGAGTTTGTTCTGATATGCTCTATAGACAACTGTCCACTCTGAACTCTTTCTTTAACAACAAGGAACTTGATGTCTATGTGCTTCGACTTTGTTAAGCTCTTGTTGTTGTTGAAAAATAGAACTGCTGATTTATTATCACAAAATAACTTGAGTGGTCTTTCAATACCATCCATTATACGCAGTCCCGTGACAAAATTTCGCAGCCAAATTTCATGATTAGACGCCTTATAACATGCTATGAACTCTACTGCCATAGTAGAAGAGGCTATAAGAGACTGTTTAGCACTCTTCCAATAAATAACACCTCAAGCTAGCAAGTATATATAGCCCGATGTAGATTTCATACTATCTTGGCATCCAGCAAAATCGGAGTCGGTATACCCCTTGTAATGCTTTTTGGCACATACTATTGAATAAATGTCATAGCGTTTTTGCATCCCCAACGATCTCAAGCTTATCCGACCTCCGATATGTGAGCATGTAGTCTTTCGTTCTTTGTAAGTACCGCATGACCCATTTGGCTACTTTCCAATGGTCTAATCCTAGATTACTCAAGTATCTGCCCAACATCCCTGTAATGTACGCAATATCAGGACGCGTACAAACCTGAGCATACATCAGACTCCCTACTGCTGATGCATAGGGAATCTTCTGCATTTCCTTTTCTTCAAAGCCATTCTTAGGACACTGATTGAGACTAAACTTGTCTCCCTTAGCCACAGGGGTATCACCTGGTTTACATTCTTGCATGCCATATCTCTTGAGATCCTTTTTAATATAGCCTTTTTGTGATAATTCAAGAATACCCCGAGAACGATCTCGGTGTATTTGTATGCTCAATACAAAAGATGCATTACCAAGGTCTTTCATCTCAAAATTCTTAGCTAGAAATCTCTTGGTTTCATGCAATAATTCTATATCATTGCTGGCAAGCAAAATGTCATCAACATATAAAACTAGAAAAATATACTTACTCCCACAGAACTTATGATATATACAGTCATCTACCAAATTCACCTCAAAACCAAATGAGATGATTACTTGATGAAACTTGAAATACCATTGTCGAGATGCTTGCTTGAGCCCATAGATGGATTTCTTAAGTTTGCAAACTATATTCTTTGAGTCTTCCGAAACAAAGTTTTCTGGTTGCACCATATAGATTGTCTCATCAATGTCACCATTGAGAAACGTCGTCTTTACATCCATCTGATGTAACTCAAGATCGAAATGCACCACCAATGCCATTATAATCCTGAAAGAGTCCTTCACAGATACTAGAGAGAAAGTCTCTTTATAATCGATGCCTTCTTTCTGTGTAAATCCCTTTGCAACAAGACGAGCCTTATATCTTTCAACATCGCCTTTTGAATCCCTCTTGATCTTAAATATCCATTTGCAACCAATGAGTTTTGCACCTTCAGGCAATGAGACAAGATCCCAAATGTCATTGTCCTTCATGGACTTAATCTCTTCATTCAGGGCATCAATCCACTTTTGAGAGTTAGAACTTTCCATGGCTTGACGGAAGTTGATCGGATCATCTTCCATCACTCCAATGTCAACCTTATGTTCTTGGAAAAATATAATATAATCATCTGGTATTGCACTTCTCCTTTATCTTGTGGATCTCTTTAATGGCATAGATTCTTGAGGTGGAATAATTTGTTCTTCTGGAATAATTTCTTGCATGGGAGGTTCGACATTGTCTTGATCTATTGTGTCTTCAACAGGGTCAGGAAGAGGTTCCTGAACAACGTCAATAACACCTGTGGGAATATCAACATATTCCTCTTCAAAGAAAATGTCTCTAACTATATCTCTCCCGACAAACTCGACATCCTCAAAGAACCAGGCATTTCCCGATTCAAAAATTGACTTAGTTGTGGGATCATAAAACTTGTAACCCCTGGACCTTTCAGAGTATCCAATAAAATAGTAACTAACCGTCCTTGAGTCCAATTTCCTTTCATTTGGCCTACAAGGCCTTGTTTCAGCTGGATAATCCCAAACATGCAAGTGCTTTAAACTAGGCTTTTTACCTGTCCAAAGTTTGTAAGGGCTTTTTGTAGTTTAGAACTCTATTAAGGATATATGCTGCAGTTTTAAGTGCTTTTCTCCAGAGTGATTCTGGTAATGTAGAATGACTAATCATACTTCTTACTATGTCTTTAAGCATCATGTTTCGTCTTTCAGTAACATCATTCATAGTGGGCGAGCCCGGCATAGTGTACTGTGGGATGATACCGCATTCCTCTAGGAATTTAGCAAAAGGTCTTGGACGTTGTTCACCTGAACCGTCATATCTGTCATAGTACTCACCACCACAGTCAGACCTGACGCTTTTGATTCTTTTGTTGAGTTGGTTGTCAACTTCAGCCTTATAATTTTTGAACACATCCAATGACTTTTCCTTTTCATTAATGAGATAAATGACTTTGAAAAACCTTCGGCTCTTCTCGCTACATTATATAATATTGTTGACCATTCCAAGTTCTATATGTATAAGTTCTAAGACGTCCAAAGTCCTATTGGCCTCAAATCTCCTTTTATTGTTTTGTTTACCCTTGATACAATTGATACAAATATCAAAATCTGTAAAATCTAAGGGTTCTAGAATTTCGTTTGACACAAGTCTTTCCATTCTCCATTTAGAGATGTGACCTAATCTCTTATGCCATAACATAGCTGAATTCTCATCGGTTAATTTCCTTTTCATGCCTCGTGTACTTAATTGCAGAGATTCATTAAACGAAGCAATCATATCAAGCGAATAAAGATTATCGTAACCTGACAAAGAGCCAGAACCAACTAATTTTGAATCATGAAACAAACTAAATTTTCTATTCCCAAATGAACAAGAATAACCAAATTTGTCCAAAGCAGAAATGGAAATCAAATTTCGTCTAAAAGACGGTACAATAAATGTTTCATCAAGATCCAAATAAAATTCAGTCTTTAACAATAATCTAAATTTTTCAATTGCCTCAACTTGAACCGTCTTGTCGTCACCTATATAGATGTATCTTTCACCATCACTTGGTTTTCGGTAATTCAAGCAACCCTGCGTAGACACACTGATATGAGTTGTGGCACCAGAATCTATCCACCACATGTGTTTAGGTACCGAAATTAAATTAACCTCAGAACAAACCAAATTAAGAAGCATACCTTTCTTAGCATGCCATGCATGATAGTTACTGTCATGCTTCTTCACATGCCCTTCAGCTCCACAAAAGAAACAACCACTACCTCCTGATTCATTTGGTTTCTTTTGTTGTTTTTTTTGAGGCGCCGTATCTGCAGCTTCCTTATCCATTTTCCTCTTCAGTCCCTTGCCCTTATACTTTGAGGTAGAGGCAAAATGAGCACTTTTTGTCTTGTCTTGCTTCAACCTTTCTTCTTCCTGAACACAATGTGAGATGAGCTCATTCAGAGACCAAGTCTCTTTCTGACAATTATAGCTCACCTTAAACTGGCCAAACTGTGTCGGAAGAGATATCAGAACTAGATGCACCAGCAAGTCCTCAGAGAGTTCTAGCTTAAGTGCTTTCAGCTTTGAAGCAATATGAGACATCTCCATGATGTACTCCCTGATGTTGCCCTTACCCATATACTTCATTGAAATTAGTTTTACCAAGAGCGTACCTATTTCAGCCTTTTCATTCTTGACAAACCTCTTTTCAATATCTGCAAGGAACTCCTTAGCTGTAGTTATCTTTTCAGATATGGTGTCCCTGAATGCTTCTGGAATGGCCTTCTTCATGATCATCACACTCATGCTATTTGACCTTTCCCACCTTTCCATTTTCTTCTTATCTTCAGAGGTACTCTGATCCATAAGAGGTGGGGGAGAGTCAACCCTTAACGCAAGGTCGATGTCCATTACTCTAAAAACTATCAAGATATTTTCTTTCCAGGACTTGAAGTTTAAGCCATTCAGTATAGGAATAGAGTTAATGTTGGCAGTAATACTGCAGGATCATTCATAACTAAATAGAGAACAATAAACAAACAAAACATGCTCAGATAAGTCTCAAAATGAAAGTAATACTAAATTCAAATAAGGTAAATCCCATCTCAAGATACCGGGAATCCATTAACATTTTATCTTTGGACAAAATATTAACTTTTCAGTGATACCTTGCCGTAGTAATCAAACACTGATAATAAGAATATGTCAAACAATAAATCTTCCTTTGAGCCGATTCATTATTCACATGTAAAACTGAATAATTATCACGCATTTATCACCACAAATGCACTTACAATTCTATAAAATACTCACCTTCCTTTGAGTTGATCAGTATCTACATAAATTACAAGCACACAACCTTTTATATATTTTAAAATAAATTAATCTCCATAAGAGAGGTCACTTTGGTGACATGTTGTTTCAATTAATTTATCCCAAAATATATATAAACTTTTTCAATATTTGAATTTAGGATGGCTAAAAAAAATATTCAAAATAAACATATAACACTTGTAATTTTTCAGAAACAATACATATAATTTAATAAAATTCATCTATGTTTATGCATGTGATTTCCAAAATAATATATATATATATATATATATATATATATATATATATATATATATATATATAATCAATACATTGATTTCTGATCATATTAGCTTTATAGCAATTCAGATTATTGCCTTTATTGGTTCTTGATCATATTGTCTTTATTCTAATAAAGGAGTTGCAACACGTTTGACCAAGGAATAGACATTCCTACAAGAAGGCAATTACGCAAGTAGGCAAAAGACGTTGAAACAGAGTGGTGCTTTGATTTCTAATCCAAATCCAAACAATATAAATCGAAAAGCATGCAGATATACAATTTAAAAACACGCAAATATCTAGAAAACTATCACTTAATTCAATTTTAAATCATATAAATCATAACTATATTCATAAAAAAAATAAAGAATTTCTTAATGATCAAACATAACCAGTCTTTGATACCAATTGTTGGAACTGAGATAAACCCCTTGGATTCATAAAGAAAATAAAGAATTTCTTAATGATCAAACATAACCAGTCTCTGATACCAATTGTTGGAACTGAGATAAACCCCTTGGATGAAAACAATCATTTATAACCTGAAAATAATCATGTTGATCATTAGGAAATTGTGCGAAAGCGTACCTGAATTCATGATGACCAATAACTTTTCAGAGTCGTGCGGTTTGGTCTTCCAAATCTACACATATTTTCTGAGAGAACCTTTTAACTTTCCCTCTGCTTCTTTCTGATAATGGGATGTCAAGAAAGATGAGAATGATACGTGTGACTCAGGGACCATCACCTATTTTATTGACAACCCTAGGGTTATCTATTGGTATTTCTATTTTAGCCCATCGCAAAAATAGAATTACCCTTTAGTCTCTACACATTAAAGGATCATATCCTATTAGATACATTAAAGCCCAAATAATCCAAAACCTTATCAGATCACTTTTAATTGAGCTCAACCTTAAGTGACAACCTACAATACATAATTATTCACATATAAGGCTAATGTTGAATTAAGGATCCAACAAATATATATATATATATATATATATATATATATATATATATATATATATATATATATGGGATCAATTTATCATGTAAGTTTTTTTGACTTTTACTCATTTTTTTTTCTTGTTAGATCCACTTTTATCTAATGATTGAGATTATTTCGTTAAAAGTAACCATTAGATAAAAGTGAATCTAAAAGTTAAAAATGAGTGTAAGTCAAAAAAGAAACTTACATTATGTGGAGGAAAGTCAAAAAGACTTACACTGGTGTAAGTCAAAAAAGACTTACACTGGTGTAAGTCAAAAAAGACTTACACTGGTGTAAGTCAAAAAATACACTTCTAGTATAAGTTTGATCCTGTATTATATATATATATATATATATATATATATATATATATATATATACCATAAATATGTAAGTAAATCTTAGGCATTATTCATCAGCAGGTCCAAACAAAGGCTTGCTTTTACTGCAGATTAATTCACAATGAAGACCAGAAACTTATTTTGTTCATCACACATTTTAATCCTCTCAATCTGGTCTTTGCTAGCTGTGCTAAGTAACTCGATGGCAATAGAAAGAACACCATGGGACATGGCATTCACACTTCCTCTACGCTGTCTTGGATTTAAGTTCATGTTCTTTTACAGTTGTCGTTATCTTTTTATAATTATATATTTATGTTCATGTTCATGTTCTACTATAATTATTGTTATCCTCTCTTACAATTATATATGTTGGCGTATAAGACATGCATGCAATAAAGGGGTCGCCTGTTTTAGCTATAACCAGTATCTATCATTTTTAATTTTAAGAAAAATACTTACTTATCGTATACGTTTAACGTGGTTCTTTTATGTTTTTATTGTCAAGATATTCAAAACTGGTTCATCTCTTCATAGAGTTCATGCTCCTTTTGTTCTGAAATTTTGTTTTTGGTCCGTTGTCTTCCTTTTCCTTTTGATGGGTTTTCGATGTTAATCTCGTCCAAACTATATGCAAACCAATATTTGGTAGTAATTTTATTTTAAATTATATGAAAATTTGTAATGGTATTCAAGTCCAAACTATAGTTTGATACGAGAGCCCTTAATCTTAAGTAGCTTATGGGTTTCCCTAAATCCTGGATGTAGAACTCAATAGGGGAGTCTATTGGACGGGTTGGTGAGTTTTGAGATATTTTTGGATTCGTCCATTCATTAAATTAGTGGATTGAGTTGAGTCAAATTCATGAGTCTGACATATATTAAATAAAAAATTTTGTTAAAATAAATATTGATATACAAAATCAAAAATTCATTATGCATAATGTGTTTTAATTAAAAACAATATAAGTTCCAAATAAATTGAAAAGTTAAACAATGAGTTTTACATAAACAAAATAAGTCTAAACAAGCTAAATAAACTTAATGAGTCTTATTAAATTATCATAAATCTAAAATAAATTAAAGTAAATTAACATGTCCTAAAATTTATAAATAACAAACCAAATTAACTAATTAAAGTCAATGTTATGACATATAGAATATGGATTGACATAATCATTTACTTCATTCTCAATTTTTTCAAGATATTCTTTGTCATCCAAGTGATCAATTAGATTTTCACTACAATGCTCTGTTATATGCTTTATAAGTTTTTAATCATTATTTCCTTAGTCACATTCTCAATGTGACCACAATGTCTACATTTAAACTTAATTGGTAATACAAAAAAGTCATAGGAAAAACAACATAAGTTTTTACTATAATTAAATGACTTTTATAAAAAATAAAAATATAAATACTTGGGTGAATTGGATTTGCGTAAGTTGACAATTTCTAAACTCACCACCCAACTTATATCTTACAGGTTGAAATATTTTTTAACCTGACTAAACTTGCAAACTCAACTTAACTTACATTTTATGAGCTAAGTTGAATTAAAACCCGCAGATTTATGGGTTAATCCAACCACCGAACACCTCTAGAACTCGGTAACAAAAACACATCTCTAAATTTTTCCTAACCATTTGATTTAATGATAATTTTGGCCTGTTTGCTTTTGCTATAATCTGTTTTCTTTGTGTTTAATTGGCTAAAGACCATTATCGTTTTCATTAATAAAATAAAACAGAAGCCATATAAGCATCTCGATCGGGGGAAAATAAAAGAATGTAATGGGTCTATCTGCTAAATCGCGATACTTATAATATAAGAAGTTTAATTTTAAGTTACAACAACTAAAAGTTGGAGTATCTTCGTAGATGAGTAGTTTCAGCCAGTATTTGTGCATTTACATACAAAATTAATTAATAGATTCAAAAAAACGCAGCGCCTTGAAATTTATCTGCTTCTGGCCTCCCCTATGGCGTACGTTGTAAAGACCAACAAGAGACAACGCAATATTCAAATTGTTTGACTTTGTTAAGTCTCAGACAATCATGTGAAGCCAAATGCACAATTCCATAGCATTACATAACTGCAAAGGCACGCCTATCATTTGCCAAAGCAAACTGGCAACCTTCAGCAGTTCAGCTATATAAACCTCTCTTCTCCAACATAGTATTGCACAGCCAAAACAAGCCTTAATTTCAAAAGAGAGCGAGTGACTCAAACTAGGCCAAGCAAACCACATAAAATGGCATGTGTGCTAGGAACTTTGATACCAATTTTGTCATTAGTGATGTTCATCCTAGCAAGAGGATCAGATGCTGGAGGAATTTCCATCTATTGGGGTCAAAACGGAAATGAGGGCACCTTGGCAGAAACTTGTGCCACAGGAAACTATGAATATGTGAACATTGCTTTTCTGTACACTTTTGGCAATGGTCGAACTCCCAGGATAGACCTTGCCGGTCATTGTGATCCATATAGCAATGGCTGCACTGGTATAAGTGCTGACATAAAGTCCTGTCAAGCCAAAGGCATTAAAGTTATGCTTTCAATTGGAGGAGGTGCTGGAAGTTACTCACTTGCATCCTCAGAGGATGCTAGGCAAGTTGCCACTTACCTTTGGAATAACTTCTTGGGGGGACAGTCATCTACGCGTCCACTTGGTGATGCTGTTTTGGATGGCATTGACTTCGACATAGAAGGAGGAACAAACCAACACTGGGATGATCTTGCTAAGTACCTTTCAGTATACAGCAACCAAGGCAAGAAGGTTTACTTAACTGCTGCTCCTCAGTGTCCTTTTCCTGATGCTTGGCTTGGAAATGCCCTTAAAACAGGTCTTTTTGACTACGTTTGGGTTCAGTTTTACAACAATCCCCCTTGCCAGTACTCTTCTGGAGATATTGCCAATCTTGAAAATGCATGGAAGCAATGGACTACGGATATCCCAGCCACAAAAATTTTCTTAGGACTGCCAGCAGCTCCACAGGCAGCTGGAAGTGGCTTTATTTCTGTGGGTGACCTGACATCAAAAGTCCTTCCAGTTATAAAGGGTACCACAAAGTATGGAGGTGTCATGTTGTGGTCCAAGTACTACGATGATCAAACTGGATATAGTTCTTCCATCATAAGCGACGTCTAGAATCTTAAATACTTATGGTTGCATTTGATCATGAGTTCATGATGTGTTTATGTATGTTCATATGTATTAATTGTGCGTGTATTTGTATTGAATATAGTAATACTCGTTTGTTTTAATACCTGATATTATTCCTTTCTTCGAACATATATAACTCGGCACATTACGATAAGTGCATCTTTTCATAATTTTGATACTGACAGGCCTAATAAACAGATAAATTGAATTAGACTAGCATACCTTGTAACACACCTCGGGCTTTCCATTGTTGCTGCTCAGGTTTGGATTCATGACTCCTGATACTATTTCGAGTATGTTTCTCTTGGATGTTTCTTATTAAAAGTACAAATAACCGTCCACTAAGCATAAATGATGGAATTTATATGTTAAAGAGAACATAAGACCAAAACCCTTTATCCAACGCACATATTACTATAGACATGTCATAAAACGATATAGAAACTACTTCTGAAACATAATGATACAAAGGGAATTAAAATTCACATTGGTTTATACTTACTGGATACAGAAGTAACTATCCTTTTACACTTTTACAGTCACAAAAACGAGCTCAAATCCAATTTCTGCTAGTGTTGAGTCGAGTGAAAAAAAAAGGGGGTTATTATTGCAACAAGCAAGGGTTAACAATACGGATTCGGCTGAACCATCACTTTACGGGGTAAATGAGTGATCTTAGTTATTGATGAAAAAATCTGTCGATATTATGATAAAATACATGAACATACATAGATTTGTCATAAAATCCACCCTTTTAATTTTCTCTTGTTGAAATTCTTCACTTTTTTCTAACATTAATTTACACCAAAACTGTTAGAAGAACTTGTGCAACATTAAGTTTTCTTAGTAGATGATGATATTTCAAAATAAGTTGGTCTTGGGGTTGAGGGGCAGCCAATAGACTGAATCAATTCTTCCACACTGAGCACTTTAAACTTTCGAGGTGTATTCAGAGCCACGTTGTCAACCCGGTGCTCAAAAATTTTGCCTTCCTTGTCAAGTTTATACTCAGAGGTTCCAACGAACCTACCACGACTCTCCCATGGAACTCGTGGAATTCCATGAACAATCCAGCGAACCATAATGACATTCTCAACAGGCTGCCACACTCTAGTCAAGTCAACCCACAAAGCTTCGAAAAATATCCTGCCATGAAATCGTAGTGCCCAGAAGATTGATTTGTAATTCTCAATGCCAATGAATGTATTCAAAGGATCTTTAAATACTATATCATCCCTGTAAGAAGGAGATATTGTAGTCACAGCAAAATTTAGCATAACAAGATCAAAGATTTAAGTCACACAAAGTTTACAATTTTAAGAAAAGCACATAACCAACCTCTGATATCTACCACTAAGTACTGGAAAAGCACATTTGATTTCATAGGTTGGAGGGGGAGGGAGGAGGTTAGGGGTTTAGGATTTAACATCTTTATGAAGGACCGGTCAAAAAATATGTACAAAGACAAAGGCCCCCAAAAAGTGTCTTTTGCTCCTGCTGCACCCCTCAAAATACGGGGTGCTAATCCATACAAAGATGAGTATAACCCATTTGAGCTGAGTATTAGCACATGAAGGAGACAGCACAACACCTCAATGATCCTGTGTGTATTCCTATATTCCTAAGCTAGCATCCCACACTCAATGTATGTTATTGACATGTAACTAAGAAAGACATCAAATTACAGGAATAAAGAAAAAGCCAAAATAACTCTCTCTCTTACACATATACACACAGAACAAGCTTCATTAATACAATCTGAATGGTTTTCACACCCTCTTCAGTACCCTATGAGGTATGATCATAAATAAGTTATAAAGTAAAATACAATCAATCAGTCCCCTGTGCCTTTGTATCTTTTATACATTAAGAGAGAGAAGTCAAGCCATGTAATTAAATAGAAAACAACAACAATAGTTTGACTAAAAGTACCAGCAACGCAATTACTTAAGACCTTGGGGTTTCAAAAGCATCAAATGTAATCACTTAACATCACAGTTGAATTGGCTCATGGACATAAAACCTCCAATACCAGAGAAAACAGGCAAAACACTTGATTGATAACAACTAGAAAATGTTTGATTTCTCAACTTTAACTTCACCAAAAGACCAAGGGCGTGCTGGGTGAATTTGGAAAATGGAGGAGTGAATATTGACAAGGCATGTAAACACAATATAATATAAGTCTAGACACATCCCTAGTTTTCATTCTTCTTCTTCCCCCTTCCCATTTCCATTCCTAACAACCACGCCCTAAAAAGTTTCTAATTCCTCACGTTTCCTCCCCAGTCCACACAAAGGGCATCTAAACATCAATTCCCACTTGAGCTAAATAATTGATTGCAGAAATGAAAAGAAAAAAAAAATTATCGATATGGATGGTCACTTACTTTACAGTTTACACCATTGATAATCACAATCTAACCGTTTGACAAAATTATGAATTTTCCACCAAAACCCAACAATAACATCATATGATGCAAAATCATGAAAGAAAAACAAAGAATGAAATGGAACCTGAAGATGTGGAAGCTAAGTTCCCTGTGAAAGAGGTGAGGGAAGTCCTCCCTCAGAGTCCGAATGGCATAGCCCATATTGACATAGTAATTCTGCTTTTCTGCGTCTTCTTTGCTCCCTCGTTTCACCGCAGCCTCAGCCGAGAATTGACCGTACGACCTCAAATTCTGATCCAAATCCAAAACCCCACAATCCTTCACTTTGCAACTAACTTTTAACATAAGCGTAGGCTTACTTGATTCAATTGCCTTACCATTTACATTTATGAAGGATCTATAGTTGTGAAGCTTGCTAGGGTTAGGGTTATGAACCTTATGATTACACACAATTTTGGAATGGATAACAAGGGCCATGGTCGTGGATTATAAAGCTTAGGTTTTTCCCGCGGATACAACGAATTCAGATGAAAATCAAACCAGAAAATGCCATTTTTCCAGGAAAATGTGACTCGGGAAATTATACTTACCGAGGAGGAGGGCGATGAAGGAGAAGAAGAAAAGTAGGAACATAAACACTGGCGCGAATGAACAGAAGTTTTATGTTGTGGATAATTGGAATTATTAATTTATTAAGTGGGAAAATATGTCATTGGTTGTATTTCCTTTCTACTTTTGTTTTTTTTATAAATTTTATTTTTTATATAATTTTCTATAAGTTATTTTCTTTCTACTTTTTTTTTTTTTTGCTTAGAGGGAAAAAAAAACAAAGAAAAGGACAGATGAAGAAAAAGGATGGACATGAATTGAAAACTATAGAACAGAATAATTAGTGAGGAAAGATTAGAATCTTTGCTGCCTTGGCTTTAGTTGAGAGCATATTCCTTATCTTTCTTTTTTGTACACTTTTTTATAATTTGTAGTCAATTCAAAATATGATCACATGATTTTTTTTAAAATATTCTCGTATTCAATAATCAAAAAATTAATATCTCATAATATAATTATACATGTAAGAAGAAATTCATTTTAATAATATATTTTTTATATACATAAACTTTGATATCAAATTTATAATTACATAATTATAATATTTAAATTTATTCTAATGAGGACAACACACGTTTATATATGATCACACGATAAATCATATGTATTACCTTTTAAGTCATAGTTTCAATTGGACTAAAATGATATCTCATCCCATCTACTCCACCTGATTTGCATGGGTATCTTTCCTTTTAAGCTCTTCAAATCATGGATTCATCACCATAGCCTCGACAATCTTTGGACTTCTCTTCATTGTTTTTGCATTTTTCTTTGCTAGTCCTTAATTTTCTGTATTTTGTAAACTTTTATTGAATCTTGATTTATTTTTGAAAGAAAAATATAGTGATTATTTTTTTAATTGCATAGGAATAAACCTGTCATAGATGCACTGTGCTTAAGATAATCAAATTGTGCCTAATGTACTTTAGAATATATTGTAAATTATAATCAAATTTCATGACAAGAATGAGGGTAAAAAAGTAAGATGAATGAGTAGAAATTTATACCAACCACAAAGAAACTTACCGTTTAAATCATATATAATTTTTTTAATTATTATTACGTTATAAGTAAGAATGTAGAAGATTGGAGTAGGTGTAAGGTAAGCAAACAAGAGTCAAATTGAATTTTGAAGAGGAGTGAAGTTTGCATAAAAAAAGTCAGTGGCGGTGTAGCTGTAAATTCTAATCTAAAGTAAATGGAATAAAGTAAGGGGCATTAGTGTCTTTTGAGATCAGGTTCATTTCATTGTCATCGTTACAATAGTATATGATAAAATAAAGAAAGTAAATAAATATTGGGTGATTTATCCTTCCCTTCCTTTCCATTGAACTCCAGTCTCCAGCTCCACGAGTAACTTGTGACTCACTCACTCACAGTGTGTAGAAGAAGAATGTAGAATGTAGATCAAGTTTGGTTACCACCGTTTTCCCACCAAATACGTAATCTCCTCTTCCATAATTAATTAGTATATATTAATGAATGAATGTTGCTTAACTTAACTTATGCACTTTCTTGCTTCTAGTTCACTTACTTTATTCAACTGTGAACTCCGCCTCCGCCGCCATGACATTCGAGGAGCGCAGCAAGAGCTTCGTCTTAGCCTTGCAGGTTCTTCATTCATTCATTCTTTACAATTACACACACCACACCAGATCTATCTATCTATCTATCTATCTGCATTCTCCTTTGCTTTCTTTTTTTTTTTTATTTCTACCATCTCGCTGTGTTCCCAATTGCTACCATTTGCGATTCTGGGTATACAACGAAATTATCAAGTCACCCATGCTTTCATTTCAATATCCAATTACACACGGACACGGACGCAGTTATAGCCTTACCTTGGACATACAAACATTATTCTAATTTCAGATGCAATTCCCACTGTTGATCCTCATATTATGCTCATTTCAGGAACTTAAGAACCTGAGGCCTCAACTCTATTCTGCTGCAGAATACTGTGAAAAATCTTATCTCCATGGTGATCAGAAACAAATGTAAGGATGGATATATGTTTGACATTATTATTGAGATTTTTTATCTACAAGGCAATTTTACCCCCCTCTTCTTTTGAGCTGCTTTTCTATGTAAATGATTCAAGCTCGTGCAACAGGACAAACAAGTAGTGACTTCATTCGAGTACACTGCTACTTGGTTCTTACTAGGGTGTGGATGTTATAGTTCTGCATTGGGTATTTCAATAAATGCAACTTTTATATTTTGTTTTATCTGGAAAAAATAAAATAGAAAAGAGGATATATAAATTTAGACAACCTTTTTTTTAATAATAATTTTAATATCATGATTTCTGATAACAAACTTTGAATGGTCTGAAAGTGGAGACCTAAAGAACATTGACTATAATTTTTGTTAATGTAACTTATATTGTGTTGGGCCCTGAATCCTGATCTTCCCTCTGGTATAAGCATTATTGTATACGTGCAGAAGCACTTATTATATTGATTCTTAAAATGTATGGTTGTGTCTCAATAGTGAAATTGGTGAGAATGGATTTCATGGCATATGGTCATCCTTAAAAGGATACGACTTGAATTTGTGTCCTAGAAATTTTTGTGAGTAGTTCATTTAAGAGCATGTGGGAGCGACAGTAGGGACGATTCCTTTAATATTGTGGGCTTGTGTGTAATCTGCTGGGTGACATAAATGAGGGTCAGCGACATTTTTCAAGCACATATTCTTGTGTGTTTGAATTGCATGGATTTCATCTGAAGTGTATTTTATTTTTTGCATTAGAGTACTTGACAACCTGAAAGATTATGCTGTTAGAGCCCTTGTGAATGCTGTTGATCATCTTGGAACTGTGGCTTACAAGTTAACCGACCTTCTTGAGCAGCAAACATTGGACGTCTCAACCATGGACTTGAAGATCTCTACTCTAAATCAGGTAATTAAAAATATTTTTGAGATATCATTTTTAAAATTTAAATAGACAAATGTCAATTGGAGTTGAAGTGACATATTTGCTTACGTGCAGAAACTTCTTACATGCCAAATTTACACGGATAAAGAAGGTCTTCGGCAACAGCAGTTGTTGGCTTTCATTCCCAGACATCATAAGCACTACATTTTGCCAAGTAAATTTAACTGCTTTTACTTTCCACCGGAAGTAATTATTGACACTATAGATCTATAGATTTTGTTTTTACTTATGGTTCTCTGTGTTTTTGTTTAACAATGCAAGTTAGATTCTGTCAATAAAAAGGTACATTTCAATCCACACATACAGATTGATGCAAGAAAAAAACCATTTCAAACCAGAACTCGTCTTCAATCTTCTGGTGTGTGGTTGGGGAAACTTTGTCCCTTCTGGAGTTTTTGGTTTTGGTTTAAGTGAACATTATATTATTCAGCCAAATGTGTATTATTGTATCTAGGTACCCCTGTTGCAAAAACTCTTTCATGGCATTTAGCATCAGAAACTAAGTCTACCTTCAAAAAACGGACTTCCCATACTTCAACAAAGTAAGTTTGTAGTTTGAGGCTGTGTAGGACTGTTGCTTAATATGTTGCATTTAGCATCAGATTGCTTTTTTAATATTTTAACACATCTACTTTTGCAGCATCGAAGACCCAAATTTTTCTGCCAAGACCTCTGGAGTTTTCCACCTTTTAGGTATGCTGAATAGCTGTATCCCTTGTATTATACAATTCAGTTCAATTAGCCAAGCGATGGTTATTTTTTCCTGTAGAAATAATAGCTTCTTACAATTCTTAGTTACATGCCTGTAGATAATGAAGAGAGTTCGTGGATGAAAACCTCAGCAGCACAAACTCACTTACCAAATGGAGTTCCTACTTCTAGTACAGCCATCCAAACATTGGGTGTCAGGGTAATGTCATATTCATCAGGAAGTGCAAATGCCTGGTGGCGCCATGTTTGATAGAATAGTCAAATTATGATTATTAATTTATTATTATTGACCTTTTTTTGGCCAGTTGTTTGTGTTTTTTCTAACATCTATTAATCTTTATGTAATGTTGCTTGCAAGCTCTTGGGTAAAATCTATCTCGGGTAGCAGTTTGGATTTTGGACATGAATAAAGGTGAAGACAGAAAGTTTACTTTTCTGGGATAGGACAATCTGAGTCTGACTTATTAGGGGGTATTTGACTGCTTCAGTTGATAACTATAGTACGTTGCTTTGGAATTAATGTTTCATTACCCTGTAAGAATATATGTAAAACTAAGAATTAGATATTAAAGTAAGATTCAGTGAAACTATAGCAACATAAAATATGAGCCCTCTAGACCAGGGACTGCTAAATTTAATTAAAACCTTTAAAATTAAATAAAAAGAGGATAAAACTAAAGTGAAACATACTAACACTAGCAGCCCACTAAATTTCAAAATTTCTGTAGATTATTGATCTAGTAAGTAATAAGTCTTTTGAGATATCACAAATTCACAACCAGGTTAGTATCAACAATAATCCGCTTATGTGTGACTATTAAGCATTTGATGCTATATTTTGCGTATCTACTTGATCTTATATGGCTACTTCTGATGAATATGTGCTTCTTATACAATATATTTAAACTGTGTGAATGGATATATGATCCAAAATTACCCATTGGTTGAATTATCCAAACATTAAGTTGGTTTCTATAGAACATGCATAATTTATTCTAATGGCTAAAGTAAACTTCTATTTTAGATCCATTTGACTGGATTTTGTTTTTTGTTTTTTTTTCCTCCTCTTTAACTTTGAAGGGTTGTTTCCAAATGACTGGGGGGGGGGAAAATTGTTCTTATTTGACTTGCACTGAACATTAGAATTTCTATCAACTGGTGCACCAATACCTGAAATTGTGGAGAACATTTTCCAGCTAGCCAGTTTGCACGAACATGAGAGTCTGAGAGTTAATGGATGCATTTATTCATGTTCCCAGTGCTTTTGTGAAGTAACTTTTCTGTGACTAAGTTACTGATGATTCTGTGTCTGCAGGATGCATTGGAGGGTTCCAAACCATTGACAGCATTCAGGTCATTTGACAATCTAAATAGGCGGGAGACTGTCCAAGTTCTCACTCGCAGCAAGAGTGTGCTATCTGCTTTCTTTGTCAAGCAGAAAACACCAAAATTGAAGGCTGGTTCTGTCTCATGAATACCTCTCAAGGCAAATGCAAGCTCCCCATGATGCGGGTAGATGTTACATGTTTTTTGGATAAAAGAGGAGTTAAGAAAATACTTTAATCTACCCAGATGCTCAATTCTCTTTCCTTTGACCATGCGTTCACTAATGCCCAGAATTACTATAGTTTATATTTCTAGTTTTTTTTTTTTGGTGAACGTTTATATTTCTAGTTCAAGCCTTTGAATAATGACCGTGTATAGGAGCCGGTAACCCGGAAGAGATGATGGTCAGAATCTTCTGTGTAGATTACACAAGATATGTACTCGTGAATTGTGATCTATAGATAGTGTTTAGGCACATTTAAAATGAATAATTGTGGTGTTGATGCTATGGAAAAGTTTTCATTGACTTTCTTGTCTTTTGATGTATCGGGAAATTTTCCAAAATTAGCTGTTATTCTGATGTTTACACTTTTCAGTTTTAGACTAATAAGATAACATCAACCATTCATAGGGCAGAGACTTGCACTACAAGTAAATATGTCCTAACAGATGAAATATAGATTTTCTGCTGTAATGTGGAGTACCAGTGTACTATCAAACTTCGACATGGAAGGCCAAAAATGAAGGAGGTTCATGTCAATTTTAGTCAAAGGAGAATTTATGTTGATTAAAGGATGCAAAGTGATATGTGGGAATCAAAACAATTTTTAGTTGTGGACATGTAGCTCCAAGGTAATATTAGTTGGAGGCCGTGTGTAAAAAGGTCAGCTATGTTGGCATTTGCAATTAAATTAGGATATTAAATGGAAAAAATGTTAAATAGACATTGCGTTTGCCGGGAGTCGAACCCGGGTCTATTGCTTGGAAGGCAATTATCCTAACCGTTGGACTACAAACGCTATTCCTTGAAGAAGGGTTAAATTAGTTTAAATTTATAAGCAGATTAAAAGTATTGAAAACTTAAATGATACTTTATGTAACATTACTCCTTTAAATATAATCTACCAATGACATCTTGTCATTTATGATTTAGGCTTTTTGATTAATCTGCCCTTAGTGACAATTATTTACCAAATTATCATTATAAATTATTTATCAAACTGCCATAGTTTTAGCCACACTGAAATTTTTTATTATTTTACGTTCCACGCAGATAGCGTCAAAAGAGATAGAGTTTTCAATAGGAAAACACTAACATGGTTGGCGCAACCTACATGGATACGCTAACACACTTGACATTTTTCATGTGGTAACGTCATCATGTGTAGCGTTATCACGTAAAAAACACCAAGCGTGTTGGCGTATCCACGTGGGTTACACCAACTATGTTGACATTTTTCTACGCAGCCAAAAAGAGTGTAAAAAGTTACATGTAAAATGTTCTATTTAAGTTACACATGATTAATCATAAATTTATACTTCATTAACTAATATAAAAATAATGTAAAAAGGAGTTTAAGATTTTTGGTGTGAGATTATTATTATTACATAAGGAAAGATACATTTTCACGTGTTACCATTTATATGAAATTCATATTTAAATATTAATAATGACAATACAGTGATAATTGATTAACAGCTTTATGTCAGAAGAGAACATGAAAGAAGGATGAAAATAAGATAAAGATATTATTCATTATTTATGGTAATATATCTTAATATATATCTTAATTTTAATAAAAGGGTGAAGATTGCAATTAATAATATTAAATTAAAATATAATGTACTCAGTTATATAAATGAAGGTGAAAAATACAATGAAGCTAATAAATTAGATGTTAAGTGCATTTGACCCATATACAGAAAAGCCTTTGATCCCCATTTCTCAAGGTGCAAAGTTGCAAGTTACCCTTAAAATCATGGTTATGACCGGTTCATGAACTAGAATACTAGGCTAACAAGCTTATGAAAATCGATTAACTTTAATAGTTTAAACATTTCGATTTTATGAAAAATTTGACAAAACATCTAAAAATGGGACGTTCTAAAAAATACTTCATCCTATATAATGAAACATATTCATATATATTTTGATTTCTAAATCAACAGATCACCTATAAAATGCATAACAAAAACATTTATATATACACATACAATCATTCCAGAAAAGGAGAGGAGAGTTGAAGGAGAGTTTGGGAGAGAGTTTAGAAAGAGAAAAAATCTAGAAAAAAATGTGAAAATTCGAGAAATGAAAGAAGTGACCGTGAGAAGGAGAAGAGAGTTGCTTAAATAGCCCCTGTCAATAAGGAAACGTTAATACGATTGGCACAACTCACGAAGATATGCCAACACACCTAACATTTTTCACGTGGTAATGTCATCATCGCGTATGGCGTTACCACGTTAAAACGTTAGACATGTTAGTGTATCGCGTTTTGTTGTGTCGTGTTAGCATCTCCTTTGACATTATTTACGTGGAACGTAAAATAAAAAAAAATTAACGTGACCAAAATTGTAACAATTTAATAAATAATTTGAAAATAATAATAATTTAATAAATTATTTTACCACTAAAGATAGATTGGTCAAAAAACCTTATGATTTATATTATACCTTTTACATTACTTTCACATCTCTCTTTATATATAATATTTTATTATTGAATTACTTATACTTATTTTTCCCATGTCAATTCTTTTTTAAGATATCTTGACCATTTCATGGATTTAACATCTGGGTGAACAAGTCTCTCACTTTCCACAAAGAGGAAACAATAAAAGAAATAGAGGGAGAGATTTTAGTTGTTATAATCTTGTTACAATGTTAATCATACATTTATTTTAGAGATGTATGTATTATTGATATTCTTTTGATGAATATAATTTAATAAAAAAAAATATATATAATAAATAATATTAAAAAAGTATAAAAAATAATATAAAAAAAAATAAATAAAAATATCATTGTTGCAATGTAAATTTTCCGAGAACATTGTATTCTAGTTTTTATTATTTTTTTGAGCTGATATTCTAGTTGTTTTAATCAGTCAAGTGTTTGCTTCATGCATGCGATTATTGTATTTATATTTTCATTCATCAACTAAAAGCGTCACCATTATTTTTTTTAAAGTATAATAACGACATTAAATATTTATCATTATTTTGGGCCCAGTGTTCACTATATTTTGCAGGTCTTTTCACTTCAAGATGGTCCAAATCAATGCGTAATGTTTCAATGCATAAACTTTGAAACCCAAAAAAAGAAAGAAAAATGGTGATTTTAAATTTTACGATTTCCAATTCAGTATTAATCAAGTCTTGTGGAATGTCAAGGATGAAATATATATATATATAGAAATTATCAGTTCAAATGATATATATGGCTAGAAATAGAACTATGAAAATGCCATCGTAGTTTAGACGCTCCAAGGTTCACCTTGATACAATAGTGACACAACACGACGGAACCAAAATTTTGACAGAACCCAGATCTACCAAGTTACACGAGGGAAATTTCGCGCATCAACCATTGAAGAGTTCCTTCTTCTAGCCAAGTGTCAACCAAGGATCTACGACCAAAACACGCATGGTACTGTGGCCGGATTTCATACTTCTCAACCAAGAAATTAGTGTCAACCTTATCAGTATATAGAGCTTTTATCAGTTTTACTCCCTCCATCAAACTCTTGGTGCTGCATTATGAGTGCCAAAAAAAAAAAAATAAGAAAAGACTCACAGGTAAACAAATAATAAGCACAGAACAGTCTGGTATTGCTAATTGCTAATTGCTAATAGGATTAATGATTCATTTTCGTTCATGACCAGGTGATGAGACACTTGATTATTAACTAATAACTACTAAAAATTACATTTCATTTGGGAGGGTCAATGAAATGAACTAAGTTCAGGTGCAAGAAGTAAAACCTTGTCTTTCTTTATTACAAAATTGACTTTAAACTCAAATCAGCTGAAAATTTGCTTTATTATAAACTTGACATCTTAGTATCTGCAAATTTCTTCTATGACTAAAGGAGGATCATACTGACCAGGGTTATGTACACTACCAAACAACCATTCATATTATCCAAATTCACATGAATTCATGCAGTATGTCTATGCAGGTGGCCTAAGGCATGCTCATGTGCAGTATGTTATATATTAAAACAAAACAGCTTGGAAGTCAATGAGCCAAACTTAATGAAACTTTGCTTATCTTGTTTATTAAAGTAGCTAATATTAGGTTGGTTTGTCCAATAAACAAACTAGCCTCAAATTCAGAATTAGTGGCTAGCTACAAATATGTTTTTTAGGTAGTCAGTAAACCTTTATAGCAAATAAACCTTCATAGCAAATAAATATTACTGTATAATTCAGAGTATATACCTCCACCAATTGTTGCTTCAGGCAACCGCTCAATTGAGTACTTGTGTTTGGTGATGTACATTATTGGTACACCAGGAATCTGCAATACAGAAACCCAGTTCATGGGTCATGCATTTGGGTCCAATATCAAAACAATGGAATACGGAGAAATGATTAATGACTTTACCTTCCGGATCCTTCTCTTCAAGTCCCGATCACATGTTGCAACAATGTAGCACTTATGCTGCTTTCAAGAAAATGGGTTGTGTAAAAAAATTGGAGGGAAAAAAAATGAAATAGGCAGCAGATACTTGTGATCAGTTACTTTTATTTGAAATTATTTCTAATGAAATTGTTTGCTTAAATGAATATACATCGCAAATGCTAAGAACTTGGATAATAAAGTTCATAAACACCAAGAATGATGCAAAATAATACTAAATCATATCCATTAGCTTAGCTCTGATTTCAAAATCGAAAAAAACTTCATTGCAAATTTTCAAAGTTAAAAATTACAGCTAAAGAGAGGAGAGAAAAAGTAAAAATGTAAGCATCCAAATATTCTATTGATTCAATATCCATCTCAAAAGTTGCAGTAGAAATTAGTTTACTGATCTAGATGATATACAGCTAAGAGATTTAAAATATCCCAGTCAGATAAAATAGGAAATAAATAACTAACACACAACCAATTGACATCGGTTTAGAAACTGTTGAAGAATTACGGGTTTAGGGTTAGGAAAAGGAAAAGAGAGAAAGACGGCTAAGAATATTAATGATAGGAATGAAATGTGACACAATTCCATAACCTAGTACTCTTATTTATACTAATACTTAGGTGTACAAGCCCAAGCCCACTAACTCTAAGACTAATAACATAATATCTTCTAACAAAAACCAACACAATTTACCATCATCTTAGATGGCTCTTGCCTTGATTAGTGAACAAAATAAAACTGTAAATCTTGTTTCCCTTTCCTCAAGACCGCAAGACGGGAAAAAACAATAAATAGATTGTTTTTGGTCCAGCCTGGAAACCATACAACAATCTTAATAATCCAATTGCTCCCGAATGATTCTGAAAAGAACATTAAACAAATACTTAAAAGTAAATCACACCTGAGTAACTCTCTCAACAAGGCAGTCATCAGCATAGATCCCTTTATGAGTACAGAGTATTCTCTCAAATCGAGGATCCTTTGCAATCCTGTCATGTATATAACGGATAAATTAATACACCAAGAAGCTGAAACTGGAATACAAGGGATAATATAATTTTTTTGTGAACTAGACCAAGACAAGGCCTATATTTGAAATATGATCAATAGCAGCCTGAAAAAATAGGATGGGGGCAAACATGCATGATATTTCAAATGAAAATAAAGTCAGATAGTCCCATGATTTGGTTCGTCCTTTATTACTTTGTCGTTTAAAGAGAACTGTTTTGCCATTGGTCATTTAACTAGAGCCCCATATGTCAATTTTTTAACAGAATGTAATAATGGATGAAATTATACATAGGATATCTAATTTCTTTTATCTATTTTAGAGGAGAAATATACAAAGGATCTGTTTTTTTTTTCCTACCTAAAATTTGATTAATAATGCACATAGTGAAGAATAAAACTTGCAAAAAGCATGGACGAGCACAGCATGCATTATAATTTTGATTTTTTACATGTATATCCCAAGTGTATGAGAATATAGACCAATAATATCAACGCAAGAGACATAGCATCTACCTTAGAGCTACACGATATTTCTGGCCTAACTTCTCCAGTTCTGCCATTACACAGTCCGTGATACAAGGGGTGCCTGAAAATCCAAAATATCAAAAGAACAAGGGTAAGAATAAAGTATGTGATGTTTGATTCAAATATGCAATGCCTCATTGCAAAGACCATATAGGAACCCCCAACATTCAACTAAACTTAAACATGAAATTCATAAATTGAGACAAGTAAACATCTACTTCAAACTCACATTTTGCATATAAGCAGTCCATCATTCCCTTCTCCAGATCCAACTACATTAACAAAGCCAAAGGAATTGAGTGAGCCAACAACAAAGAAACTTCAAAATAAAATGATGCAATTTATACTTGTTAATTTTATATCCATCAAATACCCAACAACAAAGAAACTTCAAAATAAAATGATGCAATTTATACTTGTTAATTTTATATCCATCAAATACTAATATGCTTTAGTATTTTAATTCATTAACAAAGGGTGAATGTTAGATCTATCATTTCTTATCCTTTGAGGAAAAGCTCATGAAAACCATATGCATATCATCAACAAACAGTCACAAACATTATTATCACCATATACTATAAATTTGAACAAACTACTACGTGGAAAGCTATGCATGTAGAACCAGATATACCAGTTCATTTATTTATTTAAAAGAGGGAAACAAATCTCAGCCCAATAAACTTTATTTCAACTAAAAAATGGGCAATAAAATTAAAGGCAAACGAAGCACACTCACTTTATTCTGGATGGAGAAATTGATGAAGTTGGTATCCACCAAAACACGATAAGGGGGTCCCAATGCAGTATTGTATTGAAAGAAAAGTGCCGAAGAATAACTTGGGCTAAATAACGCAAATTCAAACCACAAATTATTAAAACCGAAAAGGGGAAAAGAAAAACTGAGATATTTACAAGGAATGAGAAGTGAAAAAAAAAAGAGTGTGAAGTTAGAACGAAGGCTTACACGTTTCTGGGTAGCTTTTCCTTGAGAAGGTCTTTCTTATTTGGGTTCAAAACTTCTTCTTTATAGCTGAATTTGACACAATATATGAATCCAAGCAATGAAAATAAAGCATAACAGAGGAATTAACATTTAAGGAAGGAAAGAAAAAAAAAAACTCACCTTTTGATTGCTTTGGAGGTGACCAGCTTCTTCATAACCGCAAATTTAGGTCCTTTTTTAGCTTTACCCATTGTGGGGCGGAGAAGAAGGATGCTTTCGGAAGGGGTAGATTATGCAAAACCCTAATCAGAAAGGGGAGAGCTTGCTTTGCGTTGTGTTGTATTGTATCGTAGTGGTGGTAGCAGCAGCAGTAAGGGATTCTAGAGAGAGAGAGAAACTAATAACAGAACTAAAAAGCCCTCACCTCACTTCAGTTATGGGCCTATTATGTTTCAATTGTAAAAGAAGGAACAGTGGGCATAACAGAGAAGGGTTCGTCCAAGATAAGCCCAATGAGAACGTAACTGGTGGATTCGCTTTCAGTGAACTTGAGTTGATGCTTGATGGTGTCCAAAAAAAAAAATTCATGATTAATGAACGACGCCAAGAAATAAAATACAGACCCTCTTACTTTATTTTATTTGTATTTTTTTTTTTTGAAAAAAAAGTGAATGAGCACCTACGAATTAGAGATAGTAGGAAGAGTGTTTTTAAACGTGAAGCATCTACGTGTTGTTTATGAGATATGTTTGCGTTATTAGATATATAGAGATATTTGTATAATATATATATTTTATATATTTAAATATGTTTAATTAAAAAAATATTTTTTTAATTTAAACACATTTAAAATACGTTTGAATATGTTTCATATACTTTTAAATATATTTAGAACATAATTTAGATACAGTTTATTAATATTTTTTTAAAAAAAAAATTAGTTTCCATAATTAAGGTTTAATTAAGGAAGATTGTAAGCTCATTCAAGTCCAATTACATGATTGACATCCATAAGTTATTATTTTTACATACCAATATTTTAAGTTTTATTTTTTACACGTATCATTATTAAACTTTTAAGTTTTATCTTTTCATACATCATTATTTTCATTCGCTTCTTCTACCTTGCTGTTACTCAAGTCATCCACTTTGTTTGTAATCGTAGAATTTGCCTCACATCAATATTCTCTCTAATTATTATTTTTTATACACATGTACTTGTACATGATTACTTTTATTATAAGAAATTAGTTTAAGAGTTTTTTTAGAATATGTCAATAAAAATTATGCTCTATATTTTTTAGGAGGGGTTTATTAGGTAGTAAATATTGACATATATGACATATATTAAGATATTGTAAATCTTCAAACTTATAAAAATAATATTAATGAATTATAATATTTTTCTTAAATTTTATAATTATATATATATATATATATATATATATATATATATATAAAACCAAATTTTGTAATGATATTAATGAAGTATGAATTTTTCTTAAATTTTGTAATTATATATATATATATATATATATATATATATATATATATATATATATGTTATATCTTATAATTTTTTAAATTTGAGTATTCTTGTATCGTGGTCTCGTGTCTACATGCTTTATATGTTTTTAGTCACACTTAATTTTACTTACAAAATTTTATATATGTTAATCATTAAAGTTATTTTTACATTTATATTAAATTACAATGGGGATGATTTTATCTAACTATCACTTTTAACTCAAAAGTTAATCTCATAATAATATTTATAAAAATAATTAATAAAAATAAAAAATTACATTAAATTTTTTAGACACATTCTCGTATAGTTTTTCATGTTTACTATTTATTTCTTTCCCTACTTTACTTTCACTTTTAAATAAATATTATGATAACTTTTTGTTCGTCTTTTAAACGATAGTCTTGCAAGATTGATAGGCAGAATGATGTTAGATATGCAGGAAATCTCACATAAAATTTTCATAAATTATTTAACCCTTCAATCTACATAAAATTTAGAGGAGTGAAAATAACACGTATTAATTTGACCAAAAGTTAACTCTTAGGCATTATTATCGAAATAAAAATAGACAAATGTTGCTCTTTTTTTTTTTTTCTTGTTTCCGTGTTGCATCCATATGCAAATCACCTGTCCTGTACCCTTTCTAGTCGCTTCACTTAATTTTTGCCAACTGAAAAAGAAATGTATACATCATCTATATTTATAAATTGTTTAACCCTTAACATCGTTTAAGGTCGTTTCTCATTCCTTTTGTTACTGCTTGTTGATTCCTTTTCTATTCTTCCATTCCTTCTCTTCTATTTTATAATCTTGGTGTGTCTCACAATGCAACACCAGCAATTTTACCACAAAAAAAAAAAAACACCCCAGCACAGACATCTATAGGAGGAGACATAATACTTAAAAGAGGAAAAGAACCCAGGGGAACCCCTGATGAGCCTCCCTCGCAAGTCGCGATAAAAATAAATAATTTATTTGTTGACACTAAGTTCAATCTTTGAGTCGTTTAATTGATGAAGTAAAAAAAAAAAAATGCTATTTATTTGGCTTCAAAATTGGATTTCCTCGGGCAATCGGCAGGACAGAAAAAACATATCATCAGTTGGATCTCTGAGGTTTGGTTTTCCTTTTGAGTGGATGAAGGAAAGGAAATTAAGGTAACATGAAAACCAGGATAAGAAACGGCATTAAATGGGAGTTAAGGTTAAACTATTTATAAAATGAAAAGATGAGATTTGGATCTATGATGTCCTTTTTTTCTCTACACAAATGTTATAAAAACAATTGCGTAAATTTTAATTGGGTCTCACTTATAAATTTCTTTGTATTTATTTCTCTCTTTTACTTATTACTTGAGAGAAAAATAACATAAGAGAATTTAAATTCGAAAAGATATGTTCATAATTTTTAGGTTGTCAAAATTTGAGTGGTGGGACAAGAAATGAGACACAGAATAACTGTTCAGAACTAATTAAAAAATGTTTTATTTTTAATTCAACTTGTATAAAGTTAAATTAAAATTTTGATCTCTATAGTTTATATTTATTTTTAATTGAGTCTTTATAATTTTTTTAATTTAATCCTTATGTTTATAAAAGTTTTCAAATTAATCTCTATCGTTAATTTTCGTTTTAATATCATTAATTTGGTTCTTATTAAATATTTTATAGAGCAAAAATAGTATTTAAAAGAGTACTTATTGAACAAAACAAAACTTACTTAAAAAAAATAAACACATACTAAAATGAAAAATACTTATTTGATGTTTTATAGAAAAAATAAATATTTATAGTCCTTATTAGATGAAGAAATACTTATTTTATTAGTTAATTAACGATTTTATTATAATGACATTATAACAAAAATTAATAGCAGACGAAAACTATTTTAAAATTTTTTATAAGTATAAGAATTGATTTGAAAAAAAAAAATTATATAGACTGAATTAAAAGTGAGTGTAAAATATAAGAAATTTCTCTGTAATACCATTAATAATAAGCTGAATTCAAGGATTGAAATTAAAAGGTTTTTTAAAATTATAAGACCTAATTATAAATTAACTTTTAAAATTCAAGATTGGATAGAAGTGTAAAAAAAGTTGTGTGTCAAAATTAAACTTAAAAAGGGAAGATAATTCCTGTAAAATACCATTTTCCTTCGGTAAAATTGAACCATGCATGTGCATTTAATTTTACAGACTACACAGTCGTTTCATATGGTTACAAATTTACAATATATGAATCAATAACCTCTTCCAGTCCGGCGCTGGAGTTGAGAAGGAAGTATTTTGAGCGTGATCAAGATTGTTTAGGAGAAGTTATATGATTATTGAAATGCACGACGTTCTACCTCTTTAATCCATACTAGACTTGCCCCCTCAAACTCCATCATTTAATTGAAACAAAAGTTTATTAACTTGACTTCAAACTCATTAAAAAAGGACTAGCATTTAACTCGATAAAGCTAGAACTTAAAAGTGAAGGAAACTTCAAACATAATTTTGGGCCTGGTTTTAAAGTTCAAACTCTGCCCTTGATGTTGCTACTATATCCAGTTTGCGCATCAGCCAATCTATCCCAGAGCATTACTCCTCCATAATTGCGTGAATTTTTGACAAAGGGCAACACTTGACTTATGAGTGCTTGTGTTGGCACATAGCCACTACCAGCGGCTGATGGTGAGGCAGGAAGTCCAACATAAATCATGCGTGCCCTGGTGGACGAGCTCCACCGGTTCCAAGATTTCTGAAACCTGCTGGGGTTGCCAGAGTCAAACTCACAAGGACCATTGTTGTAAAACTGAACCCAAACATAGTCAAATAGCCCTGTTGAGAGTGCCCTTTTCAGATGTTGATCAGGGAAGGGACACTGGGGTGCAGCGCTTAAGTACACTTTTCTTCCCCCTTGGCTATTATGCTGGGAGAGTCTCTTAGCAAGCTCAGCATAGTGGGAATCACCTCCACCAACTTCAATGTCGAAATCTATGCCATCCAACACAGCATCCCCCAATGGTCTTGAGCTTGAATTTCCTCCCAAGAAGTTGTTCCATATGTAATCTGCCACATTCCTAGCATCTTTAGCAGATGACAAGGAGTAACCTGTGTTGCCACCTCCAATTGAGAGCATGACCTTGATGCCTTTCTTCTGGCAATTCTTGATGTCTGTGCTCACATTTGTGCAACCATTTGATGCAGGATCACAATGACCTGCTAGATTGATTAGAGGTTGATGACCACTGCCAAACGTTGACAGGAATGCTATGTTCACAATTTTGTAAAGCCCAGAGTTACATGTTTCATTCAATGAACCTTCCTTCTCATCTTGGCCCCAGTAAACCGCAATGCCTCTGGCATTTATACTGGAAACCAAAGCAAGAGAAAGCAAGAGCATTAAAGGGTATGATGGTTCATTGCCCATTGCAATCTTAGCTTCATTCTGCCCAAATTAGGAACCAATTTATAGAGACTCAGGAAAATTTTTTAGTGGACATAATGTACCTCGCAGACTATGCAGTCGTGGGCCTTTTTTTTAATATATATAATGCATTTATTTTTAATTTATTATTATATCGCACTTGAAACATTATTTCCAATAAAGATGATTGTTAAACAGATGATTGTTAATTTTTTTTAATAAATGTTGAGAAGTTAGTTTCTTTTATAAGCCTACCTGTTAATTTCTTCAGAGTACAAACTCACAACGGACTATTGAAATTAGAGGGTATACAATGTGAATCACGAAACGTTAGCAACATGGTGTGCTACTGACTTTTTGATTCAGTCTAGCATATGCCTGTCTCCCACATATTTCACATCACTCTCAACAGGCCCTACCAAGAGGATGTGTCACTTGACTTTACTGTAATGCAAAGTAACCAAAGTTCATCTTCAATGTTATTTGAAATTGTAGTATGCTTTCATTTCCTTGATTAGTTAATCTAGCTTAGAATGAGTTTGTCAGTCAACTTTTGTATTTATATATAATTAAATCCTCAAAGCTAAGTGATATTCCATTGGTTCATAATTAAAATCAACTTGCTACCACTCAGGCAGGCCGTCTAATTTTTGTGGTTGATGTTCTATATATATATTTTATATGCTCTGTAAATACAGAAGTGCATGTACTTAGAGTATGAGTGCGCACATGTTAAAGAATAAAAATATCATTTATTATTTTTTATTAATTTATCTTAATAACTTTTAAAAAAATATTAAATATTTTTTTAATTTTTTAAAATATTAAATACTTTTATTTTTTATTTTAATTCCTTTACATATATGCCTTCAAGTTACATATTAACAAAACCCTTATATTAAAAAAAAAAAAAGGCTCAGTTGGGTTAGCTTTGCTTTATTAATATGTGTCGGCAAGTGCCAAGAAGTGATTGAAAACAAACACCAAGAGCAAGATAAGTACGTTATGTTAAATTATTGTTCATTTGTTTAACGCTTTCGTTACAGGGAATCTGTTCTTTTTAACAACTGTTCTTTAGATAATATTTCAATTGAATTTTTTTTTAAAGCTCGCTACATGAAAATGCTTTATTTTATATCAAATATTAGAAACTACAATTCAAGTCGTGAAAATAACCATACGCTTCTTTGTTGGCTTGCACAGAGTTCATAATTATGTTCTACAAATTCATAACTTTTATAATTACCACAATTTTTCTGCTGGAGATCGAAAGAAGCCTATAAATTATTTTTAGTCAAAATGTAAGTTCATATTCCAAAAACTAGACAAGATAAGGATTCACTCATGAAAACCCCAAACCAGAAAACATTTAACTACGAAGCCATGTCCATCACTTAGATGTGGCATAGAAGTTAACTGTGTGTAAAAGAATAATATTATGCATTTTTGTTGAATGCAAAAATTGTGTAAGAAATGAAGCAGATTTTCTGGCCTCTAGACCTGGGGAAATTAGTCGTCTTCTTCAGCTGGATTGAATCACATAATTTGGAGGATACTTAGATAAAATGAAAAATAAATTAAAAGCGACTTCCAAGTTCCAATTCCAAGTCTTGATCTTATAGCGAACCAATTAAGTAATTTTCTTTTTGGTGAAGACCCAATTGACTACATGTGATTAACTTTGTCTAATTTTTATATTTTAATTTTTTTTAATTCATTTATAAATTTATTTTAATGTATCTCACAAAAAAATTATAGTCATATATAATTTAATTTAACATTTTTTCATATAAATATATAATATAAATATAATATATATATTTTTAATGTACGAAAAATATTTTCCTTTGTCGATTTATTTGAATACATCAGAATCTTGTAATTTTTCTCTTCTATTTGTGTAGAGAGAGCGAGATTCGGATTCTTTTCCTATTTTCCTTTCTATTTAATTTATCTTATCTCTTATCATTCATCTTTCACCAAAAATTTATCGCCATGCATCATTCCATTGCATTACGATAAAAAAGAAATATCTGGGAATCCTACCAAATCGTGATAATTATAATTAAGTAGACTCGTCTCGTTAGGAAGACAAAAAATGTAGAAATAAAAATAAGATAAAAGATTCGAGAACAAAAGTATAATGCTCGTCCTCTCAGGCTTTGTAGAGTGAATATGCTTGCCTTGGCTTTATTAGCATCTGGCTTTATAGAGTGAATATGCTTGCCTTGGCTTTATTAGCATCGGAGGAAATATTCAGTTACCCTGATCTCCGACGGATATAGCGTCACTTTATTTCTAGACTGAAAATTTAACTTTCTGATGCAATAGGTGCGATACCCAAAGTCTCATACCAGATGTTTCAAAGATCAAAAATTGATATACAATCAGGATTAATTCACTATTAGGATATTTTAGATCATATAAATAAATGAACTTAGCAATTATTTTATATTAAGTTTCACATTGGTTAATATATGAGTAAATAATTATTTATAATGATTTATGCAACTCCCTCCTCTCAATTAACTTTTGAAGTGAAGTTAGATTCCGTTATTTTAATATATCTTAGAATAATTAGCGTGAAAAAAGAAGCACCCATTAGTGGATAGCATCATATCGCAATGGTTGAAACCTCTATTCAGAATCAGAATGCATAATTAGTTAATTACCTGTGTAGCATACATCAACAAAGCAACAGAGGAAGATACGCATACGCATGATGGGAGCACTCGAACAAGGCAGTGAACAGAATGCAAATTGGGAGTAATCAGTCAGAAATGTACTTGATGTGCCGTGCAGTAAAATAGGGTAGCACTGTGGCTGCTTCTTGCTTCCCTATCATCTTTTTTTCCCTCAATAGCGAGTGAAGATGGGGAACTTCCAGTGATGACCTTGATGCAAAAAATGTTAAGAAATGTCAGTATAATTTTTTTTTGTGAACTCAAAATAAGCACTTAACGAAAGTGTAAAATAAGTGTAATAATACCAAATAATTTTTAGCGTGAAAAAATCTTCTCAATGTGAGTAAAGAAAAAAAATCACTGGACTCATAGGCTACTTAAACTTTCACTATAAAAATAATAAAAATACAAAAATACAAGAATATTGTATCCTTAATTTGTAGATAACACTCTCACAAATTGACTCACTATTTTTCTCTCTTAAAAAACTCTCTCTATTTTTCTCTCACTCTCTTTTTCTTGTGAGGCTCGGTGTATCTTCCTTAATCTCAAATGTCTCTATTTATAGAAGCAAAACGAGAGCACGGTATAGAGAAGTGGTTGGTGGTTGAAAAAATTTCAACCATGCATTTAATGTTTCAATTGGCTGGAACCCAACAATTCTCCCCTTCCAGCCAAAAGGAAAATATTCTTGGATCAGTTTGGGGTTGATGTTAAGCCTGCAACTTCTTTACAGACTTCTATCTTCTCTTTTGGTAGAGTTTTTGTCATCATATCTGCCCCATTGTCTTTTGTGTGTATTTTCTCAATTTGCAGCAGTTTACTTTTCAACACATCACGAATCCAATGATACCTTACGTCGATGTGTTTCGACCTTGAATGAAAGGTTGAGTTCTTCCTGAGATGGATTGCACTTTGACTATCACAATAGAGAACATAGCTTTCTTGATTCTGGCCTAACTCTTGCAGAAACTTCTTTATCCACAGGATCTCCTTGCAACCTTCAGTGATTGCGATGAATTCAGCTTCTGTGGTGCTTAAAGCAATGCACTTTTGTAGTCGTGACTGCCATGAGATAACTCCCCCTGCAAAAGTAATCAGGTATCCTGATGTAGACTTTCTTGAATCCACATCTGCTGTCATGTCTGCATCTGAATACCCAGTGAGCATTAGATTTCCATTGCCAAAGCACAAGCACCTTTTGGCAGTTCCTCTTAGATACCTTAGTATCCATTTCACAGCATTCCAATGCTCGTTTCCTAGATTCGATAGGAATCTACTCCCAACTCCTACAGCATAAACAATATCTAGTCTTGTGCCAATCATTGCATACATAAGGCTACCAACAGCAGAAGAATATGGTACTTTGCTCATTTCTTCTTTTTCTTCGTCATTTCCTAGACATTGCGTCTTACTCAGTTTGAGACGACTAGGTAATGGAACATGCACAGTTTTGGCTTGATGCATGTTGAACCTTTCAAGAACTTTCTTGATATAGTCTTCCTGTGACATCCATAGCATTCTTCTAGAACGATTTCTAATGATCTTCATTCCAAGAATCTTCTTTACTGCACCCAGATCTTTCATGGCAAATGATTTGCTCAATGCCTTCTTGAGAGCAACTATCTTTGTCTTATCTTTCCCAACAATCAGCATATCATCAACATACAACAATAATATGATGGATTCACTATTTCCATAGTTCTTCACAAACACACAATGGTCTACGGAGGTCTTCTTAAAATTGTGTTGGGTTATGAAGAGATCAAACTTCTTATACTATTGCCTTGGAGCTTACTTCAGACCATAGAGACTTTTCTTCAGACGACAGACTAGGTGTTCTTTACCTGGTTCTTCGAAACCTTCTGGTTGTTCCATATAAATTTCTTCCTCTAAGTCTCTACGTAAGAATGTTGTTTTAACATCAAGCTGTTCTATTTCCAAGTCTAATTTTGTAGCTAGACTAAGGATCACTCTAATAGATGTCATCTTCATCACTGGTGAGAAAATTTCTTCAAAATCTATGTCTTTCTTCTGGTTGCACCCCTTCACAACAATCCTTGCTTTGTACCTGGGGTTTGGGTTGTTCTCTTCAGTCTTGAGTTTGAATACCCACTTATTTTTCAATGTCTTTCGTCCATCTGGTAATCTCACCAGGTCATACGTTTGATTCTTTTTCAGGGACTGTATTTCTTCTTACATGGCTTATATCTATTTTTCTTTATCATTCATCTCAATGGCTTCCATGAAACTTTGAGGTTCCCTTTCATCAGTGAGAGTGACATAATCATCTGAGAAATACCTTCTTGATGGTTGTCTGACTCTCGTTGATCTTCTCACTTGAGGTTCTTGTTCTACCTGATCAGTCTCAATCTGTTCTCCTTGCATTGCCTGACTTTGTTCTGTCTGGTCAGGTTGTTCCATCTGATCAGGTTGTTCCATCTGATAGGGTTGTATTATCTGATCAAGTTGTTCATTCCTTTGAGGAATCTCTCCCACTGAATTGTGTACCACAATGGTCTTTGGCTTCTTAGATTGCTGAATATCTTGGATTGTCTGATCTTCATAGAATACCACGTCTCTACTTCGAACAATCTTCTTATTTATAGGATCCCATAATTTGAAGCCAAGTTCATCACTTGGTGAACCAAGATATATGTATTCCTTCGTCTTTGCATTAAGCTTTGCTATTTCATCTTTAGGAATATGGACAAATGTCTTGTACCCAAAGGCTCTCAAATAACCATAAGAAGCTTTCTTTCTAGACTATACTTCTTCTGGAATCTCTCCATTTAAAGGTCTTGAAGGAGACAAATTGATCAAATCAACTGCAATTTTTACTGCTTCACCCCAGAATGCCTTGGGAAGTTTTACTTGAGAAAGCATGCTTCTAACTTTCTCTGCAATCGTTCCGTTCATCCTTTCAGCTATTCCATTCATCTGAGGTGTCTTGGGAGGTACTTTCTCATGTCTTATCCCATGAGTTTTGCAGTATATCTCAAACGAACCTATGTATTCTCCGCCATTATTAGTTCTCAAGCATTTCAATTTTCTTCCAAAGGCTCGTTCTACAGAAGCATGAAACTCCTTGAAAGCTTGAAGAACTTTATCTTTCGTCATTAATGGATACACCCACACTTTCCTGGAGTGATCATCAATGAAGGTAACAAAGTATTGGACACCGCCAAGAGACCTTTCAGATGTTGAGCAAACATCTAAGTGAACAAGATCTAGAATCTGCTTTCTTCTTCTTGCATCATCTGATCTTTTGAAAGATACTCTGTGTTGTTTGCCTGCTAGGCAGTCTTCACAGGATTCAAGTGGCTTCCCTTTTATGTTTGGAAGATAGTGTTTTGTTAAGATTTCCAAACCCTTCTCGCTCATGTGGCCCAATCGTTTGTGCCACAATTCCTTGCTTGCGTCTTGAGCAACATTCATCTTCTCCTTGCATATCTTTCCCTGCATAATATACAGAGAGTCTTCCTTTCTGCCACGAGCAATAATCATGCTTCTGTTAAACTATTTGTGTACCGCAAGTACACGGGTCGTTCAAGTAATACAGATACAGAGTAAAAGTTCGTTCCCATGAGGACATGGTTTCCATTACTAAGTAACAACCAATAGCTTAGCTAAATTCTATCCAAGGACATATAAAATAAGGAAAACATAAATAATCTAAATCTAAACTACAAAAACAATAAAGATAAGGGTTTAGAAATCTAGAGAATCCTTCTTCATATCCTACTTCATACTAATGTTATGCAATCCTTATAAGCAACATCAATGATTAGTTAGTTTAGCTTGAGAATTTGATTTTGTCAAAAGCCTATGTCTAGGTCGATCAACCCTGGTGTCATTTACCTAATCTACTATGGTTCTTATGGTTGCATGAGGACTAGTATAAACTCCACTAATGAACGATCTATTCTCAAACACACGCTAATATATGGCTAAAAAGTATATTTCTATCCCGTTAATGAATCAACTCATCCAAGCCAATTAAACTTGTCGAACATGCATCAATCATACCATGTCCATCTCCACAAATCCCTATGTCTAGTTCATTTACATCAATTAAGATTATGCAATTGTTGATCAAACAGAAGCAAACATTAAGCATAGGCATGGAAGAACAAAGCTAAACATCAATAGATACTCAAAAGATAACATAAACATCAATAATCATATAAAGATCCAAAGTATTTCCTAAATATAACTACTAATCCATTGAATACGAATTTACAGAGCAAAACAGTGCTCAAAAGATAGGGAAGATAAGAAAACTCAGGGAGAAGAGGAATGATGCCATTGATGAGATCCTTGAAGCTTGAATCCTCTTCCTAAAGGAAGAGAACCTCCAACCTAGCCTCCCTAGGCCTCCAATCAGCCCAGAAATGAAGAATAAAGCTGCAGCCTCTCTAAAACCTACGGAGCTCTCTAACTCTACTAAGCTCTCTTTACAAAATCTGTTAAAAATCTATTTATAGACTCAGCAAAATAGAATCACGCCGCGGCATTAACATGCCTACGCCGTGGCACGTGTCAAATTAGGTCAGGGACGCCGCGGTATTGATTTCCTTGCGCTGCGACGTTAAGTTCTTCGTAGCCCCTGACTTTGGATGCAGGGGATTATCACGCCGCGACGTACGCTCCTCAGCGCCGCGGCGTAACAAGTCTGGCTGTAGAATTCTACAGCCAACTCAGTTTTCTGCTGCTTTTTGCTCCTTTGGGTTCCTCTTGGGCTTTCTAATCTGTGTTGGTCCAAAACTTCCACCAATCTACTCATTTGCAGCTCTTCCTGCAATAGAAAAATTACCAAAGTATTAGTAAATGCAAAGTCTACTTAATCATGTACACAATAAGCACAATTTGCTCAATATCATACTAGATCAGTCTCAATATTGGATTTATCAAATATAAGCATAAAATTATCCCAATATGTATCATAACAAGGACTTTAGCAATATGAGAAATACAGAAATGGGGCACAAATAACTACATTTTGTGAAGTTATCACACCCCTAAACTTAACATTTTGCTTGTCATCGAGCAAAACAAAGTATGACCAAGCAAACTCATTTAACAATTTAGACTCATTATCATTCAGCAGCTTTCAAGTTTCAATCTTTCTTTTCTTCAATTAACCCAAAGCTACTAGTATGTAATGATTCCTTCAATCCATAAAAAGTATGCAAATGCCCCAAAACTAGCTTCACACATACATAATCCTACACATGCTAACAATTCAGCCTCATTCTATGCAATTCACATTATCCACGAACATACTTGATAAACTTATCATATTCAAATCATACACATCCGGATAGGTTTATAAACATACATGCATATGAATCATAAAATCTACAAAATTGATCCTAAACTCTCTCTCCACTAATGTAAACCACACACAGCTGAGGATCAAGAGGGTCTTTAAAGCTTGTAATGTCAGGCCATGGTATGTGTGTAAGAAAAGAAGGGAAATGATACATACAAACATTGAGAAACATAATCATGTTATTTCAAGACTTGAGTCACTAACTGAGATTAGAAGGGTATTCTTCAGTGAAGGATCACAACTTGTCAGAACCATGCAATGCTTTTCATTTTTAAGCTTTTCTTCTTTCTTTTTCTGCTTTGCTTTTCTCTCTTTTCATTTTCTTTCTTTTTACTTTTACAAAGCAAAATCTTTTTCTTTTGATCACATTTAGTTCCTTCAAGGTCATTTTTCTTAAACATACATACCCCTACTCACTGGACTCACTTCAAGAAATAACACATCATGTACTTAACAGACATTAAGGTAGGAAGAAAATGCAATGCTTTCACATGCATTAGAATGGTTAACAGGGTAAGGAATACATGGGTGAATGAAAAACATATAAGGCCAAACAATTATCAGGCATCAAAAGGGACCTAAAGATATAATCATTTAGGGTAGGCTTTTTAAGGCTCAATCGGTCCAAAGAATGCCCTAATCATTTCCTTAGTCATGCACAATCTAGGATTTTGCCTCAAGAGAATTTAAAAACAATTTTTAGGATAATCGAAACTCTACATGTACATCCATAAACTTTTTCTAGACATGCACTCTTATCATTGTCAAAGTTACACTTGCATCTAAGTGAAATGTAAATCATACATAAAAATAACTGAACTGTTTCACATCTTCAAGATCACATAAGGTTTCACTCACAAGGGGGCAAATAGCAACCTTTCATATCATGAACAACCAAAACAACACTAGCAGTCCTTTGCAATAAAGCATGCATTCAATTAGATGAAATTTTTCAATATGACATGCACACATCATTTGCATAATAAAAAAAATTAAAACTTCTTTGCAAACCCATCAGTAATAACCAAATCAAATAGAAACTCATTGAAACATGGTGGCTATCACAACTGCATCTTTTAAAATATCATCACATGCATTACATAATACATCATATTCATCCAAAGCATGTAAAGATACTCCCCCAAACTTAAGTGAGACAAAGTCCTCACTTTCCATGGTACTTGAGTCTATAAACATAAAAAAAATAAAAAATAAAAATTGAGAGAGATGAATAATAAAAACAATAATATTAACAAAAGAATGAAATATGAACAAGAAAAATTGAATATAAACAAAATATGAACAAAATATACACAAAAAAGAGCATCACATCACGGCGCACAACATCCACACCGCGGCGTAATAACTCGTCTGTAGAATTCTGCAGAAAGAACTCAATGGCGCCACGGCGTTAAACATGCCAACGCCGCGGCGTAAGAAGTCAGACTGCTAAATTTAGCAGTTTACATAGTTTTGCTGCTGGAATTAGTTCAAAGTGGCCTTCAATGACAAAAAACTTGTCCAAAAAGTTATTTTACAAAATGTACAACTAGAAATTATAAAAACTACAAAAATCAACATATTTAACCTATATATGACTAATAACAAAACAAAAACATATCAACTAACTAAAATCAAAACAATCAAACATACTAATATATACAAGAATTGAAACTAACTAAACTACAAAATCAAACATACTAAACTAACAAAAACACAAAATCAAACATACTAACCTATTTAAGAATTAAAACTTACTAAATACATACTAATTAACAAAAATAATAAAACCTGGGTTCCCTCCCAAGCAGGGCCTGAGTTATAGTCCCGGCAGGACTTTCACAAGGTAAACCTGCTAACTCTTTCGATCATGGCCGGTTTGATCCCAAAATTGATGGATTGGATGGTAGGCCTTCCTTCGCCTGAATAAAGGTCTCCGTATAGGGGTCGCGACACCCACAAAGGCCTCGAATGATGAAACTCATCCTCTAATTATTGTACCTATATACAAAGAATGAAGACTGAAATTAACATAGATTATTTACAACTTGAATTAGAACTAACCAAACTCATTGTTGATATTAGTAATATGGAATTAAACCGTTATCCCCCAGCAATTGCTAAGGAATAAGGCTAAACTCTTTGGAAATACACCATTGTCTCTGGCAACGACGCCAAAAACTTGTTAGACCATTTGTGTACCACAAGTGCACGGGTCGTTCAAGTAATACAGATACAGAGTAAAAGTTCATCCCCACGAGGACATGGTTTCCATTACTAAGTAGCAACCAATAGCTTAGCTAAATTCTATCCAATGACATATAAAATAAGGAAAGCATAAATAATCTAAATCTAAACTACAAAAATAAAAAAGATAAGGGTTTAGAGATCTAGGGAATCCTTCTTCACCTCCTACTTCATACTAATGTTATGCAATCCTTATAAGCAATATCAATGATTAGTTAGTTTAGCTTAAGAATCTGATTTAGTCAAAAGCCTATATCTAGGTCGATCAACCCTGGTGTCATTTACCTAATCCACTATGGTTCTTATGGTTGCATGAGGACTAGTATAAACTCCACTAATGAACGATCTATTCTCAAACACACGCTAAGACATGGCTAAAAGGTATATTTCTATCCTGTTAACGAATCAACTCATCCAAGTCAATTGAACTTGTCGAACATGCATCAACCATACCATGTCCATCTCCACAAATCCCTATGTCTAGTTCATTTGCATTAATTAAGATCATGCAATTATTGATCAAACAGAAGTAAGCATTAAGCATAGGCATGGAAGAACAAAGCTAAACATTAATAGATACTCAAAAGATAACATAAACATCAATAATCATATAAAGATCCAAAGTATTTCCTAAATACAGCTACTAATCCATTGAACACGAATTTACAGAGCAAAACAGTGCTCAAAAGATATGGAAGATAAGAAAACTCAGGGAAAAGAGGAATGATGCCATTGATGAGATCCTTGAAGCTTGAATCCTCTTCCTTAAGGAAGAGGACTTCAACCTAGCCTCCCTAGGCCTCTAATCAGCCCAGAAATGAAGAACAAAGCTGCAGCCTCTCTAAAACCTACGGAGCTCTCTAACTCTACCAAGCTCTCTTTATAAAATCTGTTAAAAATCTATTTATAGACTCAGCAAAACAGAGTCACGCCGCAGCATTAACATGCCTACGTTGCGGCAAGTGTCAAATTAGGTCAGGGACGCCGCGGCATTGATTTCCTTGCGCCGCGGCGTTAAGTTCTTCGTAGCCCCTGACTTTGGATGCATGGGATTATCACGCCACGGCGTACGCTCCTTAGCGCCGCGGCATAACAAGTCTGGCTGCAGAATTCTACAGCCAACTTAGTTTTCTGTTGCTTTTTGCTCCTTTGGGTTCCTCTTAGGCTTTCTAATCTGTGTTGGTCTAAAACTTCCACCAATCTACTCATTTGCAGCTCTTCCTGCAATAGAAAAATTACCAAAGTATTAGTAAATACAAAGTCTACTTAATTATGTACATAATAAGCACAATTTGATCAATATCATACTAGATCAGTCTGAATATTAGATTTATCAAATATAAGCATAAAACTATCCCAATATGTATCATAATAAGGACTTTAGCAATCTGAGAAATACAGAAATGGGGCACAAATAACTACACTTTGTGAAGTTATCAGTTTCCTCTGCTGAATTTCCATCTGTTGGCACCAAACTGGTTTATCATCCCTACTTCATCTAGTTTGCCTGCTGAAATAAGGTTTAGACACATCTCAGGTACATGTCTTACCTCATTCAGCACAAGCTTGGTTCCATTCTCACTTATCAAAGTTACTTCACCAATACTGACGATTTTACTTGTGGCGTGGTTGCCCATCTTCACCGTACCAAAATCTCCTTTTTGGTATGATGAGAAAAAACCTTCATGAGGTGTGATGTGGAAAGATGCTCCGGTATCAATTATCCATATGCAATCATCGGATGCAATGTTTAGATAATTTTCTTCTCCGATAAGAAATATATTCTCATCATTTGAGGCCACTGCAGTAGTTGTTCCATCTTCCTTCTTCTTCTTCTTTGGGTTAATCTGGTCAGGGTGGACTGTTCCAGCCTGTTAGTCTCTCTTCAAGAATCTGCACTCAGACTTTCTGTGGCCCAGTTTGCCACAGTAATAACAACTTAGTCTAGTGCGAGATTTGGATCTACCTTGTGATTTTTCATGACCTCCTTTTTCATGATTCTTACTCCTCCCTCTATTTTCAATAATGTTGGCTTCGAACTGGTTCTTCAAGCCTCTTTCTCTCCGTCTTGACTCCTCATTCAGCAAACTGTCTATAAGAGAATCCATGCTAAGCTTTCCGTCTGGAGCAGAATTGCTGAGAGTGACAATTAGAGTGTCCTAACTCTCAAGCAGAGAACTGAGGAGTAGAAGAGTTTGCAACTCATCATCTATCTTCATTTCTGTCTTCGTCAGTTGATTCACAATACCTTTGAAGGTATTCAAATGTTCGGTCATGTTCTGACCGTCCGAGTACTCCAACTTCACCAATCGTTTAACAAGGTGGGCTTTATTCCTGGGCGTCTTCTTTTGAATCAAGGATTCAAGTTTCGTTCACAAATCATACACGTTGGTATAAGTTGATACATGTTCGAACAAACTTCTATCAATATATTTTCGGATCATAGCTACTACTTTCCGATTCTGAAGCTCCCATTCTTTGTCGATCGTTCCCTCTGGTTTATCTTTCTGAGTGATTAGCTCATGCAAATCTTTGCAGTATAAGTAGTCTTCCATCATCGGCTTCCAATAGGAGTAGTTATCTGCAGTTAGCTTGAACATATCTCCATCATCAGTGACATGTCCCTCCATCTTGAGTTACACAGGCCAATACCGTATATGTGAATAGTATCGTACAGGTAAATTGTAACACCCCAATTTTTGGCAAATTACATTTTTATCCTAATTGTACTGTTTTCTGTTTTTTGTGTGTTATAAAATTAATTTAACTGTTTCGTAACTGCATTTGATTATTTTGTGTGATTTGCTCTGAGTCAAGGAAATAATAATTTTTGGGCCGGGAAAAATCTTGTTTGATTATTTGGAGTTGGGGGATCTTACTAAACCTAATTCCGAATAATACGTATATCAATCTTTTAATTTTTAGGATTTTTCTGTATAATAAAAATATTTATCATGCGAAAAGTCTGTGAGACCCACGTTTAGCTTGTGGGACCCACATTTGTTTTGTGGGACCTACTTTTAAGAAAAATTTATCAACGTAATTGGCTTGTAAAATTCTAAACCAAAAGGTTAAAAATCTATAAAAATGGTTAGATTTAGTAGATTAGTTAGTTTCAAAACCTATCTTAATGGAATAATTAGTCTAAAACCTAATTAAGTTAATCTAAAGGGTTTAAGTGATAATTAAATGGATTAAACCTAATTAGTTTTTCATCAAATTTTAGTTAGACAATGTATTAGTTTAATTAAGTAGAAGATTGAGGATTATAAGTAAACTAATGATTAACTAAAATACAAAGGAATCTAACTAATATTAATTAAAACAAACTAGGAGGACTAAAACATAAATAGGTTTATGAAATCAATCAAATTTTGATTGAATTTCCTATGCATATTTCGGCCATATGCTCTAAGTATGCAATCATGGAGTTGCTAGAAGCTTAGCCATCCACCATTCAATCCATCAAAGGCCATTATGAAGCAAAATTTGTCAACAAAAGGGGCTGCACTTATTTTGTGTCTCACGACCATGCATTATGCATTTAGGCAATCATTCACCTCCTTCATCATTTATTTAATCATTCTAATCATTCATTCATTTCTCTTCCTACCAAAGAACTCAAAGAAAACTCCTAAGTCTCCTTCTACACACCATTCGGCCATCATCTCTAGAGTACATTTCCACTCATCAAAAATTTTATCCAACAACATTTCTTATACCTAAACCATATTCTAAGAACATCTCTAGTTGTGAGTTTTTGCTAAATCATTCATTTGGAGCTTGGAAAATCACTTTGAAGTTTCTTTCCTATATGGTGAAAATTCTTGTTTCTTGTTTCTAATTTGATTTTTGATGTTCTAAGCCATGATTGATCCATGGTTTATCTTTTTCAACCATAATTTATGACTTTATAATTTGTTTAAGCTTGTTAGGATTTTTGTTGAAGCTACACAAATTTTCTAAGGAGGAGTCCAAAGAGATCTTGTCTTCCTTATAGGTAAGAGGGAGATTTAATCTCATCAACCATGTGTGGTGGTGAGAAAATGAATATAATTGTGGTGAAGAATCCATAAGGATTCATTCACTTGGTTGTTTGTTATCTTTTCTCTTTGTGATTAATTTTGTGTGCATGTTTATTGTCTTTTCTATTTGTGATTTATTATGCATGCAAGCATGTCTATAGCTTTGATATTTTGGTATGTGTTTTATGATTGCTTTAATATATGGTATGTGTTCATAGATATATGATATCTATTGTGAGATGTGAATAATATGTTGAGATTTACATAAGTGTTCCAAAGAACACATGATGAAGAGCTCACAGTTTTTACTATGAAAAAGAGAACCAAAATATTCTCAACCATTTTTGAATGGATGACTTAATTGATTTGATTAAGTTAATGGATTTTACAATAATTTAGAGGATGAAAAATAATTTAAAAATGATTTGTACAAAGAATGGGGGAATTCGGTTAAAAAAATACTTTTTAATGTATAATTAATCCAAAAATTTATTTTTATGTGTAGACTAGTTAGTTAACTTAAAAAGAATTCATTTACAATGGATTTTTAAGAACCAAATAAGTAAACAAATTTTTATTAGAAGTTTAGTATAGAAAAGAAATAAATTTTAGACACTTGAAAAATACTTACCTTTGAGTTTTTAAAGTATGTTATCAATTTTCAAAGTGTATTTTATGGTTATAATTAAATAAAGGAATTTTTAAAAGGAAAATGTAGAAAATATCACTTAGTGAATTTTCTAAACAAAATGTTGTCAAAATTGATTAAAAATGTGCAAGTATTAAAGAACGTTTCAAAATGGCATTTAGAAAGCAAGGAAATATTTTATATAGTTAAAGAATAAAATTAAGCGTAGAAGAATTTATTAAAATCAAATTTTTGAGAAAAACGTCAGAAATTATTACTTAGAGTAATTTTTGTAAGAAAAATAGAAAATAATGTCTAAATAATATTTTTTGTTTTGGAAAGTTTAAAAATGTAATTTGGAATGTCAAGAAATATTTTATACAGTGAAAAACAGTAGAAATTGCTTACGCTTATTTAAAATAGTGAATTTTAAACTACGCGATTGAGAAAACGTTGAAAAATATTTACGCGATTAAAAAACGCGATAAAATATTTACGCGACTAATGAGAATAGTAATTTTTACTGTCGGGCCAAAGTGGTGGACCCAGACATGTTGGGGAATAATACTGTCAAGTGGAGACATACTGTTTTTGGAATTATTGATACTAAGGGTATTTTTATAATTATGGTGACAATGAAGATATTTATGTAATTTTGATTCATGGTGATACTGATGGTATTTTTGTAATTATGGATCATTACATACATAGAGTGGTATGTCAATGTGGTTGAAATTGATGATTGACTGACGAAATAAATTACATCGTGCTGCGGGTGTGATAGGCGTAGTGTGTTCATGTGAAGAACTAGAAGGCGTTAGTGTGCAGTAGATTCTACATGTGGACAGTTGGTCGCTCCTCTGGGCCGTAGTAACTGATAACACACACTAGCGATCTCGACAAATACTATTCTTAATCGGGATCTATGGGGGGTATGCAGTACTACCTCGGACGTACTGCGACGTATTTGTTGTGTACCATTCACGACGTATTTTTGTGTGCTATTTACATGACGTATTTGTTGTGTAATAGTTGGTTGAGGCGGCGATGTGCGGACATGTCTCTTAGGATCATTTTTTCGATGTTTGTGTTTAGCTCCATGGAGTATGAGCAGTCGAGTACATGACATATTTAATCTGCATCACCGCTTTGTGTGAATAGTTATAATTTGATTTATGATATTTTACTTATGTAATAATATGAATTGTTATATTAAGCTGTTATATTTGTTTGTATTGTCGCTTTTTTCTTGCTTATCTTTGGTAATGATGTAGATTGTCTCTCACCTCTTTGTATATATTTTACGTATTATTATTTATGTTAAAGTAAAGTCGTTGAGGAAAGTAGAAGAGAGCAACCATACTGGATTTTCGGCGAAGAAGAAAGCAACAACCGAACGAAGCGAGTTTGAGGAGGCGAGTCTCGAGATCATCCATATCATATGGATTAATTGCAACGTGGTATGGTGTTCTTGGAGTATTTTTGTCTTAGATAATCTTCCCAGGAGGATTCTTGGAGTATCGAACTTTTAATGTTAGGCTTGAAATTTAGTTTTTGGTTTGCTTTAAACGCAGAGACAGGTTCTTGTTTTATTAAATAGTTTGTAATATGTAAATTATTTGTACCTATTAAAAACAAAATCATATGTATAATTATAGTGTGTATGTAATAGTTTGTTTTATTTTATGTTCTGTTTATTTTATTTTATAATATAATGTTCAAATAAAAAATATTTTTACAACCTATATTATTATATATTACGAAATAACTTATAATTTGGGTAGAGGTTTTATTATTATTGTTTGGAAATGTGATATCCTCAGTAAGGTGTTGCATAAATAGTACTGTATACTGAAACAATAACTGTAGTATGCAAACAATGCACCAGGTAAGTTCTCAGAAAAGAGAGGTGAGTCACTAATGGACACACTTAAATACAAAGTCTTTCCTAGCTAGAACTTTCCTAGACAACACTTTCACACCATCACACGTTATTCCCAACAACAAGAATGATTCTTTTCTGATGTGGAAGATCAGACAATACTGCAACCACAGAGCATACTAAGAATTTTCTTATGAATCCGGCACCTAGTATCCAAGAGCTCTGATACCACTGTTGAAAAATGTCAGCATAATTTTCCTTTTCTGTGAACTCAAAATAGGCACTTAGCGAAAGAGTAAAATAAGTGTAATAATACCAGACAATTTTTAGCGTGGAAAAACCTTCTCAATGTGAGTAAGAAAAAAAAACCACGGGACTCGTAAGTCACTTAAACTTCCACTATAAAAATAACAGAAATACAAAAATATAAAAATATTATATCCTTAATTTGTGGATAACACTCTCACAAATTGATTCATTTTTTTTTTCTTAAAAAACTTTTTCTAAGACTCTCTCTATTTTTTTCTTACTTTCTTTCTCTCGTGAGGCTCGATGCATCTTCCTTCATCTCAAATGCTTCTATTTATAGAAGGAAAATGAGAGCACGGTGTAGAGAAGTGGTTGGTAGTTGAAAAAATTTCAACCATGCATTTAATGTTTCAATTGGCCGGAACCCAACAAAAAATTCCTCTAGGTGAACACCATTTCATAGATGCTTAAAATCAATTGAAATTAAAATAACCCAGGATGTATTGCACAATTGGATTATGACTGACCACGTCCAAGAGTAATGAAGTTCACCAGACAAATTTCTCTAATGAAGAATTAAAAAAACAAAAAATAAACCCAAAATTTTTGTAAAATTAATTTTACCTTAACATGGGATAGTCAGTTACCACTTCTCACTATTAGAAATTTGACAAGGAGAGAGAGTGTGTGTTTTCTGAATTGAGAAACTTGTATTGAGTAAAAATGAATTGATTAACTTACATCACAAACTAGCTGAGCTGCTCATATACAAGAGTAAAAGAATAACTAACAACTGTTTCAGTTGACAAGGCTAACTAACTAAACTAACTGAAAGTATAGACTAACTAACTGAAAAACTGTAATAATTAACTAAACTAACTCAGTATATGAAAATTATAATGACAACACTCACTAAATAACTTTTTTCTTATTTTTTTTAAAATGACCTTTAGCAATTAGTCAAAGACAAAAAAAAAAAAATAACTGTCTACTAAATATTTGAGTCAAATGTTTCATTTAATGTGTTGTTAAAAATACATTTTTTTATTTTTACTTCTGGATCAATTATGATGCTTTGTTGTGGTTCTTTATTTTCCCACCCTTTTTTTTTCATAAATTTAAGTAACAAATAGCCTCTTTGTTGTGGTACTATGCACCCGTGGTTCCTTATTTGTGGGCATGGGTGCAGTATAATGATTTAGCACAACTTTACAATGATCCAAGAGCAAGGGCTGCTAGCTTGGCTGAGATGGATGCTATTGGACGAGAGGCTCAAGTAAGTTATTCATTTTATGTTAAGGCTACCTGCTTAATGCACCTCAGCTTTAATAATATTAAATATCTGTATCTTCATTTGATTCCCTCTAGCTTAGAAGTTTTGAATTTGTAAAAACTGTTACTTTGGTGCTTGAACCATTTACGCTGGAAAATGGTCTGCTGACTCCAATATTCAAGGTAAGGGTTGAGTCCTCATATTACCTGATTGTCGTTCAACCTGTTATGTGGTAGCAAATCATGTTTTGTATATGTGCATTTAACTTTTCAGATTAAGAGGCCTCAAGCTAAGGAATATTTTGCGAAAGCAATATCTGATATGTACAGTGAGCTCTCAGAACTGATCCTTCTCAGAAGAAGTTATGAAATTGAGGGTCCCCCTCCTTACACCACAACAGGTCTTGGACATTTTGAAACCCAATAAAAAAGAGAGAGAGAGAGATAGAGAGAAGAGGAAGAAGGCAAATAAAGACACGTGACTAAGGACTCCCCAATCCTCATCGCAAGCATAGGAATTGGATGTTGAAATGTACTTTAGCTATATTTGGAGTGAAATACATGATAATTCCTTCTTAACAAAATAAGTCATACATTTGAATTTATCTTCATGTTTATCTCTTAAATACCAAACCGTTTGAAAATTTTCTCAATTTTCATCAAACACTAGTCCAATTATTACTATCTTAATTTTCATCTGAACTGCTTTACTGAAATTTATTTTATTAATCGTTTTACCATAAACTAGCAACAAAACTTAATCGCTTTACCATAATCTGTGTAGACTGGTGCTCCATCTGATGATTTAAAGACCACTACTAAGCAACTTATCTGAAGGCAATATCCAAGTCAGGTGATAATTGTATGATTTTATTCCTTTACCAAATTTACATTTTCGACATTCTAAATACATTTTACATTATAACATCCCAACATTTTTTTTTATTATTGTATAAATATTGACTATATGATACATTTAATATATACATATTAAATATCACCACGACCAATCATAACTTTTTTTACTAACAAATAATTAGTAATTTAATTTAAAGTTATATACATATAGAAGCATATCTAGTGAGAGGAATTTTTATTGTGAGAGGGTGAGAGGAATAAATCTTGACCATATAATATATATGGATAGTCAAGAATAAAAGTTACTTAAAGATCATGTGATCACTTAAAAAAGTCACATGTATTTATGTTCTAATCTTGACCATTCATGTAAGATCTAATGGCCAATATTTACTCCTCTCACCTCTTACAATAAACACTCATCTCCAGGAGAGTAAGATCTATATATATATATATATATATATGGGCCATATCTAGTGAGAGAAGTTTTTATTGTGAGAGGGTGAGAGGAGTAAATCTTGACCATACAACTATACATGGATGGTCAAAATTAAAAGTTACTTAAAGGTCATGTAACCACTTAAAAAAGTCACATGTATTTATGTTCTAATCTTGACCATTCATATAAGATCCAATGGTCGATATGTACTCTCTCACCCCTTCTGATAAACAATCCTCTCAAAGTATGATCATATATATATATATAGAGGAGGATCGACTTCTGTAGGTGTAAGTCTTTTTGACTTTCACTCATTTTCAATAGTTAGATTCACTTTCATCTAATGGTTGAGATGATTTCATTAAAAGTACCATTAGATGAAAGTAGATCTAACGATTGAAAATGAGTGTAAGTCAAAAAAACTTACGTTGGTGTAAGTTGATCTTCCTTATATATATATATATATATATATATATATATATATATATATATATATATATATATATTAAGCGAATCGTTCTATTTAGTGTAAGTTGATTTTTCTTACATTCATTTTTAATCGTTAGTTTCACTTTCATGTAGTGGTTGAGATTATTTCATTAAAGGTAACTATTAAATTAAAGTGAAACTAACGATTAAAAATGAGTGTAAAAAAAATTAACTTTATCTTGATATAAGTTGATATTCTCTCATATATATATATATATATATATATAGGAGGATCTGTTCTGTACCCAGTGTAAGTCTTTTTTCTCTTACACTCATTTTCAACCATTAATTTTACTTTCATCTAATGGTTGAGATTATTTCATTAAAGGTAACCATTAGATGAAAGTAGATCTAACAGTTAAAAATGAGTATAAAAGAAAATTAACTTACACTGGTATAAATTGATTCTTCCTCTATCTATATATATATATATAAGTGTCAGTCTCACAGCACTAACTCAAATTAATTACTAAAAAAATAAAAACTTGATTGGATCGTTGACATGTTTAATTGTTTTATGCCCAATGAAAGTAGGAAGTGAGTTTTTAATAAACAACTTACTTTACTCTTAAATCAACTCTGTAAATACAATCACTAACATAGAAATACCTTATCAAATAAATATGTTATAGAGTTTTCTTGTCCTTTTAATAAAGGGAATGGATTAAGGAAAACTTGTTTAAGAACAATGGTACTCACGTAATATATTTTACTTCACAACTGTTCAAGATTATTTTTATTAATTAATTTTAATGTAAATTAATTTGAATTTAAGTTAAATGAACAGAACTGTAATATAGTGTTTAGTTTTTATTAATAAAAAAATAAGGTAATATTGTAGGGTTTTGTTTTACTTTTTGGACTTATGGACCTTGAATCTCAAAAAAAAAAAAAAAAACTGATATTATAAATTGGATGTGATTTTTATATTTAAAATTAATTATTATAATTGTTAGTCAGGAGTTTAGTTAAGTATAGGAACGGAAATATATTACTAATTTAATTCAACTATTTAATAAAGGGTATTTTAATTCCCACTTAAAGCATGTTTGGTTGGGATTATTTCCCAATCAAATAGCTTTTTTTCATAAAAAATTATTTTAACAGTATTATAATATATTTGATAAAATTAACTTTAATTTTTATACAAAATTTAATACATTATAAATTTTTTTTTCATAATGCTGAAATTTTAACTTATAATTTTATATTCTAGATTATTATTTATATTTTGAGATGTAAATACCATTCTATCCTCAATCAAATAATGTTTTTAATCATTCTATATTTATTTTAGTAATTTAATGCATAAAAATAATTTTTTATACTATCCAAACTAAATGAATTAGCTTAAAATTATTTTTCAGCTAATATATCTAAATATAAAATTGATTCTATTATAATTGATTATAACAAAAAAAATTATATAATAATCAATTATTAAAATAATCAAGTTTTTACAACTATCCCAAGCACGCACTTAATAGTTGTGCCAACTTTTATTTAATTGACATCCATTTTGAATATTTTTTTGTTTCCTCAAATGTCCAAAAAATTACTTTTAACTAGGGGTGTTTATAAGAGAAAATTTTAAAATACTCCTAGAGTATTACTCTAGGCAAGTTTATAATTATCCAGATTTGATTTAAAAATATTTAAATTCTAATCTAACGGTTTGTATTGTTATATAGTTCTACGTGTCACTTTTTTACTGAAGCGTACTACTACTCTCATAGCACATAATAATTTATTGTTCATGAAACGGGTTAGTATGGGTTTATTTTGACCCGAACCTGATCCGATATTTTGATTCGGACCATTTTTTTAAATCCGAACGCAACTCGATCATGGCCAAATAATGACTGGGCTGGAACCAGTCTGACTCATGTTGCAATTGTCCTGAAAGGGGTGCCAGTAGAAGGCAACTCAAATTAAAAAAATTAAGAGTCATCATCAATTGTTTTTTCCATTTTAAAATGAAAATGTGCAATTGGACACCTTAAAAAATATGGTCTGAGTTTTATAATGTAGATTTGAGGGTTGATTACGCGTAGAGAATGTATTAATATCCTACACCATCTGCTAAAAAAAAGATTAGTCATTTAATCTAATGTTATTCGTTAATTTAGTTAAATTGGTCTTATCTATTAAAAATATTTTTTTTATTTTTAAATGTCCAACATTTTTGGGCATGTTATAAAAAATGATAAATGAATATAATAGAAAATGAGTGGTTAAATAGTCATTATTTTATAAAACAAATTTAAATTCCACAATATGCTATATGAAAGTGGTGAATTAAAAATAATAATAATAATAATTTTCAATAAAATAACTTATAAAAAAGGGTCAAACAAAATCTTAATTTAATATATATAAAGTGATTTTGAAATAATTTCACAAAAAGGTTTTAATAAAAAAAAAGGTTCACCACAATCACAAAGTTGAAGATATATGAATTTGTTCACATTTATTTTATTATTATTGTTTACCAAAAAGATTTTATTTATTTTAATTGTTAAAATTAGACCCTGACTAGCATTTCTAGTTAAATTTAACAATAATAGCCTCAATAGTATTGAGAAGAATTTAACAATCGTCACTTCGATCATCTCTCAATATTTTCATCGTTGGCCAAGTTTTAAAAATTAATATTTAAGTGTACGATGACACACAGTAAAATCAATCCAAATAATGTTTGAGATAAGATTATATTACAGATCGTCTAAGGCCCTGTCAGCACTTCTGATAAAACCTAAAAGATAGCCCTTACCTCCGGAAAGCAAAAAAAAATGTTATCACTTCAGCTAATTATAGTTATTCCATCGTTGAGAAACTTAAAATTCATAACATTTAAATAAATAAGATGACAATAGAAGAAGAATGGATAAATATTCTTATTGGAGATCACCTAAGACTCCACTAGCGCATTTGGCAAAATCTAAGAAATATCCTTACCTCTGAAAAACCAAAGATTTTGTTGTATGTTCAACTAATTTTGAGTATTCTATCGTTAGAATCTAACCTGTACTTAATAAAAATTATGACAGAATATGTGATCAAGCAATCAAAGAGAAGAAGAGAAAAAATAAATTTGTTGAAAATGACCCATCACATCACAATTGAATTTTTTGGACCTTTATTTGCTTGCAAAACCAATACTGCACAAATCTTGCCTTAGCGTGATGCTCGAACTCACTTGCAACATAATTAGCAAACTCGGGTTCTCTAATCTCTTAATCTCAATGTTTTCCTTTGAAAGATGCTACCCTAATATTTTTCTGAACATGTGTATTTAGAATCTAAATCCCTCTTAAGTGACTCCCTTGGGCTTATAAATGCAACTTTGCAATCTCATTCAGATAGAGTTTTATTCCTTATTTTCCTCTACTTACCATCTCATATTCTTATCTCAATCTATCTCTTAGCATTATAGTGTTATCACACAAATTACTCACTTCAAACTTCTTATCTCCTTCAAAGCTTTTATTTATAGGTCAAGAGTAGTTAGTTTGAGCACCATCAAAATGACAATCTCAACAAATTCTGTTTCTATTTTATCTTTATCTATTTCATATCTATAGGTTTAACTATCCTTCATTTTAGACTTTCTGATAAGATCCCACAAGATATGTTTTCTCTCTTCTAACCTCTTTTACCATCTCTTCATTTTTTTTTGTTTAAAAAAAATTCACTTTTTATCACTATTTTTTTATTTTTTTAATATTTAAATTAATGGGTTGTATATTTTAGGGTTTAAGGTTGTATATTTAAATTAATAGACTGTATATTTTACATTTTAAAAATGATCCGGATAAAATTAAGTATTGATCTTGGATATGTAAACATAATGTATAAATTTGAACATTATACATAGTTCGAGTTATAAAATCATACAATAAACAAACTAAAACTAAAGTATATTTTACAATATATTATTCAAAACAAATAATATCAATATAAATCTATTATCATATTATGCAAAAAATATTAATTTAAGTCAAAAGTCTTATTGATGATAGCTAATTGTAAAAAAATATATATAAGTTTTAAAGAAATGTGTGATACTGAGTCAGGTTAGGATGACTCGAAGTATGATCCGAATTTGACCAAAAAATATACAAAATCTAATTTTTAGAACATAAATTTGTCCTGATTAGTTTCAGATCGAAACGAGTTAGTAGGACATGTTGAGTTTTGAAGATCATTACTTTAACCTAACGTCTTTGTTTAGGTATTATTTGTTAAATTTAACCTTCCAAAAAAATATTATTTATCTTTTCTTTATTGCATATTATTTATCTCTTTATCCTCATAATTATACTTAATTTTTTAATTTTTTAAGATTCATTATATTTAAACAAAAAACTTATATTTTTCAAAATATACTATATTTACAACTAATTCTACATAAATTGCTCAAATTACTCATATAAATAAATATAAATTATTATAATTCAAAAAATATAATATTTGAGAAAGCCTCCGCTAAAAAAATATATAATATAATTTCATTAATTTTAATTATAATTTATTAAGACTTTAGAATATTGTGTGCCAAATATGCACTATCATTATTCCATTGAATTAACCCAAAGTACATGAAAGTCATCACACATATTCGGGAAAGAAACAAAGGGATAAGGCTTGTGTCGTTAAAATTGGGTAAATGTATTTATCCTGAATTTGATAAAATGACAAACGTTAGTAATATATTTTTTAAATATTTTTTTATTAATTAATTTTATATATTTAAAATAATTATTAAAAAATATTTATAATATTTATTTTTAAATTAATAATAAAATAAAATATTTTAAAAAATATATTATTAATATTTTTTAATAAAATATATTAAAATTTTAACTCATTAAATTATATAATAATAAATACATTTTTACTTATTTACTTCAAAATAATTTTTTCGTAAAATGAAAGAGTTCCGTGAACTTGGTTTTATTTGCAACACGTGCATCCTCATTCGATTAGGAATCCACGTGTGATTGTTGACCTTTGACTTAAAAGCAGGGCCGCTGGAAGAAGTGCGTAAGCATACACGTGGTTGGCTGTCACCTTGGGCCACACCTGGCACGAACAATCCAGAACATTCACCTTTGAAGCTCGAAAGATCTAGAACTACCTCTCCTATCTCATATTCGTATATAAAGGGACACAACGTATCTGAAACATTAATTTCCTTTGACAAGAGCTTTGATCGCCTGTGATTGTGACAGAGACCGCGCGTGCAACAATTTTATTTCATTCTCTCTTATTTTCTTGTTTGTTTACCGGGAAAGTCTAACGTAAGTAAGTTATTCTTTTCCCTCCTCTCAATGTCGTTTATGTATAACAGATACTGAGAAGGAAAATTTAGGGGTGGGGGAATCAAATTTGGAATTTTACATAATCTTGAATGTTTTTGTTTGGCAATATTTGGAGGAAAAGATTTGTTACTTATGTCTTTTAGTTGTACTTGTAGCATTGAGGAAGTATATCATAATTTTCAAAGCAGAGGATGAATGGATCTTAGAATGCAAGTTTCCTTCTGAAGAAATTATGCTTCCCGGCTTACACTTCAAAATTTTATTACTAAGTAGATGTGTTATTTTTGTTCTTTGATGGATGCTTCTCTTTCCTATTTTGTTGGCATACAAGCCAATGGTGTTCTTTCTTTTCATGCTTATTGGTCTTTAATTCTTCTATTTGTATGACAATGTTGTCTTGTACACAATTTACTCGTGTATTTGTCTAGTCCTTTCGTTGTAAATCATGTTTCTATCTTTTCTCGTAGTGTTAATAATTAATAATTTAATACTAATCCTGTTCTTAATTGTCCTCTTGTGTAATGCAGAGTTAGCGCTTGCTTTTTCAGTTAACTTAGATAACCACTCTTTTGAATACACAAGAATGGACACGCACCCGTATCAGAGAAACCAAATGCCATTCTCTCATTGTTACCATCCGGCTATTCCCCCTCAAGTAAAGGTTGATCCATCCAAATCACCCTACCATTATGAACAACCTTCGCCCTATGCTGGAAGTTATGGGAACCTAACTCCTGTGCATTTCTACTATGGCCACAACAATTTCCCTGGTTATTATATCCACAGACCTACTTATTTTCATGCTCTAGCTCCATCACCAATATACTATTCTGAAGGTTGTCCTGAATATATTGAACCGTTTTCTGTTCCTTATACCCCACCACCACGCTTTACTATGGAGCTGCCAGAATATGATATATGTGTGCCCAGAGACTACCGTTGTTGTAGGTGTCCTATTCATCCATGCCACTGGAAGGAAGGTAAAAGTGTGAAAATTGAAGAGCAAGAACCTGATGTTGAAAAGAAAGTGGATAATGCCCCAGTTGAGTTGAAAAATTATCCATATCCCTTTATTTGGATTCCACCAGAGTACATAAGTAATGGAGAACACATAAGTCCCGTTATAGTGGAGGTGGGTAAGCAGGACAATATACTGCGGGGTAAAAAGCCTCCTAATCCTGGGTATTTTAGAGCTGATAATGAATTGTTCCCGTATGATATAAACAGTCTCCGGAATATGTATGAAAGAAGAAACCAGAATTGGCAGAGCAACCATGAGAAGACTAGTGAAAACAACGGTACCGACTGCAAGGATAAATCTCACAGCCAGATAACTTCCAACATGCCCAAGGGAGTTTATGAGAATAGTTTTGCATCGACAGGGACAAAGGGAAGCTGGACAAATGGTGACAAATATAAGATTAAAGAAAACAAAGTAGAGAAAAAGGATGAAAATATTATGAAAGAGGAAGTTTCTGAGCCAAGGGAAGTAAGGCGTTCAATCAAACCAACTGATGATGATTGTAGAAAGGAGAGAAAGGTTTTGTCAGATGCTGCTGTGTTGATACAAGCTGCTTATCGTGGTTTCCAAGAGAGAAAATGGGAACCATTGAAAAAATTGAAACAGATTGCTGAAGTCAGTAAGCAAGTAACTGATGTTAGCGGCCGTATTCAAGCTTTAGAGGCATCTTATGATCTTCAAAACGACGACAAGCAAATGATCATAATTGAAGAAACCATAATGAGAATCCTGTTGAAGTTGGATACTATACAGGTATGTCTTGAGTCTTAATTGACCTTAATTAATTAAGAAATACAGTTTTGATATGGCTAGATTCATGTTGAGTGTATTGACAATAAACATCACATTCAATATGTACCAGTTACAAGCACTTTGGTGCTCTGCATTAGTACACATATGAACATTCTCATTTGGCATGCACAAGCTAATCCAGTAATCCTAGATAAGTAAGACATGCTGACATAGCAGTATAATTTTGATATTCATGGTGAGTGTATTGACAATAAAGATTGCATTCCATGAGTACCTATTACAACTTATAAGCACTTTGGTACTCGGCATAAGTGCACTGATGAGCATTCTTTAACTTGGACAGAAATGATAACTGGTGGTTGTAGTTTGTTTGAGCTATTGATTTGCCTGATGTTTATAGTGTTTCTTTCTTGTTCAATTTTTATCATGTTATGCTTACATGTTATTAAATCTATCTACCAGGGTTTACGTCCAAGTTTCAGGGAGATCAGAAAGTCCCTGGCAAGAGAGCTTACATCGTTGCTAGATAGGCTTGATTCTATAATGGCTAAGAAATCTCAGCTGCGGATGCAGGAGTTATTTGCTGGGAAAGCTGTTGACGATACTCCTCTGAAAACCTGGAATGGAGAATTTGTGCAAGAGCAAGAAGAAAAAGTTGCAACAACAGGAGAGGGTTCTTCTGAGGGCATTAGTCACGGAAGTTGTGATATGTTGGAACAATGTCAGGATGGGCTTTCCATGAAGGATGGTATTCACAGTCTTCCTGCTGATGATGGCGAAAGTGTATCTCGGTCACCACTTGATCCTGCGTCAAATGAGGGAACAGATCCTATTGTACTGCCAAATAAGATAGTTAACAAGGATGTAAGCCAAGTGGTTACAGTTGATGCATGTAATTCTAAAAGTGGTCTGTCTGAGACTCTGAAAATGGCTGTGAAACATGAAACAAAATTGGAGGCTAAGTGTCAGTCAGGAGAAGTTGGTAGTGACACTAGGCAGCCTTCTTTGACAACAAGAAGGAATGGTGATGAAGTAGCGCATGGAGATACATGTTTGCACTTAAATGATGTGGAGAACATCCAGCCAGGAGCAGTGGAGTTTGGGATAAATATGGGGGCACACGTCCCTTCTAACGACATACAGAAGCAAGAGGAACTAGAGGAAAAGGTTGCAGTTGGGGAGAAAAGTGAAGTACCTGCATCAAAAGAGCTACCTGTTAACGACCATGATGGAGGATCAAATGGTAATAAGAAATTAGTGGAAGAGAATAAGAAGTTAAGGGAGATGATGCAGAAATTGCTTGAAGCTGGGAAAGAACAGTTAACTGCAATATTAGATTTGACAGGCAGATTGAAGGACTTAGAGAAGAAATTAGCCAAGACCAAGGGTAAGAGAGTAAGGACAAGAACAAAGACAAAACGCTACAGACCACCAACTTCCAAATCGTCAAATAATACATTACAATTACAAGGGATGCATTGAAGCATTTCACAGCTGTGGGCAATGTATTTGTTGAGAAGGATCAAGATATGCTACTTTGCATTCCCAATCTCTTCTCTTCTCTATGGTGGGGAAGGGGATATTGCACAGCATCAGAATTTGTTTTGAATCTTTTTGATCCAAAACACAGTGGCCATACTCATAATTTATTTATTTATTTTATAATCTGGATACCATCTTTTCTATCTTCCTTGCAAATATGGGTACCCATTTGTTATGTGTCCTCGCCTACATTGCCACAGCTCACATGAATTCAAGATTTATAGCTAGCTATACGTACAAGTAGATGTATATATGAATTTTGCGGATTTGATTGCAGTATCCTTAGCAATTGTCATAACTTTTGTTTTTTCTTAGAGGTAACGATATATCATATTGTGTAGTCTTAGGCAACAAAATTTTTACTTCAAAATGCGTTCAGACGTGGTAACTCAAGTGTTCGGTTTCACCAACATGGAGAGTCACTCAATTTTTCCATAATTTACCACATTAAATGTTCACAAAAAAAAAATGACTTATAATGCAATGGATAAATATCAACGTATCTGTGAATATTTTTTGGGTAGATTTGAAATATGGCGTTCTTTCAGTGGCAGTAATTATAAGAGCCTTGTACAAAATGAAAGGAATGGAGACAAGTCAAAAAAATAAGGAAAACGTTTTTGGTAAATAAAAATATTAATATAATATTTATATCATATATTTATGTGAAAGAGATATTGAATCAAGTTATATGTAATTATAATTTTCACATGAGATACATAATGAATTTGTAAATGAATTAAAAAAATAAAAATAAAAAAATTGAACAAATAATGAGATCGAAAAATAAGGTCGAGACTTGGTTGCCAAAGCTGTAGGTGCAACAATTGTACGGAAAACTCTCAAAAAAATTAATTTCAACATTATTGCGTGTTTAGAATAATTATTATAAAAATTTGATTATTTGAATAATTGATTATTGTATAAATTTTTTTTGTTATAATCGATTATAATAGAATCAATTTTATGTTTGGATATGTTAACTGAAAAATAATTTTAAGTTAATTTGTTTTGTTTAGATAGTATAAAAAACTATTTTTATACATTAAATTATTAAAATAAATATAGAATGATTAAAAAAATTATTTGATTAAAAATAAAATGATATTTATATCTCAAAATATAAAAAATAATCTAAAATATAAAATTATAAGCTAAAATTTTAATATTATAAAAAAAAACTTTAATAATACATTATGTGAAAAATTGAAATTAATTTTGTTAAATATATTATAATACTGTTAAAATAATTTTTTTACGAAATTTTTTTTATTCCAAACACGTTCTTAGTCCTGCCTTTTTTTTTTCCCTAACTAACTAGTGTCAAATTATTTAACTATAACTTGGATAATGCTTGTTAAGCCGAAAAAAAAAAAATCATCGTATACCTCTTTTAAGGGTATAAGTATTATTCACACCATTTTCAATGAATGTGATTGAATGAGAGAAAGTAATAAGAAAAAGTATGTATAATAAATGATATTAGATGAGATGTGAAAATTGATGTTTACACTGTTTGATGTAAGAATATAAAAGTTAAAAAAAAAACTTAGATGATGCCCATCAAGAACAGTGACAGATCCAGGAATTTTAGATAGTAGGGGTAAATGTTTCTGTGGTTGAAGCAGATATGAATGAGTCTGAGCGAATAATATCATCTACTATTGCTAATATGTGAAAATAAAAAAATGTGAAAGAAGAATTTTATACTTTGAATACGTTGATATTAAATTCATGTGAATACTATTAAAAAATAAAAAATAATATTATATGTAAAGTATATTTAGATATTAATCTAAATGAGTAATGTTAAAAAATAAAAAATAATATTACATAAATTTTATTTTTTATCATTATAAATTTATTAATTTATTTATATATAGACAAAAAATACACATAAAAAAATATATATATATATATATATATATATATATATATATATATATATATATATATATATATATATATATAATTAATACAAAATAAGAGCATATGTCCCTACTCTTTCACATCCGCCCCTGATCAAGAAAGTCCAGTGAAAACTCGAGCAACCAGCTACTAACCAACCAGAGCTGACATTAGATAACTTGGGAAAAAATGAAATAAAGGGTAAAAGAAATAAATAATATTATATACGTTTCATATTAAGTTTTATATAATAATTAGAGAAATGAATACTAACAGCAAATCAAAATTAACCTTTAATTATATTATTGTTATCTGTATAGTAGTTGTCTATTGGGCTGGGGGTGGCTGGCCTTGTCTTCCATTTGGTTATTAACTAGCTAGCAATAAGGCGGCTTTCACTTATGGCCTCACCATAACCCCGATTTAGTTATTTACAGCTCATATTTACATTTACACCCTAACCATTTCAAAATAAATTCAGTAAATATATATATGCGAAGGTATCACACTTGTTTTCTCTGAAAGTGGTACAACAACATTTCCCTTTCTCTCTCTTACTCTTTCTTCCGCCGGAATCACAACCGCTGATTCTTTCTTGGTCCATCACGCGCGTTGATCTTGCCGGAGATTAAAGAAAGAATGAAGAAGATGGCGTGGTAGGTAGGGTTCTAGAGAGAGAAAAGAGAGAGAGAAAGAGAGCAATGCCGTCGCCGGCGAAGATGCAACAGCATGTATTGGAGATCAACTTGATCTCAGCACAAGGCCTGAAGCCCCCTTCATCTCCCCGGCGAAGGCTCCAAACCTACGCCCTCACGTGGATCCACTCCGACACCAAGCTCCGAACCCGTGTCGACAAGGTCGGCGGAGAAAACCCTACATGGAACGACAAGTTCCTCTTCCGCGTCACGCCGGAGTTCCTTGCTAGCGAAACCTCCGGCGTCTGCGTCGCCATCTACGCCGTCGGAACCTTCCGCGACCACCTCATCGGCACCGTCCGCTTCCTCATCAGCAACATCCTTTCCTCTGAGGCTGACGCCGCTAGAAACACCCCGTGCTTCAGTGCGGTCCAGATTCGGCGGCCGTCGGGGAGGTTCCACGGCGTGATGAACATCGGTGCAATGGTGATCGAAGGCTCGGAATTCCCGGCGCTGAATAAGATATGTGCGATTGGGTACCGCGACCTCATGGGAGAGAAGATACAGCATCATCGAAGAAAGGCGGAAGGGGAAGCGAAATCGAAGTGCGCGGTGGAAGTGGGAGTGGCAGATGAAGTTTCGAGCGAATCTTGTGAGAATTCTTGCACGGAATCGGTGGATGGGGCAGAGTCGACGACGTCATCATCGTCGTCACCCAGAACGACAACGACGACGGCGTTGAAGGATTGGAACGGGATGAGGGAATTGGCGGGAAACAAAGGGTTGACGGCTTCGGCTTCGGCTTCAGGATTCTTGTGCTGCTTGGTGGCCCACAGGACTGTCCACCTCACTCCAACCAGCCCTAATATTGAAAGGTAACTAACTATGTGAGTCTATCATCTCCTCAACATTAATGGACCACGGAGATTATCGTTTCATAGGCACTTTACTTCTTCAACTTCAAGGGCAACCTTCCTTGTGAACGCTACATATCATCATCGTTCACCAACCCTTGCTTTTTTTTTTTTCTTCTCTTTTTCTATGCCATTTCTCCTCTAGTCATCGTCATCTCTCATATGGGACTCTCTGTCTCTCTACTCGTTGTACAATATCGTACACTATGTTTTTAAGTTCTTAGCTGTTTGGCCTTTCTATTGAAAACTTTCAAAAATATATAAAATTTAGAGGGAAAAAAAATTATATTCTTTTGGGATCAATAATTTGACTTTGTTTTTTTTATTTATCAAATGATAAGATTGAGGATGAGAATGGTGAAGTTGATTTTTATTGGTGGTTATTACTGGACAGGGGAAGTCATGCTCTCACAGTTTTTAAAAATTCTACATGAATATTTTAAAAAGTTCCATACTACTCTTCCACATAATAGCATTGGAATTGGGTTACTTTTGGTCAGAAGAAATGAAAGTAACATTTCATATTTAATTTTGAAATCATAATATTTTAATATTTATTGATGAAAAAAATATGGAATAATATTTTTATCTTAAATCATATTCTACAAATTTATAAAATTTATTTTTCCAAAAAATGTGAGATTACAATTCTACATTTTTATGAAATATGATTTCATATATTTTTTTAATATACTCTTAATTAATTTATAAAATGACATAACTTAACTTTTTTATTATTTACAAAATATTCATGTGTTATAATTTTTTCAGCAATACAAAAAAGGCATATATTCTCCTTTACTGTAAATTTTTAGTTTTTTAGATATTTGACCTTACTGTTTTATTTGTAGTATAATTTTCATTTAAGATTATCATAGAACTATTGGTTATTTTTATAATAAGTTAGATAATTTTTTAATTGCAATTTTTATCTTAAAATTAATATTGTATCATGTAACAAAGCTTATGACCATAATTATTATATATTAATTATAAAAAATATCATTCCAAAGAAAAAAATATTATCAATATTTATTTTATTAAAATTGTTTAAAAATTATATATATATATATATATATATATATATATATATATATATATATATATATATGAAAGAAAAAAAAGTAATTTTTCATATTTTTTATTTGAAATATTTATATCATTTAAATCAATTTAAATTTTATTCTATATTGTATTACACACACTAAATTATATAATTACTTTCTATAATATTTAATTTCTAATTATATTAAACTATAAAATTAGAATAAAATTTTTATTTCAGTTTACTGATTCTGATTCTTATTTCATAAAATTATATTCTTTGCACCAAACATAATATACTTAGATTAACTAGCAGCCAATTCCACTTGATTGAACTTAAGATTCCGTTGCTCATTTATTTGGTATCGTAGCCAAGAAACAAAGCTTGATTAGTTGATTTGGTAAATTGCTGAGCCTAACATTAGGGTTGGGCCTTAAATTTTCACACGGTCTTTATTTTGGGTCAACTTCAAATCATGTTTTTATTTTTCTCCGGTCAGCTCTTTGAAGCAAGTAACAAATTAAAGGCCCACCGATTTCTTTCTTAGCCCACGGTAATGAACAAGGAAACGGCAAGAATATGAGGTTCCTCTAATCAAAAGTATGACCCATAAAAGAGAATGGGCTACAGGGTATTCTGGTTCAAATTCCATGAAACATATTATAGTTCACGAAAACAAAGCACACTCATTTGGGTTTCAAATGCAAACATCCATGAAACAAATATTTTGGGTTTGGTTAATGTGCTCTTCTAGAATATGTTAAGAAATTAAAAAATATTATTAAATAAAATATATAAGTATTTAATATTTTAAGAATTTTTTTAACGAGTCCCTCAAGTATATATATTAAGAAATTAAAAGTATAAAATATTAAATCAAATTTTATTTAATATTTTGAAAATCTTTTTAAGGAGTACTTTTAACGTAGTATTTAGAATCAATTAAAATTAGAAATGATTTAATTTGATTTGATTTAAAAATTAAATTTTGTATTTGAAATTTATTAAAAAAATGAGATTTAAATTGATTTAAAAATTAATTTTTGTGTTTGAAACTCGTTAAAATAAAAATTGATTTGATTTTATTATTTTATATTTTTATCTTTATGAGAGGTAGTTAAAAGTAGTTATTAAAGATAAAATAATCTATTTATTTCAATTCAAATTAAATCCTAACAAATCATATGATATGATTTTTAAAATAAAAAGAATGAAACTAATAAGATTTTAAAAATCAAATCATTTCTAATTTTTTAATATTTTAAATTCAAAATTTAATTATATTTAATTTATAAATTAAATTATTTTTTATTTTTTTTACATTCTAAATACACTCTAAATGAATTTGACTATTGGCGACCTAAGTCCGTTGAACCAGCTATAAATCGATCAACCGTTTGAATTCATATCGGTTCAATGAACCGATTCTCTTTGTTAAAAAAGTATTCAAAACTGCTTGTAACAAGATTCAACCCAACTCCTATCATATGGATAATCGCATCCAACCACTAAGCTACACACTATTGCTTATTATAGTGTACACAATATAATACATATTACATTATGTGTTTGGGTAGTAATATAATTATAAAACATATTTTAGTTACTTTAATAATATTTTTTATCAATAATATTATAACCATTAATTTGTTTAATTTATTTATTTAACACTCATTATTATAATATTAATAGAATAATGTTCAAATTCCAAATTGATAAAGAATTACTTAAATCATTAAATTCATGTCTATAGAAAATGATAATAATAATAAAAAGAAATGGTGTACTAAAAATATAAAAAAATAATATATATATATATATTCCAGTTTAACCACAATTTAACTATTGAATTATGAATCAATTTCTTTACCAATTCAATAAGTAGTCTGTTAAAAAAAAACATAAAGAACTCAAGAAATAGATAATAAGTTCGAGAGAAAAGAAGAATTTTTCTTTATTCTTGTGTACTACTCAAATGCCTAAACAATCTATTTATAGGGTCAAGATTACATAGAATTATAAACATCATCATAATGAGATATAAAGAATAATAATGTATATTAACATCCATATAATGCGTGTCTTATAACTATGTAACTCTAGTGACTCTTGAACATCTATCTTCAATATTATTCATAACATTCCCCATTGAATGTCTATCAGGGATATGCTTCATTAAAACCTTAATAGGAAAAAATTCAATGGGAACAAAATTATAATAAAGGAAAAAAAGTACAATATCCTTTACATGAGAATTGTCTCATTAAAAACCTTATCAAGGAAAATTATGATGGACAAAACCTTGATTAAGGGAAAAATAGTATAATTTTCTCCCACCGTTAGAAACATCAATTAAGATATATGAATTGGAACATTTTGATTTTTCCTCCTGAAGAATTTTGGATAAATATACTTTGTTCTGTCACCTTTTATATATCTCCCTTTCAGTTGAGCTTTGCAAGCATTATTATCTTAAGTTAAAATTTTAATTTCATAAGATAATCCATAAGATTATTGAATATGATAAACATAACTATTAACTAAAAATATACACAATTTCCTTCATGAATTACTATTATTTCTGTAGATCACCTGATATAGCTATATCACTGCATGTAAATAAAGGTCCTGTTTTGGATCTAACTTTATTTGAATCAAATAAATACCCTGCATCTGTATAATTAATTAGTTAGACATAAATTCATATGAATAAAATAATCTCATCAATTGTACCTTGAAGATATAAAAAAAATACATTTAATTCCATTCCAATGTCTTTTGGTTGGAGATGAAATATACCTTACTAATAAATTATGAAAAATATTATATCAACGTATCAATCCATATATTATATAGCGATATGCATATGTGCTTCTATAACAGTAAGATATGGTACTTCAATACCAAGATCTTTGTTATTTTCCTTACATTTAATGATCTAATAACCATTGGCGTATTCAATAGTTGTGATTTATCGAAACAAATCACTTAAGAACTTGTTCTCTATAACTTGTTAGACAAAAATTTATTTTTTTAAATATTCAATTTGTAGGCCGAGTTAAAACTTTGTTCTTTAAAGATTTTTTATTTCAAGATTTTGGAAGAACTTCAAGCAATTCAAATAATATTCAAATAAACAACATACATAGCAATTATAACGAAATTAGTTACAAGTTTTCTTTATACAAACACATAGGCAAATAGAGTATTTTGAAATAAAAATATAATACATATAAAAAAGAATAGGTACTCAATAAGAAAGTTTAAATATAATGAGCAAAAAAAATATAAATTGTTAGCATATGTAAATTTAATTTATTAGATGTTATTAATATTTTAAATCCTTAGGGGATTTTCATGTAGACAACATATATCGAGAGATCCATATGATGTAATAACGAGATGTAGCAACATCCATTAGAAGAGTTCAACTTCTTGTGTGCAAACAACCTTATCAGATATCTAAACGTAATTGCATCCATTTGTATCCATAAATTTTGCAAATTTTGGTGTTTAAATTTCAGGTCAATTAAAACATCTTTTAGAGTTTAAACTACAAATTCAATAAGCTCATGTTTTATAAGTGAGTTCAATTCTGCCTATAAGACATTATTCTATTTTTGCCAATCATTTCTTCGTTGATATTCTTTGATGATTCTAATTTCAAAATTCTCATAATATTACACGCTATGCAAATATGTTATCGACAACTATTTTTTTTATTCCATCATTTTGTCTGTAGAGACATAATTTATTGAGATATCGTTATTTTCACCTTTTTTTAAGTATTTTAACTTCTTCTGGAATTTGAACTACTTTTGGAATTTAGACTACTTCAAGAATCTTACTTATGTCTCTAATATCTTCTTTAAAAGTATCATTTTCAGGATTATTTGACATATTAACAATATTATTTGTTCCTTCTCTTTTCTAAGCTTTGTCTTTGGAATCGATTAATCTACCATGTTTCTTGCATGTTTTTGACTCATTTGATATCAATTTTAAATGGAAGATTTATTTATCATTTTACAATAGAAAATACATCTAACAATTCATTAATTTGCTCTTATTCGCAAATGTATTATCATTTGAACTTCTAGTTCAAATTTCCTTATTCAATGATCTAAATGATATAACGATGATGCATTTTAAGTCATTTCATTTTCTAGCTACTTCTTCTTTTTTCGTAATGTTGGAACATCATTTCATATTCAACATATATTCTCAACTTTCTTTTAAATCTCATTTTAGTGCAATGTAGTAAAGCAAAAGTGATTATATCGCACACATAAAAAATTTTATATGATAAATATTTGGCTTAAGGCCAAAATCTAATTATATAAGGGAGAACTTATGATTATATATTGTTGTTATGCTAACAATCATCAGCAGAAACCTTTTTAATCTTTTATTTGAACTTATCAGTTTACACCACATAAAATGATATTATGTTGACATATACATGTACTTGAGGAAGGAAATTACAGTTCTTGGAATCTTGATCCTCTAAGAGATGACTTCAATGCATTTCTAACATACAGCCCAAGTACCACAACCAATAAGGTGACCACTACCCAGTTCATCAATGTCTTCTTCTTGTTAAATCCTGTGTCCAAATCTCCAACAGCTTCATTATAATCCCGATTGGTTGGTCCTAAACTGGGAGTGAAATCCAAAATCCGAGTTTTCGATCTTGTGACAGTCTTGGCTCCACGAATTTCAGGAACTTTGGAGGTTGCTGCAGCTTCTGTTGTCTGATCAGTTAAGCCATTGGTCCTCACCTTCGTCTTGGCTACTTTGTCTTTGCTAGAAGCTGTTTCTGGTTTGCTCTTTTCCTTTCCATTCCTTAGCTCCTCCTCCTTCTGCGGTATCTTTTCAGAGACTTCATTACTCTTTGTTTCTGCTTTGTCTTCTTTTGCTTTGGGGGTTGCCTCTTGAGGAGCCTTTTGCTGGTCAACCTGTTGTTGTGGTGGTGCCTCAGCTGTTGGCTGCTGAGGCATTGGAGCTTCTTCTGGTGGATTTGTTGTTTCGTCGAACATAACAGGACTGGTCAGTATGGGAAACTTCACATATAGCACGCCACCCTCAAACTTGGCACTGACATTTTCCGTGTCATAATTAGAAGGAATAGGGAATTCTTTGTTGAAGCGCAGCCATCTGTTCTCAGTGATTTGTCTTTCACCATTGATCCTTAGGACAGGTGTTGAGGTCACTTGAACCTTCAATTGATCCCTTGTGTATCCTGCATGTTGAAAGTTGATGAAAGTTTAATGCTTCTGTCAAGTGACACAAAATAAAAGGAATTTCACGGCTATTTATTTATTTATTTATTTTTTCCATCAATCTTTATCAATTCCAGAGTCTAAGAATTTATATATCAATCTTTAGACTCCCCCGGTTTTTGTTTCACATTATTCCAGTGAAAGAAAATCCAACATAAATTTGTGTAAAACTGAAATAACTATCTTGACAAAAAAAAAAATTTGATTACTTGGAACAAAATCATTTTGTTATTTGAACTTTGTCACATCTTTGAGATTTCTATCACTTTATTAAATGCTGCGAATTTTTATTCTAGGGTATTTTGAAAAATGAAAGTTGGACTCAATATTTATATTTTAATTCATCAATTGCAATTAAGTAATTAGCTAATAGCTATGAAAGTTTGTAACTCAATTTGTTAGTGTCGTTAATGATAAACATTTATTAAAATTCAGAATCTAGTTGAATATTTACTTATGTACCAACCGCATTTCCTTGTTCAAAGTATAACATATATTATTGAAAACAATATTGTAAATCAGCACGGGATCCAAATGGAAATGTATTGGAGTTGAAAATGCATTTACCAGTTAGCATAACACGGAGAGTGGCACTTCTTTCCTCTATATCCCATTTAATATGTGGATTAAAATGTTCATAGACCCGATCAGCTGCTGCTTCTGTCTTTCTATCCATTTGTTGCTCCTTTGGTTTTTTGGGTGAATTTTCACTCTCTCTTGATCTTGTGGTGGAGAATCAAAGCAAGCTATAACGCTGTGTTTCTTTTATATGCATCCATCATTTTGCAAGAAAATTCTGGTTCCTGTGTTGCTTTATTACTTTCTTTTCGTGCAAACATTGTTTCTGCCTCAGGACTTTCGGTTGTCTCTAATATGCACGAAATATAATATACTTTAGTCACGTAGAGGAGGTGACTTCGTGCTTCAGTAAAGCTACAACGATAAAAGTAAAATTTGTTTAATCTTTCGTGGACAAAGATAACTCCTTTTTCTTTTGTGTAAGATCAAATGATACAACTGCTTTAGGAGAAACCTAGTGGCTTAGTTCATGTCATGTAATTCTTGTCTCAAAGTCTCAAATCAAAACTTTGGTTAGATATCATGTTTCACAAGAAAAATAAAAGGATTCTTGTACCTCAATATCTGAATACACATTCTACAATGACAAGGATGCTTCTGTTTCCTTATTTATTATTAGATTAATGAAATCATTTTATACCTAACTGTGCGATCAAAATGGGCCAAACATACTGGATTAGCATTTTTATCTGCTAAAATTAGGTGAATTGGACTTTAAATATATTGACATGTTAAATCAATTCATTTTCAACTTAGCTGATTTAACCAATGAGTACACATTTAATCCATGGACTAGCCTGATGACCTGCTTATTTTTTTTGTTGTGCAATAAATAATGCACAAATCACAACTTATTACTACTAGTGGGCTAACCAAATACAAATGCCCAAAAAGACATTGATAGGTATTTGTGTTTGTTTTAGATTCCATTTGTACGTTGAGTTTGTTTTGTCATTGTGATTTCGTGACGTTAGAGATTACTTTTTTTGGCAATAAATTATATATCCAATCAACCAAAAGCCTAGTAGTACTTACAATTCTAGTAAAAACAACATGTAAAAGGTATGTTTCGAGCAAAAACTTTGGATATTATTTTTATAATTTATTATTTAGCTTTTAATTAAAGACATTTGAACATAAGCAACAAAATATTTAACATTTTATCAATTGTCACATAATAATTAATAAAAGATTGAGAAATAAATTTATTGGCATTATTAAGACAAATTGTCTTTATTTGAAAATTTGTGCTTTTAATCAAATAACTTGCATAATCTCACGAACATCAGATTGCGAGTTTGATAATAACTACACATGCAACCAGCTGGCTTCTAACCATAAAATATTTAAATGATACTCATGATTTATGATATAATCTATATATATCATCTTAAATTTGTTACAAAAATTCAGTAAATTTAACTCTATTTTTAACTATTGATAACCTTATAATCAATTTGCATTGAGAATACTATACACATAAAAACTCATTAATATTGAAGAATATTCTAGTACTTCAATGATATCCATATGAATTGTTAGTATTGACCCAGATAGCCTTACTGATCATATGTCAAATTACAAAATTATTTAGACAAGTAAACTTCTGATTTATAATAACATATGTTTCAATTACATTGATCATATCAATTTGACTTGATAATGAATAAAGCATAATGTATAAAATTTTGTTCATTAAGGTAACATAATATAGTAGTTATTCTAGAGGCTCGAATTACTTTTATACTACTAGATATCAAAATTTATGATTGATCTATATATATAAAGAATTGGGAACACACATTTTTTTCAATCAATAAAATTTTTAAGAAATCATACCATATATATTTTATTTAAAATATTATAAGCTAACAAAATAATAGAAAATATGTATGTGGTGATTTTACATTACATAAAAAATAAAATAAATACATATGAAATGACAAATATAAATTCCAAGAAAATAATTCAACTACTCAAATCATCAATTAATCGATAAAACTTTTCTCCATAATATTTAGCAAAAATATACATATCCAAATGCATATCAATTGTAGGACAATTGTCAAATGAATGATTTTCACAAGTAATGTTTTGGCGAACGACAAGTATGACAAATATTATTTCGTACATGCTACAACATTAAGGTAATTTTACTCTTCTTAATATTCTCATCATTATCTGATCCCTACTTCAAGTGATATATATTCTTGGAAGAGTGGGAAACATTATAGTAATTGTCATTTTTTTAATTTCTATCACATCAATTGTCATAATCATGACCTCTGTCATACCCCAAATTATAATACGTAACATTTACTTTAGGGAATGAAGTTTAACTCATTGGATGACCTTTATGGTATTTCATTAATAACCCATTTTTGTGTTCAATCATAAGAATGCATAAACTTGATTCAAAATTTCTCTTGAAATAATTCTCATTTTTGCTACTACAAAAGCATATTCGAGAGACGTAAAAAGATCAATGATGTTCTCTCTCATATTTCTTTATTTATTTTAAATTATACTAAGATTAAATGAATCTTTTTAGATTCAATCACGATCTAAAGGTGTGGTTCTTTAGGATCTATACCATAAATCTTCATATAAATTATGACAAAGAAAAATCATTAGTTTTGTGCAATCCTTCAGGGATGTTTGAATAGCAATCTATTCCATAATTTATCAAGTGTAACAAATTCAATATAAAACAAAATATGATAATTGTGTTAGTCAAATAAAATTGATAATAAAATTTCTATAGATGAAACATGAAAATATTCTATACTAAGACTAATATGAAGGAAGTTATAAGAAAGAACAAAGCAATGAATTAGATTAATCCAAAGAGAGTGATAAGAAGACAAAAAATTTCAGTAAAACCTCTAAGCTTTTCAAGTCATCACTCATATGGTAGAGTCTCGTGCTGATAACGTATTGTAAAAGTAAGCATAAAGAATTCAAGAAGTAGAGAAGAAGCTAGAGAGAAAAGAAGATTTTTTCTTTATTCTTGTGTATCTTACTCAAATGTCTTACACCCTCTATTTATAGAGTCAAGATTACATAGAATTACAAACATCACTATAATAATATATAAAGAAGAATAATGTACATTAACATCTATATAATGAATGTCTTGTAACATTCTTATAATTATGTAACTCTAGTGATTCTTATACATTTATCTTCAATATTATTCATAATACATTGCGATATTTATAACCTTGCTTTTTCATTAACATAAGGAACGTATAGATTTATGCCTTTATTATGGGGAGTAGTAATTGCTTGAACTAGTATAAGTTGAGATTGGACATAACCATAGTCCAAAAACTAGGAGTGTTCACGGGTCAGGTTGGTTCGGGTTTAGGAGAAAAAATGTCCAAACAAATGAATTGAAGTCGGGTTCGTTTGGGTCAGCTTTGGGGAAAAAATTCGGGTAGCCCGAACCGAACCAACCCGATTACAATCGGGTTGGTTCAGGTCGAGTAGTCGGGTTAGTCAGTTAAAGGTATTCTGCTCACTCATCCATCTCCATCCCAATTCCCATCCCCTAGACAACAAGCCCTACACCATCAGCATCAAAATCAACCCTAGCATTAGCAGGAGCAGCCAGTTGAGAACAACAACAATCTCACTCTCACCCTCATTTCTTCTTTAACAATGAAAATAGATTCATTGTGCACCGCTGAGGGGATGCAGCATAAGGCATCATTTAGCAGCATCAGCAGGTCCTTATCTAAAACCACAATAAAATATTAAAAAAAAAATCACAAACTCAAGAGAGCAAAAACAACGCAGTGGGCAAGGGCCGCTGTACGACGGGAGGTGAGAGTGGTGTGTAACACCATAAAATTTATTTATTTTATTATAAATAGTCATTTTCTAATATTTGTGATTTTTGTGAATTTTTTTGGATTTTTTTGAGAACGCGGAATATTTTAATATTATTCTTCGTTTTGCATGCAAACTGAATAGAGCTGGGGAAATGCAATATTTTCCTGAGAACCTTGATCTGTGGAAATGTTAAAGAAAAATCTTACTAAACCCGAGGTCAGACACGATTTTCGAAGTTTCATGTTTTTCAAGAATTTTATCAAATAAAATAATAATTTCTGTGTAAATTTTATTCGCTGGACAATTAATACTGATTTATGTCAACTGTAACAATTGTCCATTGGATAATAGCATGTATTAGAAAATCTTATCACATTATCATAATATAATTCACTTTATGTCTAATTAAATTCACTTTAATTTAAAAATATTGTATTTTAATCAAAGCTTCTTTGAGAAGTTTTGACCACTAAATAACCAATTTACCCTAAGCTTGTAGGAGAAGTCACTTTCCCCCTCTTTCCCTCCTCATTCCTGCGACACTTAGAGCCCTTGGGGGAGCAACATTTTGCTCCCACACTTATCACATTTCACCCAAAATATCACTCATTCTACTATCACTTTCTCTCTCTTCAACTTTCATCTCCATTTTTCTCTAACTTCTCTCTTCTTCTTCCTCCTTCACTCCACGGTTTTGCAGCCCGCTTGGGAGATCATTTTCATTTTCTTTTCTCACCAACACCATCTCTACATTCTCCTCATCATTCTTTATATTTCTTATTTGAAGATTTTCTCACAAATCCTTCATCTTCACCATTTTTCCAAGAACAAAGCTTGAGGCTTTAAGGTAAAGCTTCCATTTTTCTTTCTCCTTCTCTTCATTTTCGTGTTCCATGGTCACATTGGTGACCAAGGATTCATCTTTTTCAAAGTTTGATGTTGATTCTTTGAGTTTGGTTTTCTAGGGTTCTTGGAGGGCCAAAAACCGAATCTACCAAGAAGCACACTAAGGAGGTGATTTCGTTTTCTTTTTTTAGGTAAGAAGGAGATTTACTCACTTCAACCATTATTGGTAGTGAGAAGGCCTTTGTGTGGTTGTTGATGGAGAAATCCATATTGAATGCTCACTTTGTTTGATAGCTTTTCAAGTTTTGTATGTTCTTGAATGAAATGAATAATGATTAGTTGTTTTGAATGCATTAAGTATATTGGAATGCTTGATGATGTTAGATTTAATAAATGAAAAATTTAAGAATTTACTACCCTATTGAGAGGCCACAGTTTTGGCCACAAATTTTAAGGATTTGAACTAATTTTTGTGTGACATAAAACCTATATATTTAGCATTAAAGAATTGATGCTTGAAATGGAAGAAATTAAGTTAGTAATGGTCTTGAGAGGCCACGGTATTGAAGGGTTTTCTTGACCTGAAATTTGTGAAATAAATCAAGACTTAGGAAATTAATAATGTTGGATTCATAATATGAATTTGTGATATGTGTTGAACCATAATTATATAATGTTGACATTGAGAATGGATGGTATGATATTGTGAGTTCATGTGTGGGATTAAGTACTTATTGATATGTACTTGATGAAATTATGGCATGATGTTATTGAGAATGGACTATATGCCATTATATTATGTTCCATGAGAAATACCTTGTTGATGAATATGCATGATATGCATTGTGTTATGAGGACTATATCATTGGTGAACATGCATGATGTAAATTGAGTTGTCATGCATTGTGATATTCGTTGGACTTTATTAAGAAAGGCGATGTATGCCTAGGAGATTGAATAACACCTTTATACGGGTGCGAATAGACTAAGCGTAGGGTCATTGATGGGATAATTAAAAGTTTCAAACCCAAGTACAAGTTGTTTCAAGTAGTAAATTCTCGGAAGTCCGAGGTCGATCCACAGGGAATTGATGAAGAGAAAATTATTTGAGGTACGAAGAAGATTTGTCACAATACTAAAGATGATATAAGTTATTCACAAATAAAAATGATTTGTTTTGGTTAGGAGATCTACTCTTGGTAATAAATTAAAGACAAAATTATTTTTTTTATAACTCAATTGAAATCATACATAATGAATGTTCCAATAAGAAGATTTAACATTCAAAGTTCAATTAAGATTATACATGTAATCATATTATGGTTCCAATAATTATCTACTAATACTTATAAATGGTCTCAAGCATTCACTATCCCAACGTCTTGTCTACAATGAATCAAGATATTCATTATATAAGAAGAGTTTCTAAATTAATCGGAAACAATATACAATACATATAAAGATCACATAAAAATATATCATTTAAACACAAGAAGTAGAATAATCTAATCTTATTTCATTACCAAGGGTTTCACTTTTTCACCCAAGCAAGATGAAGTTTTAGTTACTCATAGACAAGAAGAAAAAAAGAGAGAAGAAGAAGGTGATGAACATAACTTCATTTAAGAACAATAGAAAACTACACAAAGGAAGCAATTAACATACAAACATGAAAGTAAAATCTAAGCTAACCTAACACCCTTAAATGATCAGCTTTTGCCTCCTTTTATAGAGTTCAAGGAATGCAAGAAGATAATAGAGTTGTTTGATGATGAGAAGTAAAATTAAAATAGATGATGAATGGGCTGAAATTATGGACTTTCTTGGCTACGAAATGTTTCTGCTCTTAGCTCATGACATGCGTCAGAATTCCATCAAGTGGTCTTCATGAAAGTTCTAGGAAATTGTCTCAGCTTTCCAGAGACACTAAGTTTAGCCAAATCCAACAACCACATCCTGAGATATGGTCCAATTACTACTCATGGGTCAGGCCCAACTCCAGCACATCTGTTTTGACTTCCAAGCCCAATATCACCTTCAAGGAATCCGAATTGAATTTTGTATTCTTCATGAAAGTTGTAGATATGGGTCTTAACCTTCCACTGTCAAAATTTCAGAATTGTTGAACTCCTATAATCTGAGATATAGCCTAATGAGTGCATAGAGGTCAAGTTGTCAGATTCAAAACGCTAGATTTTGCTTCAACTCTAATTTGAGTTATCCAAACATGTGTCCCCGGTCTTGAGACCTTCATAAAAGTTGTAAAAATTTATTTTAGCTTAAAAACAAGATCAAAATCACATCCATAGAATATTTGTACTTCAAATTATAGCCAGTTTACTAAAAAAGCCAAATGAGAAATTTATACAGTAAATAAAATATATTGCTACTAGTGTGACTCTTGCTATCAAGTGAATAGTTATTAGAGATTTATCTAAACTTTTCAATAAGACCAGAATCACATTAATAAGATAATTGCAACTCAAATTGTGGCCACTTTACTTAAGAATGCAATGACCAAAATTAATGATAATTTAAACAATAATTTCTTCAATGATCCAATTAAGCTTAATTTCATAAAATGTGACAAAATCAACTTAATTAAACCAAATTGAACCTTAAGAAGCATAGTGAGATGATTATAAAATGAATAAAATATATTGTTATCAGTCATAGTGGTTGACCTTGGGGGCGTCAGGGTGCGAGTGTCTCACAATAGACAATGGTAGCTCCACTAGGGCCATGAGATAGACCGATGCAAACACACCGACGATCTAGACCGAAACGCTGTCCTATACTGCGATCAACTGTTGAGGTGCCATGTATAAGTCATATTGCGCAAATATTTTTATGAGATGAAACACTTTATTTTTAATGCTAACGAGATACTGGCATGACTCCTTGATCATTCTCTCCGAAATATTGATGTCTAGCTCCATGGAGTAGGATTTTTGGTACCATGTACATTGTGCATTGTCAGTCTCATATTTCATTGAGCATGAGTACCTATGACTGTTAAACTATCTGTTTGATTCTGCAAGGATTATCTAACTAATAAACTATTCACTGCCTAAGATTTTTGTTATTACTCCTATTTTATTACTTAATTAATTATTATTGTTAATTTTATTATTATTGTTAATGAATATATGTGTTGTAATGCTATGTGGGTGCTCAACGCCGTTTTGTTTTCTTGCTACCGTATTGCTATTGAATGCTGGGTGTCTTACCTCTTTTCTATATATCTGTACTTCTGTTATAAATTATGTACTACCGAGAAGACGCTCGCGAGGAAGAAAATGAGGCGCCTGATTTTCCTGGCTTTTGGCCCGATTACGACTAGTGCTGATTGAAGATGTCTTCACGTCCGAGCTGATTTTTGGGTTATGCAAGGATGACCTTTCACGGTGGTCCAGACTGCTGGCATATAAATTTGAGCACGGACCGTTGCATCCATCACGGGGAGCTAATTGTGTCTTTAGCTTGGGGTCGCTATGACCTGCCTGTCTTTGATTTCACAATTTTTGTCCATTTAGAATTTTACCTGCCTGTTAGAGATTTGTGGGATGACCTTTATTATACCCCACGAGATGTTCATTTCTCTCCACTGCTCGGGCTTCTGCCCGAAATTTGGTTGCTCCAAAGGTGATATCATCAGATGAGGAGGACCCTGAGGAGGACCCTGCTACGGTTCCTTCTCGTCAGTCTTAGGGGCTGATACTGTCGGTGGCTACTGATGGCTATCCGTATATTTTTTGAAAGCCTGACATTTTGCTAATTTGATGGGATGTAAATTTGTAATCATCTTGGGTGGGTAAAGCCTTTACTTTTTTTTGTAAATTTGATGATGTAACTAAACAGGCTCGATGCATATATAAGTATGCATATATAAGTGTGTGTATATATATATATATATATATATATATATATATATATATATATATATATATATATATATATATATATATAAAATGAATGTATGGTTTTATTTCTTGTCGATTTATTTTATAGTATCTATATTTATCATTATCTCTTCAAAAAGAAAAAAAAATGTGTATTCATATTTCGATACTTAATTATTACACTATTAAGACGGAAAAATATATATTCTGATAACAAATATGAACCGGGTCTTAATCAATCCACGAATTTGTATTTTTTCGCATTTTTGTTTCATTTACGTTTTACTTTACTATAGTGTGATGTTCCTTCTTCTAGCGAAAAAAAGGGGCGTTACATGGTGGGTTCTATTCGTATTAGATGGTGGTCAATCGACGGTTGCGGAAGGAGGCAGAGTCCAGTTCATAACGGGGATGAGTTTTGGGGCTCTATTGAGACTCTCATTCTCTGATGCGCACACTTCTTTCTCGCACCCTCTTTGTTCTCACTCTCAGCTCGTGCTCACCGTCGCAGAGTCACAGGTAGTCATGCATGGTCGCCTGCGAAGTCTCTGTGTAGATCTGCTCAGATCCCGCAGATCTCAGGTCACCAGCAACGATGGTGGCTGGGCCTGGGACGAAACGAGAGTCTCAGGTGGTTTGGTCATGAACTCATCGCTAGTGGTGGTTGGGCCGAGAGGAAAAGGTTGAGATTGAGATCAGAGGTTGCAGAGCAGCGGTGGCCGATGGGTCATGGGTGAGAAAGGGGCTAAAATGAAATGAGGAGAAACTGAGGGCTCGGGTAAGTTAGGGTTTCAATTAGGGAGAGAAACTGAGAAATGAGATGAGAAGAAATTGTGAAAATGAAATAAGGGCTCTGGGCTCAGGTAAGCAAGAAATGGAGAAATGAAAACGACGTCGTATCTCATCGAGTCATCGGGTTGGTTTTCTAAACCCATCACCCGAACCAATTAGTAGACAGGTTTATCGGGTTCGACCCAAACTGACCCGATGACCCAAACTAACCCGGATATATTATATCGGATCGGTTCGGTTTGGTCGGGTTCGCAGGTCGAACCGAACCCGTGAACACCCCTACCAAAAACCAATGCCACGGGTAACGACAAAACAGATGAAAAAGAAGGAACCAGGAAAATCAAGAAAGCATAATTGTAAGAATAACCTAATTCTATATCGATATATTAAATTCTTTTAATTAGGAGTAAAGTATTGTAAAAAAACTTTAATTTTACTGTAATAACTAATAAATGATTTTAATTATATATTGATAGAAAAAATTTAGGTCATATAAAGTATTGTTGGCCACGTGACATACATGTGACCTTTATCTTATTTCCTCTTTCTAATCTTATAAAAACAGAAAAACAAACTTAAGCTCTTGTTAATGGAGAATGTATGGTTGTTTATTGACTTCTAAGTCCTTGATGATTCGGTGAGTAATGGATGAAGCTTGGGCTTGAAGTGGCTATGACAAGGGCTTGATAAAAGGCTAGAATGCCGCTACTGATTCATGGTGGTTGGGTTTGGGTTGCATCGGTGATGGCAATGTGAGATTTAGATGTGTTCGGGTATTCTGTTTCAGTGCTCGAGCAAGGTGATTCGAAATAACATTATTGTTTTTCCTTCATTTATCATCTATACTGGAGGGTGCTCGGATGGTCTTATGGAGGAGCTTATGATATTTGGTGATTGCACACGGTTTTGTCAATAAAAGTGGGTTTGAAACTTATGGAAGAAAGTTTAATTTTAGAGGAAATATTGATTGTGGAGGTGACACTAATAGTATTATTAAATGTCTCTAGAATGACTATATTAATTTGTTGAATAACTTCTTGCAATAGATCTAGTCCTCTTGGGGCATTCAACAATCGCAACTTAGTCACTATATATTTATCAATTCCAATATTTCATTATCCTTTCCTAATGTAATCGCTTAGTGCACCATGATACTAGCTAGTTACATTTATGTATATATATATATATATATGTATTTCAATTTATTATAAGTGCGTCGTTTTCATGATCGTTTTTCCATCCAAAACTACGTACACGTTGATATGCTCTAATATGGATCTATACATGGTTTCCTTTTTTTAATATAATATGTTTAATTTCCAATAAAATGAAATGGAACTCACAAACGTACCACACAAAGAGATTTTGTCCAACTAAAATGCGTCCAAGAGTTGATGATTTGTACATATCAACAATTTTTGTTGTTGTGCGGTCACATCTGCTGTGTTGGAGCCATGCAACTCAACTCACGAAAACAAGTGGCGTTTTTTAGTTTTCTCTCAGCACATGGGGTAATTGGTACCGATCAGCTCGCAGGCCAATAACTAATAATAGAAAGGCCACAGGTTCAGGTTAAATCTGCAGGCGGAAACATATATTGGAAGAGTAAAATCATGTATTGTAACTATAATTCTTATATTTTTATATTAAATAATATATATATATATTTTATATTTTATTTAATATAATTTATTTTATATATTTTTTTATTTTTATCACTCAATCACATCTTTTAAAATAATATAAATAGTCTTACACCAAAAAATATGAATAGTCTTACGTCCCTAAAAGGAGACGTAAAACTAACATTTTCCTTCTAACTATCTCTATGCAAAAGCACAATCATTTGATGGTTTTATTTATTTATTTTTTATGAAAATCATTTGATGGATTTAGCCATGGCCCATAATAATAGTTATACAAACTAGACTGACTTGTCTAGAAGATCAGCAGCTCGATCTGATTTTTGGTTTTTTTAGTGATATGATCAAATTCGGATGACATGTCGCTTGGATAGTTTGACCGATTTTTTTTATATTTTAAGTTTAAAAAATAACATATAAAATTTGAACATAATATCTTAAAAGATTTTTTTAATAAAATATATTTAATATGTTCTTGTTGAGTAATATTCTAAATTTTTTAATTTTTATTATTATTTAATAAATTTAATTTTAAAAAATTGAAGCCAAATAATTAACATTGTTAATTTGGTTACGTCATTAGTACTTTTTTTTCATATGATGTATTTTTTTATATAATAATTTTTCTATAAAATACTTTTTTATATAACAGCCTTTTTTTAAAAAAATTATTATTTATTCAAATTTTATAATTCAACTACTTAACATGTGATCAATGACCAAATCTTTTGACTGAATTAACTTTTAATCTAAATTATACAGTTATGACTACAATTATAAATAATGTCGATTCCATGCAAAGCATGCGAACTTTATATATATATATATATATATATATATATATATATATATATATATATATATATATATATATATATTAGCTTGAAGTAATTCATTTGGATATACTTTTTTAAAGGTATGAAACGGGTCTGTTTTGATGACAACATTTGTGATATTTCCCAATTGATTGGAAAAGTAATTTATCTTCTACAAATCTAATTCCCCCTACTCTTTACACTTGAAACCTCAAAGTTTGAGTATACATATACTTTTATATTAACCGTTGGGATTTTTTTATATATAATTTTAATTTTGTTCTTAAAATAGTTAGACATATTATTAGTTGAGAGATTGGGAGTGGTCATTACTCCTATATTTCATTCAACAATTACTTTTAAATTCAATTATTAAAGTTTTGACTTTCTTTTTTATGACTATATAGCATTACTCGATTGCTAATTGTTGTTATGCTAGAATCAGATTCAAGAAAGAATTATATTCAAATCATAACCAATTTCTCTCTCTCTCTCTCTCTCTCTCTCTCTCTCTCTCTCTCTCTCTCTCTCTCTATATATATATATATATATATATATATATATATATATATATATATATATATATATATATATATATATATATATATGCCATTAAGTAGGTTTTCTCTTCTTCAAAAATTCATTGGTAGTATTAAGTAAAAGTAAGTATTTGTCCTTAATAAGACAAGTATTTTCCGACAAAATGAAAGTGTGGTTTTTATCTTATCTTTTGTTGTACTATAAACTGTTGTCATTCTTTATTTAGGTTTGTCTTAAATAACATTAATGTCATTATTTGATTTTGATTGAAAAACGATAATTATATGATAGTTATTACAATACACAATTACACATATTTGTTTACGTATAATTAGTATCATGATAAATTATTAAATATTTTTAAGAACAAATTATATAATTCAATTAATTTAATTTTAAAATTCTTATTATAAAAATTAATATAAATATTTAACAATTCATAAAAATGTACCGCTATATAATAGGGAAACCCTCATTAGTTTATAATATATACTTTTGTATCCTCATATCTGAAAACAATTAAAATTAACAATCCATTTATAAGGATATAATAGTGAAAAGGTGCTTGTGAGGTTATAAGTTTGAATCTCAATCTCGCCGTTATATTAAAAAAAAAATATGCATACTTTTATTGAAGACATAACTGTTGTCATTAATAAAACAATGGCAACCCCTTCCCTTCCATGACGAGACTTCAATTGAATTACGTTTTGCCTTCTGTGCTGCCTCATCACCATCGCCAAAGTCAAAGTAGCTGACTCAAAGAAGCAGCAATGACAACCAAAATTCCATTACCTTATAAAATTGCTTTCGTTGTCATCGAATCAAATGAAGATTGTAAGTGTCAGGCTTGAGAAAATTGATGTGTTTCTCCTAATAGTTTTCTTCTTTCAGTGATCTAAGTATGGGCTTAATTGCTTGCATATCTCATATTATATATATGGTTACTTTTTCCATTTTAAATTATTTATAATAACAAGTTTAACGTTTTATGTTTAATTAATTATTATAGGGTGACGATGATGGCATATACCTTATATCATTACATATGATAATTTATACACTAACTTAATAAGTGAAAGAGAAAAGATAATTACAAAATGACTTAGTACGCGGCTTTTTTTATTTATTTTTTATGATTTTCAAAATAGGAGTTTGTATTGCACTCAATGAATGTGAAAAACTTTGTAAAAAAAAAAGAAGATAGTCTAATTTTTGTGTCTTCCTTTTTTTGGGGGGGGGTTGTAAAATGTCTTTGGTTCACCGTACTGTGTGTTTATTATAGGGTGTTTGCTGGTTGAAGATTTCTAAAAAATGTAAAAAAATAAACCAACATAATACTATTCAGTTTCTCAGACTTAGCACGGACCCCCCTATCAATATTATAAGCAAACCAAATGAATAATAAAATTAGTAAGAAACAAATAATATTTCTCATAAAACATTCATTATAAGTACATCAAGTTCATTAACAAACGTCATTTGCAAGTTGTTCCGAGTAATGACCGAACCTAAATTGCTTAGAAGACGACCTTACTCTTGTTCCCGAATGGGTGTGTCAAGATGTCTAAGAAACTAGGTTAGTCAGTTAGCACAAGGATCGTATGATAAGTCTAAAACAAATAATACGTATTAGGCTCAAAGAATGGAACATGCCCGGCTTAGATCGCCAGGCCGACTTATATAGATGTCTTGAACCCCGATCAACCCAAACTCCCGCCGTTTAAGACATTCAAAGTCCGAACGTTGGGATTCAGTTACAATCTATTCACTAAACACCGGATTAATTCATAGTCGTTGGTTAATTACTTAAGTCGGCAAGTGACTGTTACTAATGTATTTGCCCGTTATAAATCGGTCGGATATATTCATAAGTATGAAGTCGGGGCCGGATTCTGTCAAACCTGCTATTATGTTGGGCCTACCACTATATCGGGCTTACTTTATTGGACCCAGAATGGTCCACAACCCCCTAGCTCGGCCATATAGAAGAGATGAGCCGAGCTATAAGAGATCCGATTAAACGAATACAGAATGATCCACAGCCCCTAGCTCGGCCATATAGAAGAGATGAGCCGAGTTATAAGAGATCCGATTAAACGAATACAGAATGATGCACAAGTAATAATAAATACGTATATCCGAATTCTTCTTTATACTTTTTAGTTAAATAGTTTAGAATCGGGTCATAAAGGAGGTCCATCCATAATTTCAAGCCACAACGTAAACCAATGGCATTTCAAGACAAAATCCTTGGGAGAGAAGGAAAACCATTGGCTATATACTGAGACAGATCCATGTGGCGAGCATTTTACCTTGGTCTCTATTTTTTCATTAATTTTTTTAAGTATTAATAATTTAATTTAATTCATTAAAAAATAAAAAAATAATTATATTAATCTTTTCTAAAGTTAATACTTATTATATTAATACTCTTATTTAAAAATTATACACACATATTTGATTTTATATATTGTTATTGCACTATAATATTCTTTTTTGTTTACAAAAATATATATACATTCCCTACTTTATGTACAAACATTACACAAGGTCTCATTGAAAATACAAAGTAAAAAAAATATGAGTAATTTTTTAAATTAAAAGGATGTCAATATTATAAGCATTAACCTCAGGAGATGTCAATATAATTATATCAAAGATAAAAATGATGAATTTAAAAAAGAATTTATACTTGATATGTATTTGACATGTGATTCATGATTATTTTATACACATTGATATTACAATTTTAACTCATCTTTCTAGTAATTTTTAATCTTTATATAATAAATCTACTAGTTCCTATCATTTTTAAGCTTCACTTTCTTTTTTTTAAAAAAATCTATATATATAATAACTTAATTTTACTTATAAATCATGATGTAAATGACAAATATTATTGTGATACATTTAATATCTAATATAAATATTTTTTTTTTATTTTTTTCACTTTATTCATAAATCTTCCTATATAATTAAAGAAAAATAATCTTCTAAAGTGAATAAATAATATTATATTTATCTTTAATTTAAAATAGTATATTTTGATCTTAACCCAAAAAATAATTTAATAGTAAATACATCTTTATTTGCTAACTTTAAATTTTTTTTCTATATTTAATAATATGATTCATGATTTTTGACTCATTCACTGAATATTTTCTGGATCCGTCTCTCTCTCTCTCTCTACACACACACACACACATACACACACACACACACACACACACACATTATGTTTCCTTTATTTCTTTGGAAATGTTAATGATACACCTCTTTCAGAGGTGTATGCACTGTTGACACCCTTTTTAAGGATATGTGATTTAGTGAAAGAAAGTGATAAGAAAAAATATGTATGATGAATAGTATTAGAAGTGTTGGAAAAAATAATAAATAAATTATTATGTGTGACTCATGTGAAATAATGTTTTGGGCCTATATGTAAATTAATGAAAATAAAGGGACTTATTGGTTAATATGAGAAGTTAAAAACTTCTATTAACTGTTGGTAACTTGATGGGAGTTATCACCTTTACGAATATTGGTTCTGTCTCTCCCAAGAAGGTTTCTCTGCCATTTGCCATCAAGAATAGGGTTGAGAAAGAACGTATAAGAAGAGATAGATTGGGATTAAGAGGATTGTTTCTATGCTACAAGATCATTTCATGGATCAAGGTAAGTTCTTCTTCTATGTGAGAATCATAGATTTCAAGATTCTTTATTTATTGGTAGTTTTCTTTCATGAGAACCTTAGGAAAACTACAACTTACATGTGGTATCAGAGCCTCAGGTTGTGAATTTTATGATTCTCTATGTATGATTATTTTCCAATTTTTTTTCCAACCCTAATTTTCTAAAATTGGGAATTTATAAATTATGTGGATCGAAATCGGGAAAACAATTTGTTCTCCTTGTACGCAAGTCGGAATTGGGAATAAAGTTCCTTTTTAAGTCATTTATTGAATTGTGTTTTCCTGTACGTGAAGATTTATGCAATTCTCAAATGAAATTTCGGAATCGGGTATGTACGTGAATGCATCCTTTATATGTTTGAATTGTCATTTGGTGTACGTCTTTTTCCTGGTTATGATCAATTGGCATAATTTCACAAAGTGAAAAGAATAGTATAAAAAAAAAATTGGTGGATCATGAGCTCTCAGTTAAAGCATGATAAAGTCAATTGTGATTGGAATATCAATTTTTTTTAAGCCGTTTTGACGGCATTGTATGTACATGACAAAATACATATTTTTGATATGTGTTTTTTATTATGAAGTGTTGATATTTTGGAATTAAATGTATGATAGATTTGTTAATCACCAAAGTGGTCAAATCTGTAAGTTTATTTAATTTCAAATTAATGATAATTTATTTCAATTACTCATAGAATGGATGCTATAAATGAAATGATGATTATTAGTTTATGGGTAAATTGAAGTTCATTGTTATAAGATATTTATGGATCACCCAAAGGTTAATTAATTGTCTTTATAATTAATGGACATAATTGTTGGTAATGTGAATGTACTATTAGTTTTATTTATATATCCAAAGATATTAAATATTTGTAGTTAGTGCATGTTTCATTGCCTGATAATGTTGGTTGTATTAGCATCATTATGTTTGTTGTATATTGATGTATCACCCAAAGGAGAACATTGATGTGCACTAAATGTTTATTGTCAGAATTTATGTTAAATGTTGGATTATGACTCAAAGCATTAATGTTAGGCATGTGTTCATTGCAGTTTCTGTCCCTTTTTTCTTGCACTCGCTTGCTTCATCTGTTCCAATCTTTAATGGGTTGAATTTCTCTGATTGGAGTGAACAAGTCCAATTTCACCTTGGTGTAATGGATCTTGATTTGGCTCTTCAAGTTGAAAAGCCTGCTGCTATTACTGCTGCTAGTAGCAATGAAGAGAAACCCATTATAAGACTTGGGAAAAGTCAAACAGACTTAGCTTGATGTTTATGCGAATGAGCATAGCAAGTAACATCAAGTCAGCTCTTCCCAAAACTGAAAGTGCAAAGGAATTTATGAAATTTGTGGAAGAGCGCTCCCAAACTGCTGACAAGTCTCTTGCTGGGACATTAATGAGTACTTTAACCACCATGAAGTTTGATGGTTCTCGTACAATGCATGAGCATGTCATAGAAATGACAAATATTGCAGCAAGACTCAAGTCATTGGGAATGGAAGTAGATGAAAATTTCCTTATGCAGTTCATACTGAACTCATTACTGTCTGAGTATGGCCCGTTCCAAATGAACTATAACACCATGAAAGACAAATGGAATGTGCATGAATTGTACAGTATGTTGGTTCAAGAGGAAACGAGACTTAAGAATCAAGGAAGTCACTCTGTCCATTATGTGAACTATCAAGGAGTGGTAAGAAGGCCGATAAGAAACATGGAAAGGGAAAGGACCACTAAAGATAAATGAGTCCTCCGTTAAGATCCGAAGAAAGCAAACAATGACAAATGTCATTTCGTGGGAAATACGGACACTTCCAGAAGGATTGCCCTAAACGAAAAGCTTGGTTCGAAAAGAAAGGTAAGCTTAATGCTTATGTATGTTTCGAATCAAATTTAACTGAAGTTCCACATAATACTTGGTGGATTGATTCTGGATGTACAACTCATGTTTTTAATACGATGTAGGGATTCCTTTCAATCCAAACCATAAGCCCAAATGCGAAGTTTGTCTTCATGGGGAATAGAGTGAAAGTTCCAGTGGAAGCTGTCGGGACTTATCGCTTGATCCTAGACACTGGACATCATTTAGATTTACTAGAAACTTTGTATGTACCTAATATTTCTAGGAATTTAGTTTTTTTATCTAAACTTGATGTTGCTGGATACTCTTTTAGATTTGATAATGAATGTTTCAGTTTGTATAAGCATACCTTTATAATTGGATCTGGTATACTTTGTGATGGTTTATATAAATTGAATCTTGATAATTTATATGCTGAAACACTTATGACCTTGCATCATAATGTTGGCACTAAACGTGGTTTAGTGAATGAACGTTCTGCTTATTTGTGGCATAAACGTTTGGGTCATATTTTCAAGGAAAGAATGGAAAGACTAGTAAAGAATAAAATTCTTCCTGAATTGAATTTTACTGACCTTAATATTTGTGTGGATTGAATTAAAGGAAAACAAACAAAACACACAAAGAAAGGTGCCACAAAAAGTACTTAGCTTCTTGAAATAGTACACACTGATATATGTGGACCTTTTGATGTCAGTTCTTTCGGTAAAGAAAAGTACTTTATCACCTTTATTGATGATTATTCACGTTATGGATATGTCTATTTACTGCATGAGAAGTCTCAAGCAGTGGATGCCTTAGAAATTTACATAAATGAAGTTGAAAGGCAATTAGACAGAAAGGTGAAAATCGTTAGGTCCGATAGAGGTGGTGAGTATTACGGAAGGTATGATGAAACTGGACAACACCCTGGTCCATTTGCTAAGTTCCTAGAAAAGCATGGCATATGTGCTCAATACACAATGCCGGGTACACCACAACAAAATGGTGTGTCAGAAAGGCGTAACCGAACCTTGATGGATATGGTTAGGAGTATGTTAAGTAATGCATCTTTACCCTTATCATTGTGGATGTATGCCTTAAAGACTGCCATGTATTTACTAAACAGGGTTCCTAGTAAGGCAGTTCCAAAGACACCTTTTGAACTGTGGACAGGTGGGAAACCTAGTTTAAGGCACCTGCATGTTTGGGGTTGTTAGGCAGAAATTAAGATTTATAATCCACAAGAAAAGAAACTAGATGCAAGAACAATCAGTGGATATTTCATTGGTTATCCAGAAAAATCTAAAGGGTATAGATTTTACTGTCCTACCCATAGTACAAGAATTGTTGAAACTGGAAATGCTAGGTTCATTGAGAATGGTGAAACCAATGGGAGTGAAGCCTCACGAAATGTAGAGATTAAGGAAGTTAGAACACAAGTTCCTTTGACTTGTGTTCCTACTACTCAAGTTGTTGTTCCTCATGTATCGTATAATAATCAAGAAGAACAACAAATTAATGATCCTGAGATTAATAATGAATCTATAGTAGAACAACCACAAGAAATAGCATTAAGAAGATCTCAAAGAGAAAGAAGATCTGCTATTTCGAATGATTATGTGGTATATCTACAAGAGTCAAAAAATGACTTAGGAATTGATAATGATCCAGTTTCATTTTCAGAAGCCATTAATGGTGACAATTCTGATAAATGGTTAGATGCCATGAAAGATGAGCTTAAATCCATGGAACATAATGGCGTTTGGGACCTTGTGGAATTGCCTGAAGGTTGCAAGAGAGTTGGGTGTAAATGAGTCTTTAAGACTAAACGTGACTCAAATGGCAACCTTGAACGTTACAAGGCCAGACTTGTTGCTAAAGGTTTTACTCAGAAAGATGGTATTGATTACAAGGAAACATTTTCACCAGTTTCCAAGAAAGATTCCTTCAGAGTTATCATGGCATTAGTAGCTCATTATGATTTAGAGTTGCATCAAATGGATGTGAAAACTGCCTTTCTAAATGGGAATTTAGAGGAAGATGTTTATATGGATCAACCAATGGGGTTCATAGGAAAAGGAAAGGAACACATGATGTGTAAACTTAAGAGATCAATATATGGACTTAAACAAGCTTCCCGACAATGGTATCTCAAGTTCAATGATACTATTATGTCCTTTGGATTTAAGGAAAACACTGTTGATCGGTGTATATATCTGAAGGTCAGTGGGAGTAAGTTTATATTTCTGATTCTGTATGTTGATGATATCTTGCTTGCAACTAATGATCTTGGTCTATTACGTGAGACTAAGAATTTTCTCTCTAACAACTTTGAAATGAAAGATATGGGAGAGGCAAACTATGTGATCGGAATAGAAATATTCCGGAATAGATCACTTGGATTGTTGTGTTTGTCTCAGAAATCATATATTAATAAAGTTTTAGAGAGATTTAGAATGGACAAGTGCTCAGCATCTCCCGTTCCAATTCAGAAAGGAGACAAATTTAGTCTCATGCAATGTCCAAAGAATGATTTGGAACGGAAACAGATGGAAGCAATTCCGTATGCATCTGTTGTTGGGAGTTTGATGTATGCTCAAACATGTACGAGGCCAGATATTAGCTTTGCAGTTAGAATGTTGGGTAGATATCAAAGTAATCCAGGATTAGATCACTGGAAAGCTGCAAAGAAAGTTTTAAGATACTTGTAAGGAACGAAGGATCACATGCTTACTTATAGGAGATCTGACCACTTTGAGGTGATTGGATATTCAGATTCAGACTTTACTGGTTGTGTGGATATAAGAAAGTCCACATTTGGCTATATATATCTTTTAGCTGGAGGAGCGATTTCATAGAAAAGTGCGAAGCAGACAGTCATTGCTGCATCCACCATGGAGGCTGAATTTGTGGCATGCTTTGAGGCCACGGTTCAGGCTAATTGGCTGCGAAACTTTATTTCAGGACTTGGAATAGTCGACAGCATTGCCAGGCTGCTGAAAATTTATTGTGATAATTCCGCAGCTGTCTTCTTCTCTAAAAATGACAAATATTCCAAAGGTGCTAAACATATGGAAATGAAGTACTTTACCGTTAAAGAAGAAGTTCAGAAACATAGAGTGTCAATTGAGCATATTAGCACCGAACTTATGATTGCTGACCCTTTAACAAAAGGGTTATCGCCCAAAATATTTGCTGGCCATGTTGAGAATATGGGCATTATGTCTGCTAGCGAATGTTGAATTGTAATGTTTTATGTTTGACACTCTGAGCTTGTTAATGTATAAGTTTCTGAATTTTCTGTTTTCTACTTATGTATATGCATGCAATTTATGCTGTTGAAAACAGATTATGTTATTGATAATGACATTATGTTTGAACCTATTAAGGACTTCTCATTTTAAGATCGTATTGAGGAGAAAGGTTAATATAGTAGTACATGGAAGGAAGTGTGTTGATTAAATAATATGCGATCGCCATGACTCTTATTAGCTTGTATTCTTGATTATGATTAATGATGGAATCAATGTATGTAAGGTCCGTTGATGCGCATCATGATTGATGTATTATTAAATCACATGAGTCAAGTGGGAGAATGCTAGAAAAAAATAATAAATAAATTATTATGTGTGACTCATGTAAAATAATATTTTGGGCCTATATGTAAATTAATGAAAATAAAGGAACTTATTGGTTAATATGAGAAGTTGAAAACTTCTATTAATTGATGGTAACTTGATGGGAGTTATCACCTTTACGAATATTGGTTCTGTCTCTCCCAAGAAGGTCTCTCTGCCATTTGCCATCAAGAATAGGGTGTGAGAAAGAACGTGTGGGAAGAGATAGATTGGGATTAAGAGGATTGTTTCTACGCTACAAGATCATTTCATGGATCAAGGTAAGTTCCTCTTCTATGTGAGAATCATAGATTTCAAGATTCTTTATTTATTGGTAGTTTTCTTTCATGAGAACCCTAGGAAAACTACAACTTACAAGAAGGAGTGTAAAAAGTGATGTGAGAAAAAAATGAGTAAGAATATCATTGTTATATTTCTTTTGCTCTCAAGAGAATAGATCATAGGCCAACTTATTACTTTTCACAATATTCGAGTTGCGAGAAGTTACAAACTTTTTGAAGTTAATAGTAGCCCCCCCCATGCCTGCATCAGAATGCACTCAGTACACACTAATGACTTTTTTTTATACAAGCCCAATGTGTCTCTCCTAAGAGCATAAAAAAAAGTGCAGGGTTTGTACTTAAAGGTGGGTATGCGAGTTGATGCAGTCCATAACATATTACAATTAAATAAAATGGTGTAGGTTAGCCTGAAATTTAAATGAGTCAATATTTTGTTAGCTCGCATTCGCATCGCTTTAGACCATGGATTTCCAGGCCAGCTTGTGGCCCACAATCTATTTCTCTTTGTGTTTTTTGCTTTGCAAATTGTTGAAAACGTTAGTAGACTAAAAAAATGGTTGAAACATTGGACAAAAAAAACTAAAAATGGAAAATAGATATAAATCAGATGTGCAGTAGCGACGAGGCGAGACGAGCCTAGAGTGATGAGACACGTCGTAGCAGAGAAGGGCAGGGATGAGGAGGGATAGGGGTGCTGGTAGGGATGGCAAATTTTATCTGTCTCCGCTAGTAATACTTGTGATGGGGAGAATTGTTCCCTCGCGGGTGCAGGTACCTATTTATTTTTTATCTTTGTTTAATAAACGAGACGGGAGCGTAGGTGGTTTTCTCCGTACCCGCAGGTACCTGTAAGTAAAATTATAAAATATCCCTCGTATGTAATGATATTGCTAGATTTGGTGTTTGGATGTAGATATTTGGCATTGTATTATGTGATGAATTTAGCTATTGGATTTTGAAATGTACTTCAAGCAAAACTTGTGTTGCTATTTTGATTTTAGGTGTTTTACGATGTTGGATCAAGTTATATTGGAATTGGACATTGTATTTGGATGTAAGTTGAATTTTAAGTGTTTTAAGATGTTTGATATAATTATATTGGACATTGTATTTGGATGTAGGTTGAATTTTAAGTGGTTTAAGTGTTTGGAATTTGAATGTAGGTGTTTGGCATTGTATTTGGATTAAGTTGTGTTGGACAAATTTTGAGAAATTAATATATTATACTTTATTTTCATTTTTATTTTATTTTATTTTATAATTTATTGGGTACTTGTCTACCCGCAGGAGGAATGGGGGATCGGTACCTATGCGAAAATGGGGGCAGGGACAAATATTCATCTGCCGAGGCGGGGAGCGAAGGGCTACTACATGCCCCCGCCCCGTCCTGTTGTCATCCCTAGGCGTTGAGCGACGGGGAGACTAAGAAAGAGATGAGAGTTGAGAGATGAGAGAAGTTAGGGTTTTTTCAATTTTAATTTTAGATCACATATCAGAATTTAATTTGATTTTTTTAACTTTTTCTTTCATTTATTTTTTGTTTTTGTTATTTAGTTATTTTAATTTTAATTTTTTTTATTTTGGGCCAGGTAATTAAATGAAAAGTGTTGGGCCCAATTGCCCTAAATCCAAAACTTTTTTTTAAAAAAAATAATAATTTAAGCGGGCTCGCAGGTTAGTCTGCAAACCCACAAGCCAAAATCCTTTTAACCACAGGTTTAAATGGACCGAGCCTGTAGATCCGCGTTTAAATGAGCTTACATTTTGTTTGGTCATAACCTGCCCAAGCCACGGGTTAGGCGAACCGGTTCGTGGGCTGCGGATCGTATACCTAACTCTATTGTACTAAAAAATCATCTGATTTGCTATGGAGTTTCATGCTTTCACATATATTCATGGGTATTATCCCTTCAGCCAGACCCTTAATAGTTAATTGGTTAAGTTTGATTAGTTGGTTACTAGTTAGTTAGTTAGTTAGTTAATAATTAGCTAGATGCCTGCGATTAATTGGATAATTAGTTACTTTTCTACTAGTTAATCGGTTTAGTTTGATTAGTGGGAAACTAGTTAGTTAGTTAATAATTAGCTAGATGCATGTGATTAATTGGATGATTAGTTACTTTTCTACTAGTATATAAGTCACTTTATGACTCCATTGCAATAACTTTTCTCATTTAATAAATTTAAATTTCTCCTTTTATCATTTTTCTTTCAATTTCAATCTTTTCTCTTTGTCATGTTTTCTAACACTTGAACCTATGAGGGTTACCCTTAATCTAATGAATAGTATTGAATTAGGGTCGTTTTACAATGTTCACCAAATTCAAATGAGCATCCATGCTTAGTGTAGTAAGAGTTGTAGATTAGCAACAAAAATGGATCCACGACAGGAATTCAGCACCTGGAACCTGTTGATCCTGTAAGTTAGGAAACTTAAAATTTCTATTTTTCTTTGATATTCCATTTTTATAGATAAATTTTGGGATGGAAGAGAATGCAAATGTTCATATTTTTGCAAATTCTTGTTATGCAGTTTTATGAAGTTTGATTAAAAAAAATCCTTGTTATGTTGAAGCCCAGCTCCAAAGAAATTCATGGCAGAAAAATGAAGGAAAAATGTTATGTTGTGATGCTCGAGTATGAGAAGAAAAGAATGGAAAACTAATCATCAGGGTGGATGGGCAACAAATAATCAATGTCAATGCCGCTTGTAGAGACACATTGGCTAACGAAATCAACATAATGTTGTCGAAAGGTGCAGCGATCTAGTCAACTTGCGAGAATTTCAACATTCGCTATAATCTGAGCCGAACCAAAACAAGTTCGTTTCTGGTGATTATACCATATAAATAATTACACAAACCAAGCTATATCGTAGTCTGGCTGGAGAAAAGAATTTTGCTGGAAGAGCTCGAATACAGTGGCAAAACTAAAGTCGGTGCCTTGATCAACATTTAACAGCTCTATTGCTGTGAAGGAGGACGACGAAATGTAAGACGACAATGAAGGCAAATTCAACGAAGGGCAGTGACCTTGCGATGTAGACACAAGTGATCTCCATTGGCAGTGGAGCGGAGATAGTAGTGGTGATGAAGGGCACGGTTGAGACTAGTGTTTGGGTGGAAGCGAATTGCATTTGGAGGGTTATGAGAGTCGTGGTTGGTTGCTAAATATGATTGTTGGAGAATGCACTATAAGAAATTCATGATTTAGTGACAGATTTTAGCGAGGGAATTTTCCTTTACAATTCTCTCGCTAATTAGCGATGGATTTGCTAGGAAAAATTGATCACTCGCTAAATTTCAAAAATAAATATAAGGTGAAAAGAGCTACTGAATAGCAAGAGAAATTTTTCCTAGCTAATAAAATTCCTTTTCTAAATATATTAGCGAGGGAAAATTCCCTCACTAACGTAAGTATCAATTTAATCATTTTTAGCAAGGGAATTAGTGAGAGAATTCCCTTGCAAAACTTGGTAAAATTTTAAAACTTGGCAAGACTTATGAAATAGTTTTCATTTCCTCATAAATCCATCTCCAAATCCAAACCTTATGAACCCTATGTTTCAGCCACCATTGCCATTAAACAGCCACCCCTAAAACAGAACCACTTGCGACCACCACACACCACCCACTTGCGAACAACCACCCCCAAAACGGAACCAAGCCCACATTAGCCACTACCACTCTGCCACACCCCCACTCTAAAGTTGTTGACACCCTCTGCGTGCGTCCTTTCGCCATCTCATTACACCGCTACTTGCGTCATGCCTCCACCCAAAAATCACCCCAGATCCGTCGTCAGAATCGTGACCCAGGACCACCTTGTCGCACCTTTACTCATATATGTGTCACACCTCAACCAGATCCGCGAGCCTTGGCCTAGCAAGTGGTTCCTCTGTCGTAAGCTCATACGCGAGTCTATCATTCCCGAGCATCCCTCCTCCGCATGCGCCACTGAGCCAACCTCAACCTTCTTCCCTGCCATTGTGTGGTTGCCACCTTCAAACCCCATTTTTTATCCTCTGTTTCGTTTTGCAATTCAAAAACTTAAAAAGCTCTTTCTTTTGACTTGGTGGTTGTGTGCTGCAAACCCTAACCCCCAAATTATTGAACCTTAACCCCCAAATCCATCTCCAGTTTCCATTCTTCTGTGTGATGAGACGAAATCATTGTGTTGTATATTGTTCCTTGCTTGCAATTGTGACAAAATTCCTGTGTGGTGACTGGTGAGAAAAGTGCTCGTGCCATTGATTGGCTTATGCTATAGGGCTGCTACGTCTTCATCTGGTGAGAGCTCTTGATCATTTTCATCGATTTCCTTCTTCAACCTAAACCCTTAATTTTTTTTTTGAATATTACATTTTCACTTTTGATTTTCATGGTCACCTTGAGCAAAAGTTGTAATTGTTGTTGAAGCTTGGTCTCTATATCATCAGACATTAGTTCCTAATTCCTACAGATTGTAAGTTGATTATATATATATATATACACACAAGGGAAGAGGTGTAAGTCTTTTTTACTTATATTTTCAATCCTTAGATTTACTTTCATCTAATGGTTATAATGAAATAATTTCAACCGTTAGATAAAAGTGAATCTAACGAGTTGAAAATGAGTGTAAGTTAAAAAGACTTACACCTCATGTGAACCGATTTATATATATATATATATATATATATATATATATATATATATATATATATATATATATATTGAGAACTCGTGGGGGTAACCAAATTTTTCTTCTTTTGTTTTTTTATTTATTTTACAGTCTTGTGAATATAATGTAAGCATGGTGATATTGTTAGTTGGGTGATTCTTAGGGGCTTGGCTTGCTAACAAAATCCTTGATGAATGAATATTTGAGTGGGTTTAGTTTCTTGTTTATCTACTAGCAACATGCTGTTAGTTTGTTTAAACATGTATTGCTTAAGTGATTATGTGACTTGGAAACCTCTAGTTATGCTAGATGACTGTAGCTTATCTACCACCATGTTTATTGGTTCAGGGAAGCATGTTTGTGCTATTTCCTTGTCATTTGTCATGCTTTAAAATAGAGGAATTTGGATATTTTCTTATGCCATAATGATAATTCCATCAAAATTAATAATACTTATTTTCTTATTCATATATTTTCATGGGATACATTTCCTGAAAATCTAATCAATTTATGAAAATTGGTACATGTTTGTATTTTTGAAGTTGTATTGAGATAGGTTACATAGTGAATATTTGCAAGTAGTTTCTTGAAAAGGGCAAGAGAAAATGGAAGACAAGAAATTTGCTTAAGAAATTATTTTTCTACCTCACAGTTTCTTGCATTTACCTTTTCCTTCCCTTCACTTTGTTTTATTTTTTTGTTTTTTCCCCTTGAAGGCCTGAACATAACATCTTTGTTTTCTTGGCTATTGTTATTATGTCATACCTTGTGGTATTTTTGCCCGTTTCTCTGCTTTCTTAGTTACTCCCACTTAAATGTTGTGGCTTTCTCATCATGTTTGTGAGGAAACTTTCTTAGTTACTCCCACTTAAATGTTGTGGCTTTCTCATCATGTTTGTGAGGAAACAAGCACAACATATCTATGTCAACTCCGTAGTTTTTATTTTAACAAAATTTGACTTTATGATAACTTTAGGACCTGGACCAATTAATGAAGGAAGTTCAAGAGGCTCGAAGAATCAAAATGTTGTATCAGTCAAGCAAGGTATATATTGAATACTTGTCCCTATTTTGTCTCTTGTCTAATAATAATAATAATAATAATAATAATAATAATAATAATAATAATAATAATAATAATAATAATAATAATAATAATAATCAAATATCTTCTCTTTTCTTAGTTCCAGTTACCCTACCCTCCCATTTTTAAGCTCTCTTCCATTCTTGTTGACAGTATATTTATTTGGGTAATTGCTATGTCAAATATCTTCTCTTTTCTTAGTTCCAGTTACCCTACCCTCCCATTTTTAAGCTCTCTTCCATTCTTGTTGACAGTATATTTATTTGGGTGTGCCCAATCTCTTAATTTTGTTATTCATCATAAAGAGCTTGGAGATGAGGCTGAAATTCTTGAGGAAAATACTTTGTACTTATATACAGTATTCCTAGTGTATTAAATTATAAATTTTTTAGCCTTTTATCATGTATTGGGATAAAGAAGATTGATTTATCCCAATGCTCGAGCACCATAGTTATTTGTTGCATTGATATATGAATTATACCATTAATTTGTTTGTCTTGTCGGCTTTTAAGAAGAGCTAGTCTATTGTACTATTGTTTGAACATGTATTGCTTAAGTGCTTATGTGACTTGGCAACCTCTAGCACAAACATGTTGTTGGTTTGTTTAGCTATACTAGAAGGAAAGAAAAGAGGAATCTCATTTTCACCCACTAGTTTTGCAAGTTTGTTGATGTTAATAATCTACAACCAAATCCTAAGGTTAGGCTGCAGTACTTTGGGGAATCCTATTTCGCAATGACTTATGAACAACATGATAAGCTATACAATGAACTTCAAGTAAAAGTAAAGGCTGAATCTGATTCTAGCTATGAACAAAACAATAACTCTCATGGGGATGAAATGGAGAAATTATCTAAACTTCCAAAATCTCGTAATATGATGTAGCAAATAACATAAACTCCTTATTCTGTTTGTCATGATCAGCAGGTATACTACTATATATGTATAGATATATTACTTTTATTATTGTTTTATTCTTTATAAATGAATTCATATTATTTTGTTTTATTGTTGTTGGTAGCATCTTCCTGTAGGATTTATTGATATGTGCATCAATCTTAAGCTAAAGTTTGTTACCATCATGAGAAAGAATGACAGGAAGTGGAAATGTGGATTGTACCACCCCATGAGGAGAGCATGTGAGACAAGGATCGGTAAAGGATGGAAGACTTTTTGCAGTGAATTGAAGTTAAAAGCAACAAATATTATAACTTTTGAAGTTGTTGACGCAAAGAAGAACCTGCTGAGGGCTCATATCTGTTGATCTTGAATCCCTACTAGAATCTGAGTTCTAATTGTGACTATGTAATTTTGAAACAAAATCATTGAATTGAGGAAATCTTTTCATTTTGGCTACTGTTTAAGCATATTACTTTTTGGTTTAGGAATGAAGTTAAGTATCTGAACCTTGATATAGATATTGGTTTTATATTATCTTATATAAATGTACATTGTTAGAATTTGGTTTTTATAACTTAAGTTTAGATTTGATATTTTTTGTCCAATAATATTTGTTGTGCAATACTTAGTATTTATATTACTTTTGCATATTCCAGTGTACTGGAAGTCCATACCTATAATGATATTTTTCTAATGATAAAATTGACAAAAAAATGAGATTAGCGAGGGACTGACGAAAAAATTATAATAAAGATATTAGTGAATATTTGAGAGGAAATAGCGAGGGAAGTTAGCGAGAGATTTGTGATGAGTTTTGTGTATCATAATTAGAATTTGAGGAAAATGGTGGTCACTGGTCAGAGTCTTCTCGTGTACTTATTTTTTGTTCATTGTTGTCATTGTCATTTTTCATTTTCTTCATTGATGATAACTTCTTATTCTTCTTCTTCATCATTGTGTGTGGTGTGGGGCACTATTTCGGTGGGTGATCATATGTTTCAGATCTCCAAATGATAATGGAGTTATTGAAGATTGATGGGTTTCGATTATAATCAGATAAATAAGAACTAAAGACTATGTTATAAATACAAATAAGGACTATGTTATAAAATATGGAAACTTATAATATCAAGTAAAAAATAGTGAGTATCAAAATCAGCACCATATAATGACCCACTGAATTGTCTTTTTTCTTGAATTTTCACTTCCATTAGCTCATTTTAAGATGATACCAAATCCTATCATGCATCAGCTGCAATAGAAATTAAAGGGCAAGCTTAACTAAAAATATAATCTTAATACATATCAATTGAATCAAGTTACATTTTTACCTTAGAAACACATGAATTTAGCTACTCATGTCAAAAGAGAAGAAGAGAGAGGAAGGTGAAAGAGAATTCTTCATGATAAAACCGTAAAGAAGAAACCAAAGTGTCTTCAATGGTGATGCGATCTCCAACTCTATGAGAGTTCTATGATGGATCATGCTCCTCTCCTAGGACTTGTCCCATTACTGTCTTTGAGCTTCCAAAACTTTGTATTTTTCGTGTATTTTCTAAATCAAAAGAGAGCTCATTTACTAAACTCATTTTTCCCTTTTTATAAAATATCACAACTTTTTATATCTAACTTACACGATTTTTCTTACCCTCTATATGGTCGAATTTGCCCTCGAGCTCAACAGAGAAGTTGTAGAATTTTTTATTAGCTTTTCAACACCATAAATAAGGCATCGATCTGATTTGTGTAACCCATTATATGACCTAATTACTGAAAAATCATTAGGATACTGTGAAAATTCGAATTTTGTTTCAAATATAATCTTTTTTAGAATCCTTATTCAATCTTTAATCTAGTCCTTATTTAAGATTTTGCGTCCGATTAGAATTCTAATTAGCATTTAAGAATAAAATAAGAATCTTTCAAATATTTATTTTTAAGAATTTCTTATTTTTACACAAAATCTGATTATTTATTTTAAAAATTTAAATATGACTAAGTGAAAAAATAATTATTTAAAATTAAATTATAAATAAATAAAAATAAACACAATCTAAATTAAAATCAATTAAAAATCATACTAAATAAACTCAAAAGATAAATATAAGTGTATTTTACACTTATCAAGCTCAACTAGAAAGCTTAAACAAAGTCAACTTAGTGCATCAAGCACTTGTAATAAACACCCTAAATCAACATATCCTTTTGTTTGGTGCGTGTTACCTATTGAGAGACCAATTTTTTTAAAAAACAAATCAATAAAAAAAGAGAAAAGTGAATAATACTATGTAAATAATTTTTGTATACAAAAAAGTTATTTTTTACTATTATATTAAAATTTGGATTTTGTTAATAAGTGTCTTAAGAAAGTTAAAATAAAAAAATTTAAATAAAAATTTAATTTTTTTAATTTTTAATATATTAAATATATTATTTTCATTTAATATTTTTTATTTTAAATTTCTTAACAAGTTTCTAACAAAACCTTTAAATTTTTTTTGCAACTTTATATGATTTACGACTCTGCGTACTAATTATGAAGGCTATTATGGTACATCATTAGAAAAATAGCACATCAATAATTAGGTCAATTATAATATTGCAAATAAATTACAAACATTTTAGGTTTCGAACAAAAGATTTGCAACTTTTTAATTTAAAAATATGTAAATTATATTCTTTTTTTAATAAAATTTAAATTTTTGTATTAAAAGTTATAACTTTTTTCTTTACATTTACACATAACAATATACGTGAAGTTTTTTTTTTTAAAAAAAAATTACAAGTACTTATATCAAATCATAAAAAAAAATTATTTTTTTCATGAATGTTGTAAATGATTTATTAATACATCATTTTTTTTTCAATAGTGTATAATAAAAATGCCATTAATTATACATTTAACATTATTTATCCATAAGAGATGACTCAAGTGGTAAGTAAACCTTAACGATTGATGTCAGATGTTTGGGATTATGGGAAATAATTTGTGAGGAGGAAATTAACCTCAGTACTTCGATGGATGATTAATGTTATATTCAAATGTTGTGTGGAGACTAAATTTTTTTTTTCTAAAATCTAAATTGTGTATCACTATATAAAGTTCAAGAAATTACTCACAAGGGAATCTACATAGTATTAAGCGAATTGCGCTAGCAAGTTAGTCTCATACTCAGATGATATAGAGATAAATTAGAAACAAAGAAAAGTCCCAGAAACTACACGAGTTACTCGCTAAAAAAATTTCTGAAAATGGATTTTAGTGGTGCTGGTGAAAGTGATAAATAAAAACGTGAAAGTAGATAAGATTTGGATCAGAAATGTTAGGTTGAAATCTGATCGAGCAAAATGATGAAGTGTATGAATATATAAGATGATTTGTTCTACTACGATTAAGCTAATAAGGAACATCGTTTTCAATGTTCGGCCACAGTCTCTCTTTCAATGCATGCCATGCTTTCTTATTTTCTTTTCCCAAATGTATTTGGTGGGTTTTCCTTAAAAATTCTACACTTAACAGGACAAATCAATCACAGCGTTGAAATTGATATTGGAGAGGTGGTTTTCAATAAACTATTAGAAGTGAGGCCTGACTTATCGTGCACAAGGTGGCTTGGCTGGAAAGACCCTTCTGCTATCGTGGTGCTGCCACTACCGACTCCTTTTTCAGCAATTCTTGGTACAATTGTACACACCCTCCTTCTGCCAAATGTCACTACATTACATATAAGTCATTTGTGTGTCTAGCATTTAATTCTTGGCATGGCTTTTGACCCTTCTTTTTACTTTTCTTCCTTTAATTAACATTTTGTCCCAGCAAAAGGGCTAGGAAGTTGTTGACGAGGCTCAACGTAATGTAATACCCATTATTGATTAATCAGAGGTTTCTTTCTTGTTTACCCAATTTGTTTGTATATTATAAATGAATGGTCTTGAGGGGAAAAAGAATTATTAATCTTCCGTTACGAACTGCTTTTTCTCTGTAGCATGAGCATATACTACAGGATATAACTTGTTCTTTTTCTTGTTTCTTTTTCGGGAGGATTCTTTTGTCGGTAAAGAAAAAGAAAGAACAAAAAAAAACTACGAATAATGAGAGAGAAGCAATAATCCTTGGCTGTTACCAAACTTAAGGTTTTTTTTTTAAAAAAATACTAATATCTTATATGATTTGATAAATATTTATTGATTATTAATTCTTATATAAATATTTGGAATTAATTAAATATAGTTAATAAAAAATAAATATTTTACAACTAATCGAAGTACCAATACTCATAAAAAGAATAATATGAATACGCAATCGCCTAACTTCTGTATTAATTTTACGATCAAGATGTCAATAACTTGCAATCAAAACACAGATTACATCATATATATAGTTGGTTAAACTTTTCTAATCGCCCCCACTATTACATGGCACGTTGGGGGGGAATGTCGACATTGTTTGTCTTTATTTTTAGCTTTAGCACAAAAACTATTCAATGATTAAACTCAAGTCTGTAGCATAGTTGTAGTCTAGATGCTTGCGGGTTGTGGTTTTACTCACTTAGTCAAAATATGTACAAAAAAGTTATAAAACATCCTATGCTATGGATCTCCACATGTGGCGAGTCACTTGAGCTATCAAGACCTAAAACAAATGTTTAGAATGTATCTTAATCTTATAGCTAAAAAACATAAAATTTGTAAATGTTGAGTAGTGGATACTGAAGTTTACCTGAATGTGCACAAATGAGTGTTTTTCCTTCTTGGGCAGTAACAGAACATGTTGAAACGAGGGTAGTTGATACCTGCAAAGACACTCTAACACTCAAGTCAAGTTGTATATAATTAGGGTTTAAGTAAAAGAGCAATAGATATTTCTTGAAGATGATTGAGCCTGATATTTATAAAGAATAAATAGGAAAACGTCTTCTCTTGATTATTGCAGATGATTCCTATAAAATTGAAATGTTGATATTATAGTTATGAGCATTTAAAGACGATTATAGGTACTATTATTATGTGTGATCGTAATTGACAGATACAGATAGTCATCGAATTCATTTACTGCGCAAATCCCACGATCATGTTGTTACTGTCCAAAATCGTGGTGTGACATGCATTGTGTCGGGATCTAAACAGTGTGCCACGAGTGAACTCCTACTAGAATGCCAACAGTAGACTTTGAGTGACACGCTTCAAGTGTTCAACATCAAACTATGACTAAATGTATAATGGGTTAACTCATAAGATTAGATCTTGGATCACGGTTCAAAATAATAACATGCAATTTTCATCAATTATGGAGAAAATATATATATAATGAATTAGTGACAGGGAAAGAAGGATGGGGATCGAGACATTTGAAACAAGTTGAAGATGGGATAGTAATTAGGTGAAGAAGGCCCTTTAGGCCATAAATGCCTAATAGCATCTAGCAGTCATGGCCGACGGATTGACAATCCAAGCCCCACAGCTTCCTTTAAGGTTTTAAAAACTAGAAGGGGAAGAAAGATGAATGGGGAATGTGTACAGGAAAAAGCAGAAAAGAAACAGAATAAAGGAAAAGGGCAAATGGGAGAATAAAAGGAGATTACCTCTTGTGGTAATGGAATTTTAGGTAATCTTGATGAAGTTGGCAAAGTATATCCCTCAAATTGGGAGAAAAGGGAAAATAGTGTAATAGAGTTGCAATGGATTATAAAAGAGAAAGAAGGTATGACAACCTGAGTTCAAATGAAAAGATAAGTATGACTCTACGTTTATAAGAAAATAATGTTGAGCTCTTTAAATGTTTAGGTTTATGTAATAATACCTGTCAAAAAAACAAAATAGAGAGAATAGTAAGAGACTTTTACCTCTTGGAAGCCTTGTTTGAGTGTCTCTTATTTGGCTATTTGCACAATGTTTCCGTTTATTTTTGTCACTGAATCAACAGGCAAATTTCGAATGAGGAAGGGAATCTACATGACTTTCCTTGAATTATATGGAAATGGGCCCCTAATAATAGTATAAGAATTCAGAGTTATGCTTCATACAAAAGTTAAGACTACTTTCATTTCATCAATTTATTTTTTTAATTTCCTTACTCGTATGTGTAACTTTCGAAACAAAATAGTGAAACTTCTATTTCCCTTGACATAAAGTTGTTAAAAATTATAGATTTCATAGAAACTTAAAAAATTAATACATGCTTCCGATTCCGAACTATATCTGGTTGAATATGAAACTCATGACATTATTATACTCAACAACTAGTGTATAAATTGCATTCAATTCTATCACATATTCAGTTAAAGTTTGTCTTATAATGGAATATAGTTTTATACAATAAATCAGCTAATTAAGGCGAAATGGGTAAGCTTCGGTCATTTTAAGTTATACATTATAAACATTATGGCTCAAGGTGAGATTAGTTTCGTACTCAAAAGATGTGAATATTTTGTGATATTAAAAGAAAATGTATCATGTATTTTTTTTATTCTGTTTTTTGTTATGAACTCCAATATAATATTATAATTGTCTTTTATAGTTTACTCTAAAATATTTATCTTTTTATAGTTTATTTATTAGTTGAAAAAATATTTAACAGAAAGCCTGAAATTCTATCTAGAAGTTTAAGAATGGAAAGAATATTACTTTAATTATATAATAATCATAAATAAAAATGTAACTAAATTTTATCTTCATCAAAATTTAGAAATTTACTCTCCTTTGGTAAAATCTTCTCCCTCCTCGCTAATTGTTCTTAGTGTAGTTTTTTTAAAAAAAAAAAATTGAGAGGCCAACCTCTCCTTTTTAACTTGTACAATTGGAAAATGATATTAATCATATAACGATAAAAAAAATGCATTATCAAATTGTTAGCAGTAACAAGAAAATAAAATACAGATATTTATATCCTAAGCACAATGAAAATATAAAAGAAAGTACCTATCTTCACATCCATCTCTTTAATACTATTGGCAAATTGAATTTGTTTTGGACTAAAATACGGGTCTAGGCCTAACATGAAGTAGCCTAGCACGGATTGGCTTAAGCCAAGGATCAAACTCAGTGTGGCTTCACAACCAAAATAATTATTCAAAAGAAGATCAATTCTATCATAATCAAATTTCACATAATTAGAGATATTTAAAAAATTAAATCTTAATTATAACTACTTCATCAATGTATCAGATACAACTTGGCCTATAAGTCATTATATACTATAAATATAGGGCAAAACTCTTAGGCTTTCAACTGCTTTGAATCGAATAAGATATAACACCTCTAAAATCCGTTTGGCAACATCTAAAAATTATTCTTAGTATAGTTTTTTTTAAAAAGAAAAAAATTTGAGAGGCCAACCTCTCCTTTTTTAACTTGTACAATTGGAAAATGATATTAATCATATAATGATAAAAAAAATGCATTATCAAATTGTTAACAGTAATGATAAAATAACATACAGATATTTATATTCTAAGCACTATAAAAACAAAAAGAAAGTACATATCTTCCCAACGATTTTTTTTAATACTATTGATGAATTGAATTTGCTCTCGATCGAAATCCGATTTCAGGCCTAACACGAAGCAGCCTAGCATAGATTGGCCCAAACCACATATCAAATTTGGTGTGACTCCACAACTAAAATAGTTATTCAAAAAAAGATTAATTCTATCTTAATCAAATTTTGCATAAATAAAAATTTTTAGAAAATCAAATTTTAGTCATAATTACTTTATTAATGTATTAAATACAACTTAATTTATAAATCATTTTACACTATAAATACAGGACAAAACATTCAAGCCTTCAATTACTCTTAATTGAATCAGATATGACACATGAAATCAGTTCAAAACAGAATTGTACTAGAAAATTTTCATCAAGTACCTCTCAACTTCTTTCTTTTAAATTGGATTAAAAAAAAATCCCAGAGGAATATTTGAGCCATTGTTCCTGTTATACAAAACGTTCGTAATTGTATAACTTGTAAAAAAAAAAAAAGTCTTTCTGCAAAGATTAGGAGAATTCAGATTTTCTTTATATTTTCTTACTAGATTTGGTAAATAAAGTTAAAGATTTAAAGTAAGAAAATGAGACGGAAGAAAACTTGATCGTGGCAGAAACCTAAATAAATTATGAGTGTTGATATTTGTATGTTTACTTTTTATATTAAAATATTACATTTTTAAGTAAAAAATAATAATGTTCAATACTTACTTTAATTTTTTGTTTAAAAAATAAAACTTTTAATATAAAAAGAAGTGTAAATATCATTTTTCATAAATTAAAAAGATATTATTATTGTCGCCTTAGTTTAGTTCATATTGAATGACACCTCAATCCTTGAACCCTTCTTTCACAACATGAAAAACAAAAATTCCAAAGGCACGAGACAACACGCGCTTCTCTCTCTCCCACAAAAAGCATCATTAATTACTATAAAAAATATTAATAACACATTTTTTAAGATTCTCTTTGACACTTATATTTTTATTAATTTAAAAATAAATATTATTAATATTTTTCTTTTAATAATTTTTTAAATATATAAAATAAAAAAATAAATATTAATAAAAATATTCAAAAAAAATATTACTATCATTCTTCCCTTTCATATAAAAAACCGTCTTCCCACTCCATTACCTGCCTGTCGTTTTTGTTATATAAAAAAAGAAACCAAAAAGAAGGCAAAACTGCCAAAACATAAATAAAACGCTTCTCTCTCTATTTCTTTCTTCCTTTCTCTCTCTTCAGTGTGTTGCGTTCAATGTGTTGGGTTGCTTGGCCTTGTTTATCAACCAAATCTAGAGCAACCCATTTCGTTGTTCTTCCATTTCAAGGAAAACTTATACGTCGCCATTATGTTTTCTCCCTAAAGTTCAATGCTTTTGAGGCACCTCTGAAACTGAATCGCTATTCAGTAATTTGATTGCTGCAAGGTTCTTTCTCTCCCCCCCATTTCTTTTTGTCTTTCCCATAAACCCGGTGGCTCATTGAATCCCCTCACACCCTTTTGCTCGGTGACAGTGCTGGAGGCTTTCAAACGAGGTATCTCCATGTCATGGGTTTCGTCTTTCAATTCTCAAAATGTTTCCTTTTAAAAAAAAAATTAAAAGAAAGTTGATTGCTGTAATCTTTTGTTGGTGCATCTCTGTCTTCATTGATCTGTATGTGTTTTTAGAATTTGATATCACTTGGGATTGCTTCTACTGATTAGTTCTTCTCAGGATTGTGGAGGGTTGGTTGGATGTTTGCTTGATGGGTATTTCACCATTTGATTTCTCTTCCCCCTCATATTTGTTTTTTGTTTTTTGTTTTTTTGTTTTATAGTTTGAATCACGCCAACCCCTTCTTAGGGCTTGATGCTAAAGGTTATGGAAAGTTGTTTTGTATCAAATGTTGTTTCTTTGTGCAGAAAAGATATTGTTTTTTGATTAACAGGCTTTCTGGAAAAAGTTGGTTTAAAAATTTTTGGCTTTAAAATCATTTTCTCTTTCTGATAAATGCTTGTAGGGAATCAGCAAGTTGCATTGCTTGTTCTGTTTGAGGTATTTGAAGGAATTTTTTTATATTTTTTACCAATGTATTGAAATTTTGTTATATTAGTCTGTAAGATAAAATTTCCCCTTTGAGTTATGCATGGTGTTCATTTGTGACTCCTCAGTTGTTTTTCTTTGACATCAAATATCTGAGCTAACCGGGAATCATGTAGATTTTGACTGTGCATGCAGTGTAATCTATTGTTTGGGTGAGCCGAATATAATAGCAAATATGATATCAGAGTTTCTGAAAGTTATCTTCTGTTTTCTAAATTCTTTCATTTCATATCGTGCAATGAATGGTTTTTTATTTTCCATTTAATATTGTGCTTTGCTTTACCTGGCAATCTGTAACTAGCATAGTAGCATATGTGGGTTGCAATTGACGACTAATGTGTTTTGCAATTTATTAGCAATTTTTTTTTCAAAATACCAAATTATTTTTAGGATTTTTCCTTCTGTGGGATTTGGCTATGATGCTATGTAATTTTATCAGCATTCTCTGTTGTAAAATTTCAAATCATTTTAAGATCTTCCCAGTAGCATGTAGGAAAGACCAGATTTTCTACTTTAGTAAGTGCTGTACCTGTACATCTTTCCTCTACGATATGGATTTATAAAATACAGAAATTGATTGCTATGCGTCCCTTTAGTTGGTCTATCATCAGGTTGAGAACTCATATTGTAATTGCTCTCTTAAAAGGGAATGAATTCTTCTGTATGTGTCGTCTTCTGTACTTCCTTCTTGTATTTTATTCCATGATCTTTTGATTATTTACCCTGTGCAGGAAAGTTTTTCTGTTGTGTTTTTTGTGCATTCAATCTTGTTTATGTTCTTCCTATGGTACTATTAGTTGCATGATCTGAAATGTCTTTTTCATTTTGTCTTGTGGTGCTTCAGCTTGTTTGATTTGAACATAGGATAGTATATCTCCATGATCTAGTATATTCTCAGGTGATAAAATCCCTATGCTTCTATCTTATTTGGTGTTAGGTTGCTTTAATAATCAGCTGTGATTTGCTTTTTTCTTTTTGTGTTTTAATATACTCATTAGGTATTTCCTTTCAACTCCTATGGCGGGAGAAACATCATGGATCAGCCACTATGACGATGACACACAAAGGGAGACTGGGGAGTTTGATTCAATTTTAGAACTTGGTGAGGAAGGTGATAAAGAAACAACTGCTGTTTCCGTAGATGTAATTTTGCCTGATGACTTGTTGGAGCGTATCCTAGCCTATCTCCCCATTGCAAGCATTTTCAGAGCAGGTTGTGTGTGTAAAAGATGGTATGAAATTGTTACTTCTGAGAGGTTTTTATGGAACCTTTCACATGTCTTACCACAGAAACCTTGGTACTTTATGTTTACAAGCTCTGATGAACCAATTGGTTATGCTTATGATCCCATCCTTCGGAAATGGTATGGCATAGAACTTCCATTCATTGGCACTTCTAATTGGTTCATTGCTTCATCATGTGGCATGGTTTGCTTCATGGACAATGACAGCAGAAATGAATTATGCGTCTGCAACCCTATTACCAAAAGCTGCAGGAAGCTTGAGGAGCCTCCAGGTTTGAAATTTTCTGATTACAGTGCATTAGCAATCTCAGTGAACAGGGAATCTCACAGTTATGCTGTGGCAATTGTAAAATCTAAGCAAGTCCCTGAGAACTTTTTCCAGTGGGATATCTCAATTCATATATACAATTCAGAAAAAGTAACCTGGGTGACGTCTTTAACAGAGGTTTTGATGGGGTGGAGAGGTGGTGACGAGAGTGTGATATGTAATGGGGTGTTATACTTTTTAGTTTACTCAACAGGGGGCGGCCCACCAGAAAATCGTCATGCCCTAATTGCATATAATATGTCCAACCGTTCTTCTCAAGTTAGCTTAACAAGGAGCTTTATTCAAGTACCTTGTTCTCTAACATGTGGCCGTCTGATGAATCTGAAGGATAAGCTTGTAATGGTGGGAGGAATTGGTAAACCAGATCGACCTGACATAATTAAAGGAATTGGTATCTGGGTTCTAAATGATAGGAAGTGGGAAGAGATTGCACGAATGCCCCATAAATTCTTCCAAGGCTTTGGAGAATTCGATGATGTTTTTGCTAGCAGTGGTGCAGATGATCTAATATATATTCAAAGTTATGGAGCTCCAGCGCTTCTCATTTTTTACATGAACCATAAACAATGGAAATGGTCACAGAAGTGCCCTGTGACAAAAAGGTTCCCACTGCAACTTTTCACTGGTTTTTGCTTTGAGCCCAGGCTTGAAATTGCCCCATAGTTCTCCATACAATCAATAGCTGCTATTGAGACTTATGTCTAAGGTTTCTGCCCATTTTCCTCTATTGTTCTTTAAGCTAAAATTTAATATGATTTCGGTGTTTTAACAGTTCATACAAAATGTACTTGCTGATAAAGCTTCTGATTCATGGATACTGCAATATTATTAATAGCATTTGAAAATACCACAGTCATATTTTTTTTACCTTTTCTTATTCTCTCTATTTATGTGCTTGCTGTAATAAGAATAACTACATTATCCATGTTTTTTTTTGGGTATTGCCATGAAACGGTTAAAAAAGATCTAGATCTGAATGCTGAAGATCGACAGACACAATGGCGTCGTTTGATCCATGTTGACTCCCACCTAGTTTTTGTTGTTGTTGTATTGCCATGAAATGTATAATGCATCTACTTGTCTGCTGCATGTATTACTGGAAGGTAGCTCTTGTTTATCAAAGCAGAACATTTCATAGAGCTATGTGTTTCTGTACTTTCCAAAAAAAAAAAAAAAAAGGGCCATGGTGCATTTACATTTATTTGTTTTATGTTGCCCATTATTGTAGAGGTAAGATGGCTTTAGATTCCAGGTCGTGAATAGACTAATTTCCTTCTGCATACCAGTGTCCTTTAGAGCTGTGTATTGAGACTCAGAACATTAAAGGGAAGATTGCTATTGTATGATTTCTGGGAACCGGTTGCATAGATAGGCAAGATTGTTCAGTGTTCAACAGTCTTTATCAGATTTCATAACCGTTTTAGTCTTATTATCTTCTGGAGACTTAAAAAGAAAGGGAAGAATTCTTATGTAGACATATCTTTGAATGATTTTGAATTGACTTTATGGAACATTTTCTAGCATCCTTAACACATGTAAGCTTTGACTTATTGGTGAGCCAATGGGGATGCTATGCTAAGATCACATTCTATGTTGTGCATGTGTGATTGAGAGTGTGGTGGGTGGGTGTGTCGTCCGTACATCACTATTTTTATTTTTGGCAATTTTAAAAAGGTGAAAACTGCTGTGTGAGGGTTGGTGGAGAAGTGAGGTCCACGGCTGCTTTAAGCAAAGATGGGTTTTCCTTGGTGGAGATGTGACAAATAAAGGTTAAGCAAACTTCCTTTTCAAAATGGCTATCACTAGCCAACAAGGCAAGGGCAAAATATTCAAACGCCTTCGCAGTTGGGATTGGGATGGGAGAGGAGTTGCCGTCTGGTGGTGAAAGTAACTTGTCTGGGTGTTATACTTAATATCAGAACAAATATGTCACATCCTACTAGAATTCTTTCGTTTTTTTGGATCTGCAGATCTTATTAGAATTTAGAAATGCTTAATCAAGTGTATTTACTGTTGAAAAATATTTTTATGTTTCCAACTTTAGAAAGTAAAACATCTAATACCCTGTTGGTTGGAGGAATGTGGTTAATCTTGGATCTCCACCCATTGCGTTTGAGGCAGGCCTTTTTTGCACAAGACTTGCAAGTTGCTACTTGCAAGTTTTGCATCCCTAATTCGTGGATAATACAAATGGTATGATAATACAATTCTAATGCTGTTTAAAATTAATTAGAATTGTGATTAGTCACAAATGTGGATGTGGCAGCATGCAAAAGTTGAAGTTATACTACTTAAATGCGGCCATGTGTAAAGTCGTAACTGGTTGGGATGATGGAGTTATGTAGTTGAGTGTAAAAATTCATCTGAGTTCAATCTTTTATTTTATTTTTTAAATCTGCTAAGTTCAATTATTTTATATATTCACAATCTATTATTTTTAATTGAACAATAGACTATTCCACTCGTCGTCTTTGTAATTATATCATTTATGCACTTGTACGTAGTTTCAACTAATATTATTCTGGTTAAAATTGATACCTCAAACGATTTTTATTCCCAAAAGCCGATTCACTTTACTCTGATTACAAAGGTTTAGCAATTTTTATCATACTAAAAATTTGGTACTTGAAATTGTTTGTGTTATCTGGACGGGACAGCAGCTACGCCTGTGTGTCTTGCTTTAGTCACACAATTGCATATTGCTGGAGTGTAATTCAAACTATCAAAACTTAAAGAGAAGAAATGGAAACGGATTACCTATAGTTAGGGGTGAAAATAGGTCAAATTTCCATCAGAGACTTATGGCGTGGTCTGTTTGAGGTCTGGTCTGATCTGTTTACTAAATAAATTAAGTTAAGATTTTTTTAAAAATTTGTTTAACTAAAAAAAGTCAAATCTCAAGTTATTTAAGTTTGATAGACGCTTATTTAACTATATATAATATAATATCTTGGGTTATATATAATATAATATATATTATTATAATAATTATAAATTATAATTATAATTATTAATTTATTATAATATATTTTTAATTAAATTTTAATAAAAGTCAATAATTAAAACTTAAGTTAGTAAGTTAAAATAGAAATAACATATTTATTAATATATTTAATGTAATATATTTATTAGAATAAAAATAATAAGTTAACATTCACACCTTACTTTTATAGATACTTACTACTTTTTTGCTCTAATCTTTGGTCGATGTGGAACTTAGAGATATATGTCGTTAATAATTTTGTAACTTAGTATATCTTTAAGTCTCACATCAATCAAAGATTATAGTAAGAAAGTTGTGAGTATCTATAAAATTAGAAGGTGAGTATTAAGTTATAATAAAGGCCTATTAGCTTTAAGTAGACCCGTTGGTCTATTTCAAAGCTTAGATATGTTAGCCTATGTAAATACATGTTAGCTTATTTAAAAGTAAGTTTATTAGTTTATATAAATGCATATTGACCTATTTAAATGTATGTCTATTAGTTTATTTAAAGAACTTATTGCAAAGTAAGCCTTTAAATAGGCTTTCGAGTCATACCAAACTTTTAAAAAGGTCAGAACAAGCTTTAAAAATTAGCCTATTACAGACTCACAAGTTAGACTCAGGCCTTATAATGTTTAAGGCAAAATCTGGTCTAGTCTGACTTGTTTCTATTCCTACTTGCAATTTTTTGAATCACTTGCACTTAAAAAATTGAAAACTGCATGTGATCTTAGCCGTGAAAAATGAGATTGTGATGACAAAATATAAATAAAAATATAACTTAAAAAGTTTGAGCTATTAGATTAAGAACTACATCATATGCAATTTTTTTCACAACTGCATAGGATCTGCATCCAAGTATTATAATTTTGAGTTTTTGCTCTTAAAATAATGATAAGAAATACCATGAGGAGAACTTTCATTAGATTAGTATATATGGAATAAGATTCATTGAATTCGATCCATTGAAGTTATTATTAATCAACCAGGTAAAAAAAGTTATTATTAATCAATTTTACTTTTTTAAACCCAAAAAAAAAAACTTTTTCAGTTAAGATTATTTTGGTAGATTTTAAGTTGATATTCTGCCACATCAAGAAAAAAAAAATGAAATAATACACATACTCTAACAGAAAAAATGAATATTGCGGAATAACTCAAGGGTATATTAAATATGTATAAATAATATAAATATCTTTCTTGATGTGAAGCTAGAATATCGTTTGGCTCTTTTAAGTTTTTATTTCATAGTAATAATGTCAATTGTTTAATATATCCAAAATTATACTTTTCTAATTAGTATTTGATATCTGATTATCAATGATTAAAAGCTTAAAGAAAAATATTATGACCCTGTCATCGTTCAAATTAGGAGACATGTTTAATTTTCACACTCCAGTCAGTCAATTTCCCGTCTTTTTATTTTTTTTTTCTCAAAATTTAAATGAAGGATCCAAATTCCCATATCCCTACTAAAGTACAAAATTTCTCTTGCTCATTAAAGAAAGAAAAAGGACGGCCGTATTCCATGATTTATATTATATATTATAGGTCATGAAGTGCTGTAATAAATCAATAATAACCTGCAGCTTCAATAATTTCTCTTAGAACTTGGCTAATTTTATCGACAATTTTACAACAGCTTAGCTTTCCAATGACATAACAGCAATTGTATGGCAACAGAAGAATTTCATATGACAATACTGGTTATAATTCTTTAAGTGTGCGTTTGGATAGAGCATTTTAAAATTTAAGAGAATTTAAAATATTAAGAAATTTAATTGTTTCATTTAAATTTTTTTATTTGTAAATTTTTTTATTTGGATGAAGTAATTAAATTTCCTAACATTTTAAATTTTTTGTTTGGGTGAAATAATTAAATTTCCTTTATTTATAATTTTTTATTATAAATTTACATTTTCATTATAAATTTTGTAAAACATAATAAAAATAAATTAATCTTTTTATTTTTATTATTAATTTCTTTTTTAATACATGACCCATGGAAAATAAAAAAAATTGGGTCAAATGACCCATTGGGTAAAAAACGCGGGTCGTGTTGATAAAACGTGTTCATCTTCATCCTCCCAATAAAAGAATCTAATTCTAAACCATGGAAGATATTTTCTCGCTAAATCTCCTCACACAGAGTAGGTTCGAATGCAACATTAATGGACAACCTAAGTCGCAACGATGACCCACGATGGATCGAGGAAAAAACTTCATCTTACAATAATTTTAGATATATAGGACCCAGAAGCTTTAAGTTGCCATTAATGGCAAGAATTTTATCGTCAACCTCCATAAAAGCGACAACTCGCCTCCATCACCATAGATATGGAAATTTGATCTCTTACACGGAACCATAGATCTGGTTAAAAACACAGTCCCAGTGCGTCGGCGCTTAGGAATCTCGAATAGGCTTCAATTTCGATGCCGCTCGAGAGAATAAGAACGTTCAATTCTAAGATCTAAACACTTGTGATGGAGCTCTAGTGTAAGAGCTTGCTCGCCCAGGTGTCCATGGCGAGATTCCAATAAAAGATGGTAGGTTGTGTGGTGTTTAAATTTGGAAGTCAAATGGGTTCATGATAAATGATAGAATGACGAGGGATTTTATAAATTCACCCTCCTTAGGCAGTATTTCAAATTCTTTGATTTTAGTTAAACAAAATACTCAGCATTTTCAAAATTCTCTGCTATAATATCCAAACAAGTTATTTTATCACAAATCATTTTAAATTCTCTATAAAAATACATTCCCTCCTTAAAATACTCTATCCAAACACACTTAAAAAAAATTTAAAGGAAATCCAACCAAGTTGTCATGTGATGACAGACTATGTTAATTTCTTTTATGAAAAAATTTGACAGACTATGTTCACTAGTAACATAACTAAGAGAAAAATATGCAATTATGCACATAAAATTAATATCAGAAATCAATATTACAGTTGTAAACTTCCAGCAGGGTCTGCTTTATCCGTTTTTACAGCAGAATTTTGTTGTTAAGAGATATATAGAGATAAAGATAAATTAAGCTATAACAAAACTCACATAATTGAGTAATCTCTACTTGTTAAATCGTTCATAATCCTGGTATGAAAGTTTAGAAAAGAGATATGGTATCCTTATAAGTTTGGTAGTAAAGATAAGAGGTGAGGATTCTTTCTTGTTGTTAAGTAATTGGAGACGGTCTTGGAGAAATAAAAATACAATTTGTTCTCAACATATCTAGTAAACTCTATAACTCATCATAGTGAGATAAAACTTGTGTTTATATATTTTTAACAAGATCATCCTATTATAAAAGAATCTAAATTCTAAAATAAGTTGACAAATATTTTATTAAATGATAATATTATAATAAATATTTAAATAAAAATAACTGTCAATAAAATACTTAATAATTTACACTGGGTGTCAAATTTAAAAATATATATATAGGTACTCAAAAGTTTAAATTTTTTGTAGATATATAGGTACTCAAAAATATATATAAGTACTTATATCACAACTTTTATGATATAAGTGGTTAAGAGTTTTATCCTAGTCACCGTAAAAGGACTCACTTCTGCCCTTGGATCCTCATACAGGATTTCAGCGAGAGATAGACTCGGAATCCATGGTCAAGGAGGGAACTTCAACACTAAAAAACACAGAGTCCCAGTGCGTCAGTGCTTAGGAATGCCAAATGACGATACTGGCAACCGAGTGTCCCACTCTGAGTATGGGAACCAGTCCCATATGTCCCAGCGTCAATTCTAAGACATGTTACAACAACACATGGCCATGCTGAACGAGCAATACCAGAGGCTGGAAGACATGCAAAGAGCCATGCATGAAAACCAGCCCAGGTCGAACCATATTGATGGAGGACGTAATGATGAGAACAACCAAATGAGGGGTCACGTTGAAGCCACAGTATCCAACGCTGAAAACCGCAACTCGAACTGGAGTATCCAAGAACACCCTTTCTCCGATCAACTGATGGAGTACCGAGTCTCAAGGAACTTCAAGTTCCCCGCTAACTTGGAAATCTACGATGGAACAACGGACCCCCAAGAGCACGTAAATGCCTTTGAGCAATCCATGTGCTTTCATGGCGGATCCATAGAATTGTTATGTCGTGCTTTTCCTCTCTCCCTCAAGAAGGGAGCCCTTAAATGGTTCTCCGGCCTACCACGCAAATCCGTCGTACATTGGTCAGACCTAAAACAACGTTTCCTGTTCCAATACACCACTAGTAAGGAGCAGCTCAAGTCCATCGAATCCCTGGCCAAGATTTGGCAGGGGCGAGATGAGACCCTCCGTGATTACGTAAGACGGTTCATGGCGGCATGCACCAACTTGGAAAACTTTGACGATAAGATCGCCCTTCACTATGCCAGGAGCGGTCTTCGTGTGGGGTTCAAATTCTTTGCGTCCCTCGTAAAGAAGAAGCCTGAAAACTTGGGTGAATTCCAGAGACGGTCCCAAAAGTACATCAACCTGGAGGAAGCAACGGAAGACTAGAGGAGGTGGGACAAAGATGAGCGCACTCATCAAAAACCCAATCATGATTCCTCAAGGTCCCGACATCCTAAAGGCAGTCCACCTCGGCGAAGGTTTGCTGAGTATACTGCCCTAAACGTCCATCGAGAAACGATTTTGAAGGAGGTGACGCAGACTGAATTCCAGAATATCAGGAGACCACCTCCCATTAAAAAGCACAAGCAAAAAGATCACTCCAAACATTGTGTGTGGCATAAAAGTTACGGCCACGACACAGAAGACTGCTACCAACTGCGCGATGCCATCGAGTTCCTAATCAAGGCCGGACGATTACAGCAATACGTCTTCCGCGCCCAAAATGATGAGCATCGTGGTAGGCGCAGAGAGGACAAAGGACAAAGTCCATCTCCCCCCCGGAGGAAGAGAAACTGAAGTCCGAGGAGAAGATCCCGGACACCACCCCGCCGAAATGACAATGATCGTCAGGGAAAAAACAGGGATGCTTCACCCAACGACAACAACAATCGTCGTCTTGAACCAAACAGGACGATCAACACTATTGCGGGACGATTCGCTGGAGGAGGGCCATCAAACGGAGCCCGAAAGAAAGCATTAAGAATGACGGTGTTTAGTGTCTCTCACTCAGAGTCCAAACCTAACACAGCAGGAAGAAAGATGTCGTGCATCACATTTTCTGACGAAGACTACGGCGGAATCATCCTGGATCATGATGATCCCCTCGCCATTTCTGGGATCATTTTTAATTCCGAAGTCCGTCGAATTTTCGTGGATCAAGGAAGCTCGACAGACATTATGTTCCTAGACCTCTACCAGAAGCTGGAACTCCCGCGGTCGGATTTGACTCCTCATGAAGGGGAACTCACAGGGTTCACGAGTGAAAAGATCACCCCGGTGGGGTACTACGAAACCCATTTGACCTTAGGTTCCTCCAAGCTTTTCAGAACAGTTAAGGTAAAGTTCTTGGTTGTAGACTGCCCTTCGGCTTACAATATTATCCTCAGTCGTCCCTCCCTAAATGCCCTGGGCACCGTGGTATCCACCACCCACCTCGTCATGAAATTCCCTAGCAAGCACAATGAGGTGGTCACTGTCAAGGGCGACCAAGTCGTCTCTAGGAAATGTTACAACGAAAGTTTGAAAATCTGCAGAACCCTAGAGAAAGGAAGGTTTGTCAAAACTGGCCCAGTTCTGAATCAGGTCAACATACTGATGACTGAGTTGGATGCTGGAGAAGAACTTCGCGGCATCAAACCACAACCAGAGGGTGAACTACAGCCTCTCCAACTTGGAGATAGGCCAGACCAAATTACCAAGATCGGAGCCCAGTTAGGAGAAGACGAAAAATAACAATTGGTTAAGCTGTTGTTGAAAAACAAAGACCTGTTCGCTTGGACGTCATCTGACATGCCCGGACTCGACCCTTCCTTCATCTGCCACTGTCTGTCTATTAGCAAAGATATGAAGTCGGTTGCCCAGAAAAAGAGGAAGGTCGGCCTTGAAAGGCAACAGGTCATCGAGGAGCAGGTAAAAGAATTGCTGAGTTGCGGATTCATTAGGGAGATTGCTTATACCACGTGGTTGTCCAACGTGGTCCTGGTGAAAAAATCCAACGGAAAGTGAAGAATGTATGTGAATTACACAGATTTGAACAAAGCCTGCCCAAAAGATCCATATCTGCTTCCCAATGTGGACCAACTGGTTGATAACTCTTCAGGCTTCAAGTGGTTGTCATTCATGGATACTTACTCCGAGTACAATCAGATTTTGATGTATCCAAGAGATGAAGAAAAAATCGCTTTCATCACTGGAAGGGCGAGTTACTGCTATAGGGTCATGCCCTTCGGACTGAAAAATGCAAGAGCCACCTACCAAAGAATGATGAACAAGGTTTTCAGAAACCAAGTGGGGAAGATGCTAGAAGTCTACGTCGATGACATGATAGTGAAAATCCCACAGGGTGGATCCCACACAACAGACCTTGAAGAAGTGTTCGCACAAGTCCAGAAGCACAACATGAGACTAAATCCAGAGAAGTGCACCTTTGGAGTCCACGCCGGTAGATTCCTGGGATTCATGCTGACCCATCGCAGAATTGAAGCCAACCCTGACAAGTGCCAGGCAGTCCTCGACATGAAAAGTCTCCGGTGTGTCAAGGAAGTGCAACAGTTGACAGGGAGGATAACAACCCTCACGCGTTTCCTCTCTAAAGCAGCCTATAAGTCTCTTCCCCTTTTCAAATTACTCAAAAAGGGCAGAAGTTTTGAATGGACACCGGAATACGAGGACGCATTTTCATCTTTGAAAAAACTTCTATCCTCCCCCCATCTTGTCAAGACCAAACAACGGAGAAACGTTCTTCTTGTATCTCTCAGTTCACGAGGAGGCTATAAGCTCAGTACTAATTTGGGAGACGGACGAAGGTCAAAAACCAGTCTACTTCGTGAGTAAAGTCCTTCAAGGACCTGAACTCTGATACCAAAAGGTTGAGAAGGTTGCTTTTGCCCTGATCACCACGGCAAGAAGACTGTGACAGTACTTCCAGTGCCACCCCGTGGTAGTAAGGACGGACCAACCCATCCGTCAAGTGTTGCACAAACCAGATTTGGCAGGAAGAATGATTGCCTGGTCAATCAAGCTTTCTGAGTTCAGAATCACCTACAAACCACGACTCACAGTAAAAGGCCAGACATTGTCTGACTTCTTGGTAGAACTTACTTCCGACCCAGGGAACCCAGAGAGAATCTCTTGGACCATTTTCGTTGACGGATCCTCCAACCACAAGGGAAGTGGAGCCGGAGTGATTCTGGAGAATTCAAAAGGATTAACGCTAGAGCATTCCTTGAAGTTCGAGTTCCCTATCTCGAACAACCAAGCTGAGTACGAAGCATGCATTGCTGGAATATCCATGGCAAAAGACATGGGGGGAACTAGGATCACACTTTGCAGCGATCCACAGTTAGCAACCTCCCAAATCCGAGGCGAATATCAAGCCAAGGAGTCTCTCTTGCAAAGATACTTAGTCAAAGTCGAAGAACTCCTCAAAGGCTTTTTAGAAACCAAGATTGTTCACATTCCAAGGGAATAAAACTTCAGAGCTGACCTCTTGTCCAAACTCGCCAGCACCAAAAGACCTTGCAACAACCGATCAGTGATCCAGCCCTCTATCACGGATAATGTCGTCTTTCAGGTAGAAGAGAAAGGGACGTCTTGGATCACCCCCATCATAGAATATTTGCAGTCCGGCGTTGTACCTCCAGATCCCAAAGAAGCCTCAAAGCTAATCAAAATAGCAGTAAGATACACCATATACGACGGTCGTTTGTACCGACGTGGCTTATCTTCTCCCCTTCTCAAATGCCTCGCCCCGAAAGAAACAGAATATGTTATGGTCGAAGTTCATGAAGGAAGTTGCGGACCACTTAGGAGGAAAAGCAATGGCTCTGAAAGTACTAAAGGCGGGATACTATTGGCCAACAATGAAAGCTGATTCCCATGCACATGTTCGAATTTGTGACAAGTGCTAGCGCCATTTGGACCAGTATAAAGCTCCCTCAGAGGAGCTATCCACAATGTCTATACCCTGGCCATTCTATAGATGGGGAATGGACATCTTGGGCTCATTCTCCCAAGCCCGAGGATAGCTGAAATACCTGGTGGTAGCGGTAGATTATTTCACGAAGTGGATTAAGGCAGAACCCTTAGCCATAATCACTGCGGCCAGAATCCAGAAATTCACTTGGCCCTACATTATCACTAGGTTTAGAATTCCGGAGTCCATAGTAACAGACAACGGAACTCAGTTCAAAGATAAGGGATTCGAAGAGTTACTGGCCAGACTAAAGATAAAACATCACCCAAAGTGCCGTTGAAAATCACAGACAAACGACGGCGGACGTACCAAGCACTTCACCGAAACAAAACAAGGCAAGTCATTATTGTACGAGGGAAAAAGGAGATTAGATAAAGCAAAGGAAAATTAGGCACGAGTAGCTCGACCACGTCCATAACAAAGGGCCTACTTGAGGACTACTCCCCACTCGACCACGGGTGAAACCCTTTCAAACTAAACTCAACTGTTCTAAGCTCTTGAAGCAATGATCCCTGGTAGAGATAGGAGAACGAGTTGGGCGTCATCAACAATTCTTTCCTGACAGTAACCGAATGATCAGAGAAGACCTGAACCTTTTGGAAGAAAAGAGACGCGTGACCCACATACTTGATACCGCCCTCAAACAAAGGACGGCGACCAGATACAATAAAAAGGTGGTACCAAGGCATTTCCAACCGGGAGATTTGGTTCTCATGAGAGCAGACATAGGAAGGAAAAATGCCTCCCAAAGGAAACTAGCCCCTAACTGGGAAGGCCCTTACCACATCGTCGTCAGCATAGGCAAAGGAGCCTACACGTTGGAAACTCTAACAGGGAGCACAATCAAGAACTATTAGAATACAGATAAACTTATGAAATACTATAGCTAGACGCCTATAACGGCCTAGCCCTTTAGTAAAAACTAATATTTAATCTGTCTTCATCTGATTTTGTATGGACCTTCGTCCCTCAACACTTATCAATGAAAAAGAGTTGTTCAGATACTACTTTTTCGATAAGAAATCAAAAGCCCAGGTCAGGAGGCGTAGCACACCCAGCTGTGGTGACAAGCTACAGGGTCAACACCCAACCTCGATACCCGGCATGGTCTACTTCAAAGTTAGTGGAACACCGGATTAGATGACCCGTAGTCCACCCTCATACCTAAGCTAAAGTGGGATTCCGTTTAACCTGTTTGGTTAGCACGAGGACCCCGGGTAATGTTCAAATGACAACATATGCCTAA